>JABBOT010000016.1:10718250-11218118 GCA_016165875.1 Acanthopleura granulata
TTACCCAATCAGTGCCCCAGCACACTTTAATTCGGAGGCAAATCCCAATTGCTCGAATTGCACATGTGTAACCTTAATTCTGTGGCCTGTTTCCCAAAGCGATTTATGGCTTCAACCTAAAATTGTAATCGCAATTAAACTGTGAAGTACATGCAATGCATGGGTCGAACTCTGAGAGCTGATTCTATGCTGTAATACGGCGATTTCTGCCAAGGTTGAGCATCTAGCATCGAATATTTCGTTTTTTAAAAAACATTTTTGGGCTTCAGCCCCAAATCGCTTTTTGAAACAGGCCCCAGGTGGTTTGTAAGGTCTCAGGTAAAGGGCAAGGTTATTGCTAGGCCTACCAGCAGAAATTTGTCCCCCATCGTACACAACAGTGAAAATTCACGAAACAACAATCCCATGCACATATAAATTAATAATAAAATTAAACAATTCGAACTTTAAATCCTCTTGATAACATGTACATGTGGGGCTTGGCACGAAAAAAACAATCAAATCAGATAGGTAAAACTATATATATATATACACACATGAACAGTTATTTATAAATACAACAGACTGCAGGAATTATCGTTCCAACGGCCCCCTCACTTGTCTGCCTTCTGTCAATTTACCAACCTCCAAAGCAGTGCCGTCGTTAACCTCCGCTGGGCGTACACATTCCAACCTAAAAACAGGGCAATTCACAAATGTAACTTTATATCGGGCAACCTCTGCCACTTACAGTAGACATTCGAGTGCGAAACTTTCTTTCGTTACACGGGTTGACCAAAATGAGGACCATTTTGAGTTTAACTGTGCGCAGTTGACTGTGTTCAGCCTTGCCTTTGGGCTGGCGTCTATGAGAGATGTCTGAGTTGTAAGTTCCAGGTGCTCATTTTCACCTTTGCCATAATATTCTGAGGGCAAATGTCTCGTGAGAGTTTCAGTACCAATAACCGGTATCGGAAAAAGCCTTCAACTGCTGCTGATGGGTGGATCAAACTTACCACTTCTTTGTATTTATTCACAAATGGATTCCTACTGCTAACATTTTCGAATCAGAATCTGATTGCTATTTAACGCCGTCGGTTATTTTTTTCCACTGACACGACAGTTCTCTGGTTTATGAAAACTATATGCAACTGGCCTTTGTCCGGTGTCTGAATAACCTCCCGCCTTTCACACCGCAGTCCAACCAGTGAGAGGTAGATTCTAGCCTACAGACCGTTTCCTGTGGGGGATGAGCCAGCCGTGGCGCCCCAGCTCATTCAAAATCTCTTTTTTTGCCCAAATATCATTTTATAATTATATAAGCCGTTGTGATGTAATCGATAATAATTGTCGGCTGGCACATTCGCAAACACAGAAAATAAATCTTCGTGATAACAGATATGTTTCTTTTTCTACCATAGCCATAATGAATATAACATCTGTCTGGCTCACAATGAAAGCTGCCGTGACTTTCTAACAGGTCCGCGCCACAGAGGGCTGCTTACAACACATCTGAGGTTTTTCCACCAGCGATTACTTCATCCTGTCAGTTTGATTGATTAATACCTATTCAACCAAAAATCAATAATGTTAAAATATTAAAAAGAAATTAATTTGGATCAGACATCAAACGCGAGATATCCGCTACCAAGACTTCTCATCTATATTCATTTCTCGCAATATTATACATGGAAAAAAATCAAGACGGAAAAAATCCAAATTTTATCACTGAGCTCAGTGCAGACCAGAGAGTTTAATAAGGTTATAAGGCTTTTAGGACGTCCAAGAGCTGTAAAAGTGTTGTGATGCTAAACTGCCATCATTTTGTGCGTTGGGGCCATCGGATAGCATTCCATCGAGGCGAAGTATACCTGTTAGGATTTGCATACACTTGGTTCCTGGTCTCAAAGAAGGTCTAAGCTATAGGGCCAGGCAGAAAAACAGGTTTAATACAGCATTTATTGCACTCAACATACGATCCAAGCAAGAAAGCATTTCTACCCAGGACCGAACGATTACTCGCACCTGTTCTTCAAAAGCGAAGTTATAGAAAGTTTGTGCCAAGCTAAGAAGCAATAACAACTGTTTGGCATCGCACCTAACATGTACTGTACGATACCGACGCTTAGCAGAATTCGACTGGTGCAACGTAACAAAAGGGGGTGAGCCGGTAAGGCGGGTGCATCAAATCAGTCCAAAAATATTTTCTTACATTCTTGATTTCTACAATATCCAAACAAAACACCCATAAGAGTTCATCTCTTTATATTCAGGTATCAGTTTCGGTATCGTCATGTGCTAAGGGCAACTGAAATGCCCTGGATGCAATTCTGGAACCTTTCATGTCCTGGCTTAGGGTTGAAGGAAGTTGTGCCCAGAGCACAATTTGCTCAGTATCTCAGTACCACTAACCTTTGTGCAAAAGATCCATCGGTGGCACGATTTCCCTCATGGTTAAATCTTTGTCTTTTGTTTTGTATGACATTTTTGGAACACTGATGTTGTAGAAATACATGCACATGCTGTAACTTGACAGGTCTTGTGCCTGTAGCTTATTCGCTAGCTAGTATAACTATGCATCTTAATTTTTAGTTTGGTGATGCAAGAATTTATTTATACATCTATTTACTTTTTGGGGGGGGATGTTTTACGCCGTACTCTGTATTTCACTGATAACTCGCGGCCAGCTTTATGATGGCAGGAAACCGGGCAGAGCCCGGGAGAAACTCACGACCATCCGCAGGTTGTGACAGATCTTCTCACCAGGGGCCACCAAGAGCTGGACTTGAACTCACAGTGACCCGCATTGATGAGAGCGACAGGGTCATAGCTACCCCACTCGGCCATAAAGGCCCCGTGATGCGGGGGTGGGGGTGGGGGTCGTCATCGGTTCAAGTGTGGGAGGATGGCCTTCAATCTTCGTTGTTTTTCTTAAATACATGGATAGTTTGAAACATTTAATTCTTTCTTTCTTTCTTTTTTTATTTATTTATTTGATTGGAGTTTGACACCGTTCTCATGAATATTCCTTATACAAAGGCGGCCAGCATTTTGGTGGAAGAAAATCGCCCGGGGAATTTAATTCACAAACTACATATGTTTACAATTCAAACATTTAAACAAGTCACCCTTAGTATGGTGGGATCTTTACCCAAATCCACCTGCTTGTCTAGTGGCCCAGTTTTCAGTTTGCGGCCTGTTGTGTTGTCTGTTCCAACCATAGGTCCAAACTCCGCTTTACCGTCACTTAAGACAAACGCCCACCGTTTTTAAGCTACCGATAGCTTTGTTTGTGTTACGTTATGACTAGAAACAAGAATACTATACTTTAGATGGGCAAAATCATTGCAGTTTTTTAGTGTATTTTCCTCTAACATTCAACACATTTTTTAACACCAAAATTAGTAGACATATATATAATTGTGGAAGAGTGTACAGCTTCCGAAAACGACTATCCACTGTAAGGGACGTAACTTTGGAAAAGTCGCCAATCAATTAAGGGGAGACAACTTTGAGAACAGTTGAATTATTATGTGCACAAAGGAATGAACAGTAGAGTTTTGTTTCGAGGTACTTTACGCTGGATGCAATACCTCCGTGTGAAGTCAGCACAAGCATAACAAGACGAAATTTTACCAACTCGGAATACAAGCATTGAATTTTGCCAAACTGACAAGAGCTGGATTCGATCTCACAACTCTGCAGGAATGTTCAGAATAGGTTTTAAAATGCTTGATTTATTTCAAAGATAATTTCTTTGTGAAAATGATTAAAAAACAGCAAGTTTATGTATTGCAAATTAAATCACATGTTTTTGTACATGTTATGTTGCATACCATAGTTCCAATTGTGGGTTCTTGATTACTCTAACATCAAGAATTTGCTAGAGGATAATAAATGCATGTCAAAATGTTAACACTTTAAAATACATGAACATGCAACAGGCTTCTCTGCTTGATTTATTTCAAAGATAATTTCTTTGTGAAAATGATTAAAAAACAGCAAGTTTATGGATTTAATGTTTTGCAAAATAATGAACATGGTAAATCTTCTTGCTGAAGATATGCTGATTTAGCAAAGTAGCAATCAAACCTCATTCGATACAATTCATTGCATTGATGCCTACTGTTGCAAAAGTTTTACAACATTGCTTATAATGTTTACAGTTAAGGGCTAAACTTAAAGGCACATGCTAAATTTACTTTCCATACAGAATTTAGAGAATTCTTTTAAAATGTAAAAATAAAATCTATAGCCAAAACAATTTTAAATTTGCCTTTGTACATTAGTTACTTTAGAAAATTGCAAAAGACAACAGTCGAGCATGATTAGAAATGACTTAAATTTCACTTTGTTTACTTCATGACTGTAAATGGTTTCTTAGTATTATTCTTCTTTACTGCATGACTCAAAATAATATGTATGCAGTTCTGCTTTTTTCCAGCATGATTGAAGAGAAGCGATTTGTGTGAAGTTTTATTTCTATACTACATGGTTTGAACTGTCTCCAGACAACTTTGTCAAACAGAAGATTTTCCTGCTTGGCCAACATAATTCCATCAATCTAGTGATCCATATTTTATCACCCCACTTACCAAAAAACCAAAAAGGTTTCAGTCAGTTTCATGAAAAGCTTGACCATACTAACCACAATGTAACATAGAAACCAACTTATTTAGTCATCATGCCTTGCATTATTTTCATTGAGATAATAATAAATATCATACTACATGCATAACGTTAATTTTTTAAATGACAGCCTGTTTTAGTGGTGTAAGACACCTGAACGCCGGAGTAAACCAAAGACCTTTGGCAAGTAACTGCCAAACTTACCAAGATGACTTACAGGCTTGCTTATCATATTTGTGAATGATAAGACATTCTCTTTATAAGAAAAATACTGAGATTGTGCAAATACCATGCAAAGGTCGTCAACTGCTAATTGTCACCAAGGCTCCAGAAACATAGACAGCATAGAACCTACAAATTCCTTATCGGTAACACGCAGATGTTAGAGGGCTTCCTCACAGGCTCTGCCCAGTTTCCTCACACCATAACAGCCATCATCATAGAAGTGAAATGTTCTTGAGTACGGCATAATCAAATTAATCAAATAAATAATTACAAATTCCTTGACCAATGCCAGGATTGAACCCACACCTCATCTGCTTTATGTTTAAAAGTTGTAAACTTACTCACAATACCTTGTTCTGCTGTCACATAATATACAACAAAGCCTCGTTCTGCTTTCACATAAATTACAAGCCACGAGACCTGATCTGAGGGATTTGTGTATCGATGCTATGTTCGGGAATATATCCTTCACCCATCACACTGACAGCCACCTAAAATGAAATATTCTTGAGTGCTAAATAAATAAATAAATGCTGAATAGGACTTGTAATTGAAGTAGTTGATCAGACACACTTTATACAGAAAGTTCATACATTGTTTTCAAGCCCAAGCGACAAATGAACAGAGCTTTCTTTCCCCCTATGCTTCTATTTTTTCTCACTAAAAGGTCAAGAAAGGTTCTGAAAGCACCTGTACCAAGAAAAAATGTCATATGGTGTGTTTCATCAGGCTGTTGCCAGTCCAGGCTGTGCTGCATCCTCAGGCTGTTGCCAGTCCAGGCTGTGCTGCATCCTCAGGCTGTTGCCAGTCCAGGCTGTGCTGCATCCTCAGGCTGTTGCCAGTCCAAGCTGTGCTGCATCCTCAGGCTGTTGCCAGTCCAGGCAGTGCTGCCTCCTCAGGCTGTTGCCAGTCCAGGCTGTGCTGCATCCTCAGGCTGTTGCCAGTCCAGGCTGTGCTGCATCCTCAGGCTGTTGCCAGTCCAGGCTGCGCTGCCTCCTCAGTCTCCACCACTTCAGGTTTAGCTTCTTCCTCCTGCACGAGCTCAAATTTGGGCTTTCGGTACGACTTTATCAGGGGCTCTCTCGGGGGCATCCAATCTGGAACGATTTTACCATGGATTCGCCACAAACCATACTCGTTAACAACATGCTTCTCAAACACAACGTACTCCAAAATGTCTTTGACCACAGCTTCACTGCCGAACATCAGCCTTCCGAATCGGTCATAGATTGCCAGTGTTTGTTTAGTGTGCATGCGAACAGTGACTTGTGCATAGAGGTTTTCTTTGCTCATGAGGTCTGTGGTGCGAATATGAACTACCCTCGGGGGCTCCAGTGACTCTATAAAGTTCCAACGCAGCGATTTCAACTCCAAGCCAAACATCATTTGTGGATACGCATGCTCAGTAATACGATCGTGAAGTTCATCCTCATTCTTTTTGACGTCCTCCATCATTTTATGAGCCTCGATGTAGATGAGTTGAGCTTGCTGGGCGAATTCTTTGGTATCAAAATTTTCTTCATACTTTCGAATTTTCCTCAGTTCCATGTAGGACTTTCCCCGCTTCTCCAGTTCGGTTAATCGTTGTTTTGCTCCGTCCTTTGAAATTGTGGAAGACTTTCCATCCCCCTCAGGTGGGACATACTGCTCAAACAACCCACCTGCAACAAGACATGTGAGGTTTACAAATGGTGAAAGGTAAATACAAAAGTACCATGGGTAAACGCTGCTAATTCCACATGGGTGTTAGTACACGCCTGCAAATAAGTAGTCTTACAAAGACGTTGTCAGACATCAAATTCCTTCTTGTCAGGTTCAAACTAAGTAGTACCTTGCGAACATCACGTGTAAATAACATAGGGTATATTCAAAATGCTACTTCGGTTAAACAGGTTATGAAATTTGTTGGTGACATCTCAAAAAGTTATTTACAGGCCTGTTGAAGATGGTCTGCTTAGTATATATTATGATTTAAAATTATACTTTAACTTGGTTTATTCTAGATCAATTACTAGCAGAATGGGGTAGCTCTCAGTCGAGCTGCACAGTTGGAAGATTAAGGGGGTAAACTACCGCAAAGGTGAGGAACATTTACAGTTGCTGACACACGGATTAACATCCTAATCATAAATCAACTTCAATCAAGCAGTCCCCTTACTAATCACATTTTTCAAGCCTATACCACAGCAATTGGTGAACATGTCCCCATCATGCTGATGGAAAGAGGTTGCCAACGAGGTCATGACCTTTGTCAATCTGTCTCCCAAATGTAAAGGCATGGAGATCTGTATATAGCGATGAGTCCTGGGTTATCTACCTAGAATGACCATTTTGATTGGCTACACTAATCACATGACTCAGGCAACCAGATCGTGATGGTAGCTGGAAAGGGGGTAGACATTGCACATTTTCGGTGAATATGTGTTAGTATCATGGGCTGTTCTCAGTTTGGCGTGTCTCAAAACAGGTTAATTTCTGCTTAGTTAAAGAAACCACAAAGTTGACACTGATTTACTACTGTGTTAATGTGAGGGTGAACAGTCAGTGCTGAATGTTCCTCACTGTAAATAAGACACATATGTGGCTGTTTCTCTCCATTTCTTGCGCAACAGAGTTTCTCGCTTGAGAGTTACCTCGATAAGCTGAAGCAGCATTGTGGAAGTCACTCGAGATCACACTGGTTTTGGACAAGACAGAGTGGGGGCGTGATCTCTCAAGATTTCTACAATGCCGATTGGGCTTATTTTGCAACTATAGCTCAGTACTTGGTTAAGTAAATGCTGATGCCTATCTTCTATAAGTTCTGACAAATCAAAATAGGCATCAACGTTTAATTTCATTGCAGTAGGTTTTATATAAAGTACTGATCATTCTGAAAATTCAAGATTCTTTAACAATACCACAATTACTGTTATCATTATTTCATGTGTATCATCCTTTTTTTAAAATATTTCAGCCATGGTATGTAGCTCAGCACAGTGTGGTTAAAAAGAAATAGCCCTCTAGACACACTCACACAGGATAACCCGTCACTGACAAAAAAAAAAAAAAAAAAAAAACAATCAACAAATTCATTAAGCAATAAATTCACTCTGCCACAAACTTGCCCGTTGAAGCAATATTCAGTGGCCTCTCCATGAAGTTCCGAGGGGGCAGACGACCCTGTTTCTTCATCTTTATGCGCATTTCATCTGGTGTAAGCTTTTCGTCCCGTCTACTTTCTTCAAAATCCGGCAAGTCAATTTTCAGCACCTTTTCTCTCCTCAACTTCCGCCATTTTATGTCATAGTGTTTGGAAGAGGAAGGAGCATTCTGTTGCTGGAACAAGATCGGTGCCAGTCGGTTGCATGTCAACATTAACTGTTTCTGGTGACGATGAAATTGACCAATATTACTGCCTGCAAACTTCAAACATGTGGATGCCGCCATCTTTCCCTCGACAGGAATCCCTAACGGATGTGCCATGAGAGTGGCCTCCCTTTATCTAAACTGTGACATTGTGTGCAGTTCTTCAGAAGACCTGTATGCCTGTAGCGGCAAATAAACTTTAATAAACCGCCATGAACGTCATTGACAACATATAAACATAAGATTATAAAGTAAATGATTCTGTCGTGATGATGAAGTGTCTTTGCAACATCCCAAAAACCTTAGCCTGGCTTGTCAGAATTGGGATTAGGGCCTTAGGCCCACTAGGTTATACTAGAAGTCTTAACCAGTTAGTCAGCAGACTTCTGGTTATACGTAAGTAACATGCTTGCAGGCGTTCCAGCTTGGGAGTAGGCATGAGGTCGTTTTAGCCTGTTGCACGGAATCCCCGAGGTTCGTTTTCAACAATATTTCAGGGAAGTGGTGACGACGGACGTAAAGGTCGGTAAAAGACTATATATTTTTATATCGAGAGCCCGAATACATTTATATAGGCCTCTGCACATCTAGCATGCCGATGGTCCGAAAGCCGCCTATATAAATCGGTGTCAATATGTTGCACATTTTACCCAACTCAGAGATGTAATGATCGTAGAAAAATATTTCGATGTATGTTTGGAACGTAGGGTGTTACGGTATTCTTCTGGGAAATTCTAAGTTTATGTACAAGCACTCATTTTTACCAGATTTATTTGCCTCTAAAAATGCACTTGATGATGAAATTTTCTGTCATTTAATTACTACACCGCTACGGAGTCATTTATTTATTACGTTGTCATTTTCAGCCAATTTACACAATGACAAAGACAGAAGATCAGTTGTCATGAAATAAGCAGCGGAATGTTAATCAAACATGTCTCAAGGTCACTACTGCGCACTTTCAGTTTGAATTGAGAAGCATGTTTTAACTATTTGTTTCCCTTTTGGTACTGATAACTACTATATGTATGTATGTAGCCTATATATGTTTGGGTTTAACGTCCTGCTTAACATTTTTTAGGTTGTTTCATGACGAGGAGTCCTTAGAATGAATATGCCTAAATTACTACGTCTTTTTGTGGCAGGGAACATCCTTGCCGCCAAAGGGCTGCTGCCACTAGCCCTAGGCCGACCAGTCCTGTTTCCTTGTTCTGACCCCTCAGTGCTGAGCGCCTAGCGAGACAGCAAGAAGTACCATTTTTAAGCATGCACTCGTTCTCGCGTACGTGGTTTCATTAATTATGATATTATAAAGTATTAAACAGGTTATATCCAATATATTTTATCAGTGTCCTGGAAATTTCCTTCATCGTCGATGTATTCCTTTTCCAACCATGCCATGTCAACAGGTCCTGGGTTGGGAATAGACTTTGAACCCCAACCACTTTTCATGTTTTTAGTATGGCCCGATCCGGGATTTATCCCGGATCACCCTTCCTCGAGGCGGAAGCTGTAATCAACAGGCCACCGGGGCTGTCGGTAACTATTATATTTATTTATTTATTTATTTATTTGATTGGTGTTTTATGCCGTTCTCAAAAATATTTCACTTATACGATTATGGTGGGAGGAAACCGGACAGAGCCCGGGGAAAACCAACGGTAACTGTTATAATATACAGTAGTAGGTAGTAGGTTAACTATGTGCATCTCAGTACAAGCTTATATGGCTCCAGCAAAGAAAATGTAATGAATTCAGTACAGGTTGTATTTTCAATTTATATTTTACGAATAGTATTTTGGTGTGATTTTAACACTTAAGACATTGACAGGAATGGGCGATATCCAACAGAACACCTATACCGATATCAAACCATAACGTATATGTAAATGTGCACCAGTATATATATATATATATATATGTTAAATAAATAAAACCGTCGAAGTAAATCGCCAAGGGCAAGAACCACCTACACAGCCACCCATGCACCTTAGGCAGATACCCGGCTCACCTCCTGCAGAAGGCCAATGCATGCACAATGGAATGAAGAGTCAACTTTAGGCCTCCTTCTCAAACTATATACGAAAACCATATTTCAGACCAATTGAAACTGGGTAAAATACTGCACGTGTGAAAATTTTTTTTCCCTGTGATAATGCTTCAGAAGTGTAGCTTAAATAAGCCTTTACATTTAAATTACTTTATACGCGAACGATGAGGGATATTAAAATGGATCGTACATGTAGACTATACACCTGCTAAAAACTGGAAGTGTTTATATAGTAAACTTACGCTGAAACAAAGTTATATATACAAAATAATAATTTTAACCTTCAATAAAGCGAAACAATTGTTTTAAATGGCGTGCATGACAATCACGTGTTTCTGCATGTGACTCCATGCAATGACGTTTGGGAAATACCAAATTAACAAACTTGAGCGGTGAAGGGTTACACGCAATTAACACCTACATATGACAGGTGAAAATTTGAAGGTTCAACAGTTTTCACCACGTCTGGTACGGTGTCATAAAGTCAGTGACGCTATTCATGGCTGTATACACAGATATAGCGTACATACGTTATGAATTACATGCAATTTACGGAAGTTTCGACATCTCAAAGATTAAACTATCTATACAGAGGAAATATATAAGTTTTAAAGCATTCAAGAAGCAGCGCTCTATTTTTAGCCCGCCAAGCGCTATTCCTAGCGACTCTGACGCAGCCATGCTAGCAAATCTGCTAAATATACCGACTCACAGTGAAAGTGGTTAAAAATAGAACTAGCCGTGACGTTTACGGAGTGGGTACGAGATGCTTGACACCTGACTTCCATGGCGATTCCACGTCGCCTTTACAATTTACAAACGAGAGACATCAATGAACGACATTGTCTGAATTTCACGCCAACACATCCCCATCGCGTACGCGCGCTTTCTATTCATGACGTCAGCATAATGCCGCGCCTGAACTGTGAACCCCGCGGGGGACGATCCATCAAACATGGCGCACACCTGCGCCTCACAGTCCGACCACATTTACTGAGCGATGCAGTCGAGACGCCAACACTTCAGCGCTCAAATATATCGACTCTGTGGTCGGTGTATATATAGTTCATACGGAAATATGTTAAGCCCACGATAACGATTCGTTTGAAGGATGAAGGCTATAACTGTATGGCTTGCAATGTCCCTGTCGACCAAAACTGAAAAATATACACTTTAAGTTGTTCGAATAAATGATTAAGGTTTTACTAACGGCACCCTGGCAATATTTCAGGCACGCTGCTGGCGGACCTTCAGACGTACGACTGAAGACAAAGCCAGCATTAGCTGGATCCGAACTCACAGCGATCGCATTGGCGAGGAGTTCCTGCATGAGTCGTGGTGTTAACCTCTGCGTCCAGGGAGGCCCCATATATAGGCCTATACATAGTAAAAGAATAAGCTACAAGTATCAGATAAATTAATATTTACGAACTTCAATGTAAGTTTGAAAGCCAAGCAAATGGAATTCCACATTGGGAAAGTGGCACTGACGGACAATTCACTCCGAGTAGCCACGTTGTAGAGGCCTTCAAGGACAGCCAATCGCTAAGCCTTGCCAGCATCACTAATCACCTCTTGCTGCTTTCGTCACAATGCTTATGTATTGGGCTATGTGTCATGGCCAACTGACAACAAAACAGTTATTTCCTGAGACTGAGAAGATTTCGTTGCTTACTTTCTTCTTATTGGGTACAGAAAAAAAAGAGTTGTGAACTCTTTCCAGCATTCGCTGGAAACAATTTGTTCCACAGAAAAAGATCATACCGTGATCGGAGACAACGAAAAGGATCACTGAAAGATACATCTGAGATCTGCTCCATTCTTTTCAGCTTATATATAGCTCTAAGAAATACAGATATGGGCTCTTCCATTGACTAAACTGGAACTCTATCTATTCCAGCCTGCTATCCTCAACATATCAAAGCTGTGCGCTACAAAAACACGATTCCTTTAACCCTACAGTAATCATAACTTTGTATCATCTATAGTTATTCGTAATAGCAACGACACAACTGACACATATGTATCGGCTGCACAAACTTCACTAACCGCCATTATCAGTTTAAGATGGCGGCACACATCCTTTGGAAAGCTCCTGCATGAAGAGTTCGATTTTGACCTAAAATGTTACGCCAATAAAAGGGTGATTGGCAACTTGTGTGGCACTCCTAGCTTTAACTTTTGTTCCAAAAATAAACAGAAGGAACCATAAGCAACTATTGTGAAAAAGATCATCTTCATTTTGAAAAGTGCCGCAGATGTGGACCATATTCATAATAATGTGTTTCAGCAGTGACGTCACGCCGACTTTTCTCTGCCCCTAAAGTAGAATTTTAATGTCGTATTAGCCTTTCCGCACACAGACAGGCACACATTGCAGGAGTGCTGTTCACTAGAACTTTGTTCAGAGCAGGGCCGTTTTCCAGGTTAATGAATATCATGACTCGGAGCAGTTATTGTGGCTACACGGAAACCGAGCCAACCGATCTCGGAGCTACATGACGGACCACGCTGTATACCAACGATATTCCTGCACAAACGGCCGAGCTCAAAGTTACTCCATGAAGCCTTTTGAAAACCTATCAGAGCTGAAACCTCCGCGTTGGGTATCTGGCGTTTTTGCTTATATTCTACTATCGCTCAGAAAACATAGCGTTATGGCATTCGAACAGATCACTTCACAGTGTTTGTCAGGCGAAACGTCTTGCCCTGGTCGCCGTCGAACTATGCAGCAGAACACATGGATGGAAAAGAACACAGGAGATTATATACTGGTAAAGGGCAAGTTGTTTTATGGTAGAAAAGATTAAAACCTTTGACAGACGAGGGCTCTGAAATCTAACACAAATAACATGCACATGTATACATTTCATGACAATAACACTCTTCGTTACCACATGTTTATTTAGTCCTTATCTATCATACAGGTGATTTACTAGTCACAGTCAATCCACCAATTAATCAATCAATCAATCAGGTTGTGGTCCAATCAGCCAATCAATCAATCGGTCAGGTAGCCAATCAGGCAACCAATCAGTCAGCTAATCAGTCAGTCAGCCAGTCAGTCAGTGAGCCAGTCAATCAATCAGTCTGTCAGTGAATCAGTCAGTCTGGCAACTTCATTACTTGCAAACTACAACATAACTTATGGCTGTGGTCAACACGGCTTGCTCAAAAGACAACTCCATCAATTCTGCTATAATTGACTGTTAATTACTTCACAACTGATTATTCAAAGAGAGACAGCAAATTTATGCATAGTCAGTGCAGATGTAAGGAAAAATATTCAAATCAGGCCATACAACTTAATTAATGCCACCATTACACAAATCTCTTTACACGTATCTCAATTTTAAAGTCAGCCTCTCGTCAATCATTTAATGAGCTCTGTCTCGTTTTAGTTTTTTAAATGGATAACATATATATTTTTTGTGTTCTCTTTACCCGTGTGCATAAAGCATTTAAACCTTATTGTCTGGAACTCGCATGATTATGGCAATACTGCGTCCAATACGCAGCTGTATTGCGTTAACACTTGCTTAATGTATTTGATGTGTTTATCTGTTTATTTGATTGATGTTTTACGCCGTACTCAAGACTATTTCATTTATTCGGCGGCGGCCACCATTATGGTGAGAAGAAACCGAGTCCCAGGGAAACCCGTGACCATCTACAAGTTGTTGGCGAACCTTTCCACGTGCGGCCGGAAATACTTGATTATTAACATAGCAAAACAATACATATCTGAAAACAAATTAAAAAAACAAATGTTAATATTACTAAAATTTATACGTACACTGACGAACCAATGTGAACGGGAGAAAACATAAAGTGGTTCTCAGCAACAGCATTGAAGCTTTCAATTTACAGCATTACAGTGCTGTTCTTTGTATGACTGTTACAGTGCTGATCTTTGTATGAGTAATGTAATACTGCATTTTCATAAATATTACAGTGCTAATCTTTGCATGAGTATTAAAGTGCTCAACTTTGTATGATTATTACAGGATTATTACATTATAGGTGTTTTATGTATGTATGAGTGTTACAGTGCTGGTCTTTGTAAGGGTAATGCGGTACTGATATTTTTAGAAATATTAGAGTGTTGATCTTTATAGGAGTATTTCTTCGCAGATCTGTGTTGGAGTATTATGATACTATAACATTTGTCTGCGTTTTGTACACTGCTAATCCTTGTATGGGTTTTTCTATATTATCTATATTGTATGAAATCCACAAGTGAAAACTACAACGCCACATCATCTTCATTAAATTATAAATGACTAAAAATAAATTCTAGCAATGTAGGGACCTTGTGTTAGAAGTCTACAGGACAGTGTCACCTTGAAATGGTACAAATACTTATGCCATGCTGTGATATTGTACTGCTGGTAGTAGTCGGATTAAACCTGATTATTGAAGTAACAAATGCTGTGCTGACTGAACTCACAACATGCCTGCTTTATTACTCGCCACTACAGGAACTCTACTTGTAACCATCACCCGGTTACATATAAATCCTGCACTCATGGTATGGTCGGAAACTATTCATATGCAGATATTATATCCCTCCTTTACGGGTTTCAGATTGTTACAGGTAGAACATGCATAAATATCAACAGTTCATGTTGCTATGTCAATATTCTTCAAAATAAAGTTCAAGGTTCTGGATCAATACCCAGAGGGTTAACTTCACTTGAAACTTTTAAGTTGGAATATCAGAACATATTTTCACATGCTTTCAAAGTGATGAAATAATACTGTTAATTAATGAAACAACATTGAAATTAATTACTATAACACTAATAGAGAGAAGGAGTAGACTGCTCCAAACTGTTCACATCAGTGCGACAGGGATTATTCTGCGCTTTTTGCGTCTGTACTGAAAGTTAACAGTCCTTCAGGTAAAGTTAACACAATGAACTAAACTAAATACACATAGAGATAGGAGTAGACTGCTCCAAACCTCATCAGCAAGATTGGGATTATTCCGTTTATGTAGGATTCCGCATCATTTTTAGATGTGGTTTGTTCCGTTTGTGTCAGTCTGGAGAGAGCATCAGCTATGTTCTGTGGTCCTGGAATGTACCTCACTGGCAAATCGTACTGTTGTTGTCTGAGAACCCATCCATCTATGCGTGCTGACGCTTGACTTCTTGGAATAAATGTACTGTAGTGGTTTGTGATCTATTACAAGTTCAAACTTAGTTCCATACAGGTAGATATAAAACTTTTCACAAGCCCAAACTATTCCCAATGCCTCTTTCACCGTCTGGCTATAACGACGTTTTAACTCATTGAAACCTCTGTTGGCATAGCTGATTATTCGCTTCTCATCGTTTTGCCACAGTACTAGTACGGCTCCTAAGCATACAGGACTAGCATCTATTATAATCTGTGTTGTTGCATTTTTTCAAAGTACCCTAATGTCTCAGAGGTTGATATGGCTGACTTCAAGTCCCGGAAAGCTTCCTTCTGTTCAGGTCACCATACGAAAGGTTCACTTTTACGCATCATTTTTCTCAGAGGTTCAGCTCTGGTTGCTAGGTTGCTAATGAATCGAACTGAATGGTTCACCAGTCCAAGGAAACTCCTTACTTCAGCAGTACTCTCGGCTCCCTAGCACCTGTAATAGCTTTAGCCTTCTCCTCTGTTGTCCCAATACCTCTACTTGACGGAATATGTCCAATGAATTCGAATTTATCCATTCCAAATACACATTTCTCTTATTCAGTGTTAAGTTCAGTTCTTTCACACGAGCTAAAGTCTTCTCAAGATGTCTGTCGTGAACCTCTTGATTTTTCCCATGGGCGATAATATCATCTGATAGGTTCTGCACACCTTCACCATCAGCAAATACCTGTTGCAGTATGTGCTGGTACATTTCGGGTGCTGAAGAAACTCCGAACATTAGCCGTTTGTACCTTATAGGCCAGTCTGTGTTGCAAATGTTGCCATGGAACGGGAGTTCTCTGCTAACTCTATTTGGTGAAATCCCCATTTAAGGTCAAGTTTTGTGAAGACTGCACTTCGATTCGTGAAATGTAGCACCTAATCTACGGTAGTTATCGGATAGCGTTCCCGTATGACTGCCTCATTAGCCTGTCTCATATCTACGCATAACCTTATGTCGCCATTTTGCTTTAGTACAACAACAACTGGGCTAACCAAAGTGTTGGTCCCTGTACTTCTTCAATGACGCCCTTTTCAATTAATTCTTTCAGCTTAGACTCAACTTTTGACCTCAAGCTGTAAGGTAATCGACGAGGTCGTGCAGCTGGGGAGACCTCTGGGTCTTCATCAGTTCTGGCTTGGAATGCCTTGGGCTTTCCAAATCCTTGAAAACATTCCGAATATTTAGCGGCTATTCCAGATTTAACGGAATTAACTTGTGATCCGAGCCTGAGCACATTTAACTGCTCAGCTGTTTTCCGGCCTAAGAGAGAGCAACCTTTCCCATCAACTACAACAAATTCTGCTTGTACTGTGTTGTCGCCAATGCTTACCAAGGTGTAGAATTTTCCCAGCGTTGTCAGAGGATTTTCATTACCGTAACCGTAGAGTTTTTGTGTTGTCTTTTCAGCTTTGCATTTGATCTTCTTGCATTTCAGGTATTCTCATGTAGATTCAGCAATTACGTTGCAAGAAGCCCCTGAATCATTTAACATTTTCAGTTCAACTCCACCGATAATAACATATATATGACTTGACTGTTGACCATGACTGATTGTGAATACGAAATCATCGTCACTGTCACTACAGCATTCACTGACTGACCTTTGACTTTTGACTTCTGGGGCTTCTTACTGACAGAGGGTTGTTTAGTTTCACACTGTGCAGTATAGTGGCCTTTATGTCCACATCTTTCACAGGTTGCACTTTGGGCTTGGCATCTACTGTCACTTGCAAAATGACCATATTTCCCACATCTAAAACAGTTTCCCCTTTTCTTCTGTTTCCCCCTGCCTTTGACTTGTTTTCATTTTACAAAGTTGACATCCCCTCACGTCTGTTTTCCATGGTCTTAGCCTGTAGATCTTCTGCTTGCATATCCCTTGCTTTTTTCTGTACATTGGCTGGTGTCAGTCCAGTACCCTTTTCTAAGACTTTTCTGCGAAGCTGTGTTCTCCTGCAGTAATCAATTACCTGGTCCCGTGTGTTTTCCCTTTCTAACTCCTGAAATTCACAGTTAGCTTCTTGTTGGGTCAATCGGGACACAAATTGGTCTACTGTTTCAGTATGTTTTTGTTGCATTTGACGAAAAATGTGCCGCTAATATGGTACATACACTTGCGGTAGGAAATCAGAAATCTTTCTCGTACTCACCCGCCACACCTGAATCGACCATTGTTTCAAATGCATCCTGAACATCCATACCTGCAGTATGTAAGAGCAATGCTCGCTTCTGTCCATCATCTGCTATCCCTCTGTTTGTTAGAGCTTGTTTATAGTAAACCCGCTGTTAGGGGTACCCGACCGGGGTGTTACAGAAGGCCACTTGTTATTTACTTGACTTCATACAATTACCGTTATCAGTATAGTTTTTCCAGTTTTTTTTTCACATAAGATGCATTAGGCATTTGAAACATTAACTAAACGTTATCCTGACTGCGCCTTTCTCATAATATATCAATGGGTTGCTTCAAAAGGAGTATATAGTGCATATGTAACAGGGGAAGTTAATCAGTTATATTTTTGTGTTGTTGTCCTCCTATAGCTATCTCCTTTACCCTCTTTAGTTTCTGTGGACCGCATTCACTGCAGAGATAATTATTTTTATCCAGTTGTTCAGGTTCAGAATCAGTCTAAAACGTTTGTCTCAATTAAAGAGTATCGTTGTTACTGAATTGGTGGCATTGTAAATTCCGCCTATCATTGACATAGGAACTCTAAGTGCGGAGAGTGACTTGATATCTTGATGAGAAATTTCGCCAAAACTTGATTCACGCAACTTAAATAACTGATAAGTTTATCCTTGAGGTCATAGTCTGATAACCGGGCGACTGTCAGAATATGAAAGTTACCAAAGGGTCTGGTCACGAATGATTTCCAGATTGTGTTTACCGGGTTTTTGCCCTCTTTTTGTTGTTTCCTTTGCCATCATCAAAACTACTGAGTGAAAAAAAAAAAGAAAACCTCTACGGAAACTGTTGACTCATTACCCCGGCTACATTTTGGCGCCGTGGACAGGATTGTTTTGGTATAGAAACAAAAAATCGCCAGTAGCAAGAAGACTGGAAGATGACAAATGTAGAGGCAGCTAATGGGATTGAAATCCCTTTTGTAGGTTTTCTGGAGACTGATGTGACTGTGAATGGGCATGTGTTGAAGGATCAAGCAATCTTGGTTGCGAAAAATAATCCATTGTTGGGGACATTCCTGGTATTTTAGGAATGAGCATTGTGGAACACTGTAACTCACATCATGTCGTATCAGGGCTTAGTGTACCTCATGCTAACCGTGATTTACATTGAAGCTGTATTAGAATACAAGCAGGCCTTAGTGGCCAAACTGGGTTCGTGAAACTGTCTTCCAAGAAACCTGTAAATATTCCTCCCAGAATGAAGTTGTCGTTATTGGGCACTGTAAAGCGGGACAGATAGATAAAGCATACACAGGGTTAGTAGAACCGGCTATCAGTGGCCATTTACAGGATTGTGTTTTGGTTGGTAGGGTTTGCGCAACTGTACACAAGGGATTAATGCCTGTCAGACTTTTTAACCTCAGTGACATAGTTGTATGTCCACGCCCCAAAACTAGATAGGGTGAACTGCATACAGCGAAAAATGTTGAATGCCCAAATTACATTCGTATTAGAGGTCAAGACATAGAAGAGGGGATACATGATTGTGTTGCGGATGATAAAAACAGCAATACTATACCTGTAAATCTTGATAAGACTAATCTTACAGAAAGCCAGAAGCAGCAATTAAATGCTGTTTGGAACAGATACAAGGATGTGTTTTCCCAACACAAGTCTAATTTTGGCCATACAGACACAGTGTCACACCAAGCTGACACTGGAGATCACCCACCCATAAAACAGAGACCCAGAAGGGTCTCCCCACATGTCTTCTGTGAGTTCAAGGACCATGGTCGTAGAAGAGGGCGGGGGAGAAACCAGACATGGTGAACAAGCTCCGGTGATGGAAGAGGCAGTTACAGAGGTGCACGAAGAGACAATGCTGATAATTTCATCCCAAAGAAGCTTAACGCCATTTGACCAGATGGCAATCCTCTGAACTGCCTTAGTTATGAATCAATTCGTCACATAGTGAAAGACTCTCCTGATTCCTATGAAAACATGGCAAAGAAGTAAACTGAAAAAGCTGTTCTAGTACTTGGTATCAAGCGGAAGAACTCCTTATAAATGAAGCCACCAATTCTGCAGTGTTAGACAGCGCCTGTAGCTCCACTTATGGCTGGTCAAGGGGGGAAAGATTGTTACTTACACTCCCTTAATCCCACAACTGCTGCTCATGTTGTGCGAAAGAAAAGTGACACTGTATATATGTTTGGAGGTAGATGCCGCCTAACGTCTATGGAAAAGATCACTTTCCCATGTAAAATGACAGGTGTAGATTGCCATGTGACAGAGAATGATATTCCCCTTTTGTTGAGCAAGACTTCAATGAAAACGACAAAGATGAAGTGAGACCTGGAAAATGACAGTGCATCAATTTTGGCAAGCAAGTGGATCTCCAGTGTACGTCATCTGGGCACTATTGTGTAAGCCAACAGCAACCAGATTTGGTTTGAAAGATGTTGAAAATGGAGCTCAGGATAAATCCACTGGAAATGCTCCACAAGTAGTTTGTTCATCCAACTGCTGACGGATTGAAGGGCTTACTGAAATATGCAGGTCTCTTCGATGAAGAGTACCAAAAAGTGTGTGGATGATCTTTCAAGTAAATGCAAAGTTTGCAAGATGCAAAAAAAGGACACCTCCAAGACCATTTGTTGGTTTGTCTGTAGCCACTTCAATGAAGTTCTTGCTTTGGACCTGAAGGAGTGGCGCCCTGGGAAGTATTTTCTTCTAGTCGACATGGCGACCAGATGCAACTTGGCATATGTCATTAAGAAGAAGACTCCTGCTGGAATTACAAAAAAATCATGCCTGTCTGGATTGGAGGTAGAATGAATGATCCTAAGATCTTACCGGACAACAAGGGTTAGTTTGCCAATTTTGAATACAGAGATATGACCGAAAATCTGAATTTCCAAGTGTAGAACAATGCTGGTCTAAGTTCTTGGCAAAATGGACTTATCTGAGAGAAATCGTGTAGTAGATGATGACTGTGTTGCCAAAATTCTAGAACATGATCCCCAGATTGACTGGGATGTTGCCCTGGTTTGAGCTGTAAATGCGAAGAACTCATTGCAGATGGTGAACAGTTGGAGCCCTTATCAACTGGTGTTTGGTATTAACCCCCGGCCTCCTTCTGTGCTCCTTGACAAACCCCCTGTGTTGAATGGCTCAGCCATGAATGAAATATTTGCAAAGCATCTGAATACCTTGCGTGGTAGTCGGAGTGCTTTCATTCAAGCTGAATATTCTCACACATTTCTCAGACCTTTAACACACAAGACTCGTGTTTCAGAGGAGACTTTTGACCATGGAGAGCTAGTTTCTTGCAAACGAGATAATAGCCATCAATGGAAAGGTCCGGGTGAAGTCATTGGACAGGATGGAAAAGTGGGTTTCATTCGAGATGGAAGCATCTGTTTGAGAGTTCATCCATATAGGTGGGTCAAGGGTGGTCAAGAAGTCAAGAACATAGACAGGAATCCTTCACTTGCGAATTCTAATGTGGGCTTAAGTGCTCAACCTGACAGAATAAATGAAGTGCAGTAGGATACAAGAAGTATCAGTCTCAGTTTTGAACAACAGTACCCAGACTTCCCCAGACATTGGAGACTTGCATTTGCAGTCAATCAGGAATAAATTGCGGCCAAAAGTGAGCGAGAAAGTTCAATGTCTTCCTGTTGTTAGTGACAAATGGAAAGAGACACGCATTACTAGTAAAGGTGGAAAGTCCACTTTAAGGAATTGGGCATATCTAAACGTTCATGATACCGATCATGACCTTCCTAGGCTTTGAACAGATGTGAGAAATTGGAGACCCATCACAGGAACTACAATGTAACCTCTGGAATTCATCTTGCCTCTGTACCGCTCAGTCGTCATAAGGGAATGATGTGACAACTGCTAAGGAAAAAGAACTTGAGAATTGGAAAGGTTTTAATGTGTAGGAAGAAGTTGAGAGCATTGGGTACATTAGCGGACATTGCCTACCCGATGGGCTGTCACAGATATAGTTGTTCAAGGGAGATCTACAGTAAATTTATTCATTTATTTATTTGATTGGTGTTTTACGCCGTACTCAAGAATATTTCACTCATACGACAGTGGACAGAACCCGGGGGAAACCCACGACCATCCGCAGGTTGCTGGCAGACCATCTACAGTAAAAGCAAGATTGGTAGCTCGAGGATTTGGAGACCCAGATGTAGACTGTCCAACGGCAGGAAAGGAGGCCATGAGAATCTTCTTTGTTCTGACATCTACTTTGACATGGGAAAGTGGAACTATCAAAGCAGCCTTTACAGGGAAGGCAGATATACCGCTATGTATATCTGAAACCTCCCAATGAAGTAGCCATTGAAGTGACAACTTGGAAGTTGAAAAAGCGGAGACTAGTGCTTCAGCATACGAGATGAACTGGTGAAGCATGGGTGTCACCAGTCAAGCACTGATTTGTCGCTTTTTCTTTTGTATCATAAAGAACAGCTGGTTGGGCTGTTTATCATGCATGTAGATGATTTCCCGTGGTCCGTTAGAAATCTGTTTGAAAACCATATTATAGAGAATATCTGCTCAACTTTCCAGTTTGCTAAAGAAGATGAAAGAGATTTCAAATATATGGTATGGAAATATCTCACAGAGAAGAATCCATCGTGGTACATCAACAATGTTATGCGGACGGCTTGGTTCTTATAAAGACTATACCATCTCGGGCATCTGGTAAAGAAGACATGTTTAAGGAGGAAACGCCAAATGAACTGGATCACAAATCAATCCACGCCAGACTCTGGCTATGATTTGCTTCAACTGAACATGTCAACGAAGCTCCCAATGTGGAAAATATCATTCAGGCCAACAAAATGAGACAGAAATTTAAAACAGAGTTTTATGAACTGGTGTTTCCAAATCTTGGCGACATTGCCAAAATCAAACTGGCCCTGTTTTGTGATGCATCATACACTCATTTACCTGATGGAGTTTCAAGTGCTGGATGACACATTGTATTCGTGATGGGTGAAAATGGTAGATGTACTCCAATATTTTGAATGCTAAGAAGATTCGTAGAGTTGCGGAAAGTACGATAGCCATTGAAACCTTATCTATGGTGAAAATACCCGATACAACGTTCTACATGAGAAGCATCCTCACTCAGATCCTTTTTCAGAAGTCTGAGTACAAGTCCGTTCCATTTCATTGTTTCATTGATAACAGATCACTGTATGAGAGTCTACATTCCACAAAGACAGCGAGGAGCGCTTCCGTACTGACATAGCAACCATCAAGGAGATGATGCAGAAAGGCGAAATCTCCTGTGTCAGATGGGCTAAAGCTCGCCATCAGATACATGACTGTCTCACTAAAAGAGTAACATCCAGTAACACTCGAAGGAACACTCCGTATGAAGCTGATTTGATGCCGTTTTCCGAGCGATTTCCAGTGAGATTACGGAACATGAGGCAGAATAATCCTCTCCCTAATACCCAACCCTTTACTTTTTGCATAACAATCACTACTAGTAAAAACATTTCCTTGGAATATTCATTTGTGATTGTTCAATTATGTCTAGGATTTATGACACTCTATATTTGACAGTGACTGTCCTTAACTTTTTATTTGATCATTCCCTAATGTTCGTTGCACCTCAATGTTTTCCTGGACATTTCCCAAGACGTTTTCAACGTAAATTTAAGTAATCTTTCAGTTTAATCATTTATCACTTTTGTTTTTTCACCCGATAACCACTAAAGAAAACATGTGTTAGCATGTTCATTCTACCATGGCATGTTCTAATCTTGCTTATGCTTTACTTCATCTGTTCTTGTTGTAGATGCATGTGCTTGGTGGGGTTTTGACCATATATGAATAAAATATTTACTGACCCGAAGAGAGACTTCCCTTTGATCTTTCAACCACTGACAATATGGGCGCACGTGATATTCATTCACGGTAAGGTAGCGGCAAGACTTGGTGCAAGACTTCTGACTGCATCTAAACTCCAATAAAACTTTGAATAAAAGCGTGTACTTGTCTGTGGGAATATTGCGGACATCGCATTTTACATTTGAAAGTAACGCTGGACAGCACACTGCCTTCAGAAAATGTCCAAAATTTATCTCTGTAGAAATGAATTATACTCATTCGACCTATCCTTCCCTATCGAGTATCGAATTTTAGAGGAGTAATTTTCTCGACGAAATGATACATTGCTCACTGAAAAAAAAAGCATTTCTAAGGCAAAGAGGGCAATATTTTCAACCTTGTTTTAGCGATATTGTCTACAAATAAACGATACGCCACTACAGTAGTATTTTGAGTCATATGTTATTCACTTGTAGTCTACAGAATGAGAGCTCAAAATCATATCAGTGGTAACTTCAACACGGCAACATTGTCTACAGAATAAACTTTTTTTCAGCCAGATTGCTCGGCATTGTTGACAGAATAAACTATTTTTAACACTTAATCGGCAGTATTTTCAGCAATAATGAGACAACAAGTCACATGATCATGAGAACGATACATTCTTTACCCAGACGGGCTGTATTTTCTATCATCTTTTAGCGACAATGATGCCTGCCACATATGAACCATTAGGCCTACACCTGCTTACCCTGTAGCTCCAGGAACACAATATGGACATATATAAGGACAGTCTGACACAAGAGGAAATGTCACTTAGGCTTTTCCGCTCATCAACCTTGAACTCACGGTTAATCTGCAATCTATTAAACATACGTGTAGACGTGGTAGCTGCATTGATTTATTTATTTGTTTCATTTGTGTTTTACGCCGTTGTCATGTTTCACTTGTAACCACTGTAAGGGAGGTCACCTGGTTGCGCGAACTGTGACTAAAGTTATCTTATCTTATACAGCTATCGCGGTTGGCTGAATCCCACATGATCCGTCCATGGCGCTCGTCATGCCGTTTGTGGAGTCTTACGTCCGCTGAACTAGACTTGTCTTGCAAAGGACAATCCGGTTTCAGTTCATGCAAACATGAAACTCACCGCCATACTCAAACTATTGCATACATCAACTAGAAAGGAAGACGAGAGCGCAAAAAGCTTGGTCACACCTAAATATACGCATTCCCGAGCTACCAACAATACATATTCCTCATTTCCGTCCTGTAGAGCATGTCGTAGTCTATTGGTTAGAAGTGCTTGCCTGTCAAACGCCTGGACACACGAGGCAAGGGTTCAAATCTTATCTTGAACACGGAATTTTGTTTACATTTCCCACCGCTGCTTGCTGCCAGTAAGCGGTCGACGAGGTCGCGCATGTGACCATTGGCGCTGTCTAAGGTTCGTTGAAGAACGTTTGACCCCCCATAAATATGGCTTGCTTACAAGTGCATCTCATATGGGTGCGAAAGTTCGTCAGTAACTTGTCAAAGGTCAGTGGTGACGCCGGACACCCCGGTTTCCCCCACAAAACTGACCCCCATATCGTATATAAGAACAAAGCGCGGCGTTAAGCAAGAGTTAGATCAAAATAATCAAATCATTTCTATTCCATTTGTCAAGAGTGAAAAATCATTTAGAAACCCCGATCGTCTCCAAAATTTAATGGATTGGCCTTTGGCCCAAGGCAAACCTGTACATAAAAGCTCATTCTAATTCCTGCATAACTTTTATCTGTAAAGTTACCGACAGGCAAATAAATAGGCAAAAACACCAATCAAATAAATAAATATATAAAACACAAAAACCTTCCATATACAGGCGAGGGTACTTGTATCGATCATAAAGAAACTAATTCTCAACGTCCGTGGAAAAAGCTTACTTTTCGAGGAAAATCAATCAATCAATCGATAAAGAGTTTTAAACAAGTGGTCAAACACCATATGATTAAGTTTCAAGAATACATGAAAACACTTTAAATAATTACGATATCATGCGATGAACAACATAGACAAATTTCAAAAACAAATTCTCCTTAATTTACGTTCAAATTAAATATCGATTACTCTGTCATCGATATGTAGCTTATGTAATCATACAATCAATGAATCACCCAGAGAGCAAACGGGTAACAACACGATGACATATCTGTTTAAATAAGCCCTTCATACCAAGGCGTACAATACGTTAACATCGCGCCCATACGGTCACGTGACCTGCAGGGGATGGGCAAATAGGAGAGTAACATTATAAATGTCAAACTCCCCTTGCTATTTAACAAATAAACACATCTCGTCCTTGTTTTTAATTATCGAACATTCCTCTTACTTTATGTACTCTTTCCTAGATATAAGAAAATGCGTCACTTGAGACGTCCTCTTCCGGCCATCACATGACCTTCCCTGGCAATTCAATACCATATTGACGCATTGAAACCGGTTTAAAAAGTATCCGATTCATGAACCTTTACAGGTGATTAAATTTCACGTGGGACTAGATATGCTGACGTCACGTCTGGTGGATCTAGTAGGTCTAGCATTTCACTGTTAACGTCCAAAATAACGTATATGATACGTCCTATGAGTAAAACTGTTCTCTGACGAACTCTCTTGTTTTGAAATCGCCCGCTTCTTTTGCATAAACGATCGACATGGTACCGCGTGCGATGACGTAGTTTTGGTGACTCCACAGAGTTTGGATGAACATGTGTTTATACGCGAAATATTAGCACATTTATCACTTGCAAGCCATTGTCTATCTTTTAGCAGCGGTTTTACAGAAATAGCCAGGGATTCCGTTTTGGAAGGGACGCAGATGTTCCAGGTACTATTTATAGACTGACTTTCGCAGCTAAGCGAACTACAAAAAGAAGTGAACATTTATTAATATTTCATGCTCAGCAGCGAGACCCCCCCCCCCTTCCGAATCTCCACTTCCCGTACCCCGCCCCCTCCCCCGCCCAATAATCTTTCATCTTATGCTTATTAATGGGAAAGCCACCGTCAATGGAAACCCAAGGACACAGTGTGCACTAAGGCTGATTTCGTCACTCGCGGGCGGCTAACGACATGAGCGGTTGTAAACAACGGGGGCTTATGACAGAGGAATACATGGGCAAGAGAAAATAGGCCCTTCTCGTCCTTAACTTGCAGAGATGAATCGTTGTACGTCATTGTTGTAATGTGCCTTAGTTTCCCACTGAAGGACTTCAAAGGAAAGAAGGACAATTCCTCTCAATCTGATGGCCAGTTAAAATAATCCTTATGAACACCTTATGAACAGTTCCAGGTATGAAAAAATTACTCCCCCTCCTCCCACCGTCGTACAAGTGAAATATTGCTGAGTACGGCGTAAAACGCCAATCAAATAAATAAATAAAAATTAAAATTACTTCCAGATCTGAAATAGTTTTTAGATACCCTAAAATCGTTTTCACTTGTCGCAGATGACTGTTTTTGTTGATTTGTGGATGATTTACTTGAAATATGTTAAAAGCAATTTCAAATATGTTGAAGAGATTTCCAGGTATGTTAAAACAATTTTCACATCTCTAGAAATTGCTTTCAGACACCTCTGTTCATTTTCAGACATCTTAAAATCATTTGCAGATGTTTCAAAATCAATTTCGCATATCTAAAATAGCAGATTTTTATTGATTTGTGGATAATTTATTTGTCTGAGATGTCTTAAAAGGACTAGCAGATATGTAAATAACATTTCCAAAAATCTTAAAATCAGCTTCAGATATCTGAAAGCCATTTTCCAGTAATGTGCAATTCATTTTTAAGACGAATGCTAAAACGAAGTATATATATATGAGAAAACCGGTCACTTTAATAAGGTGTTGATTTTATTTTTTTGTATATATACACATCGAGTACAGAAGACTATACCAGCCTGTGTTTGTCAGGTGGAAAAACCTGACATGACATCACTGGTCACAGTACGACCAGAAAAGGTCGCCATAGAATACACTGTGTCAAATGCATTTTACTACACTAAAAAAAAAATTCTAAACAAACAAATTTTCCAAAACACTATCCCTCCTGTCGAAAATCTTCACAAAACGGATCAATTTGGATTCGAACTTCCTTCCTTGATATATGGATTGTAAACAAGGCGCCCCGGGAGATGGAATTAAGTATAGTTAAGGTTTGGCCTTGATAAACACTTTCTGTCTAATCGCTTGTGTGGACAACCTGTTAGCACGTCGACCAAGCTTCGCTTTACGTAGGCAGTCGTCAGCTGTGGACTCGCCAGAGATAAACCTGATGAGTAATTCATGAACTCGGCTTGCCGGCAAGCCTGTAGTGACGACGCACGGATAACGCCAACAACCGCTGTCGGCAACCAGCTTACTTTAATGATAACTGTGACTAGAGTGGGCGTGCTAATAAGCTGCCGGATCCCGCGTCTCTCCTGCAAAGAACCGAAAGAGAAAGAGGACATTGAAAAAATAAAATGTAAACCCTTGATCGATTTGATTTATTCGTTTATTTGATTGGTGTTTTACGCCTTAGTCAAGAATATTTCTTGTCACAACTGCGGCCAGCATTATATATGGTGAGAGGAAAACTGGGAAGACCTCCCCATGTACTAATGAAGAAAAATTCAAGTAAAATAAAAGGTAAAAACTTGTACAAGGTGATTTATTTATTCATTTGATTGGTGTTTTACGCCGTACTTAAGGATATTTCAGGATGGTGGCCAGCATTATGGTGGGA
This sequence comes from Acanthopleura granulata, assembly GCA_016165875.1. Taxonomy (NCBI): domain Eukaryota; kingdom Metazoa; phylum Mollusca; class Polyplacophora; order Chitonida; family Chitonidae; genus Acanthopleura; species Acanthopleura granulata. Next base: position 10,746,417 of record JABBOT010000016.1, read on the forward strand.
GGAAACCGAGCAAAACCCATAAATGATTTTAGGTCGTGGAGTTTCTTTGCCCCGTTAATGTTTTCAAGCGACACAAAACACCCGCATGTTTCCTGTGACGTATATAGACTTAAACTTATTCGGTGTCATGTCTGGTGTCAGTACAATGTGATTGTCTGCGGTCTTAAGTCTTGTGTCAGAAAAATGTGACAGGCTGCCTTGTCAACGTTGCTGTAAGCATGACGCAACTGGATGGGTTGTCGAGCCCATCGTCAGCATAATGTGACTGGATGACATCTTACGTACGTCTGGTGTCGGTATAATGTGACTGACTTTGGTGTTGACATAACGCGACTGGATGACGTTTGACGTTTGGTGTCGGCATACTGTGACTGGTTGTGACCGTACATCTGGTGTCAGTAGATCTGAATGGCTGCCGTGTCATGGTCGACGCCAGGATGACTTAACTGGGTGAGATGCAATGTGTGGTATCGGAGAAACAAAACTGCGTGAGATATAATAAGGGCATCACTATAACTTATCTGAGTGAGATGCCATGCCTGATTTCGGTTTAATAGTATTTTGTGAAATACTTAGTTATTGATGTCAGAATATTGTGACATATGGCGGAGTGTTATGTCAGTAGTGCTCCTACTGTGACAGATCAGAACGCTGTCATTTTGGGCCAGTCATGGCTTCCCACTGAAGTTGTTAAGCAATTTACCATTCAACGTCGACCACTTCCCCATCCCTTCTTCCCCCTTTTGAACGCACACAGGCCTACCCCACCAGCAAGACTTGCACCCATCCAGGGAGCCGGCAGAACGGCATGACTGGAAGCTGATGTTACACCAGCGGAAGTGCTATTCTTCTATTCCATACTTGTGTATTTATTTATTTATAGCGGGCTGTGACCCATTGGTTAATGATGTTTGACAAAATATACTTTTGTCACCATGTTGGCGTCTATCAAAAACATATGAACATCAGGTTTTTCCACGACTTAATGGTCTGTTGAAATGAAATCTCATTTGATGAATGCATGGGAGGAAGAAAACGTCGGCTTCTTGCGGGATACACGACATGCTTCAGGCGACCAAGGTTGATCATGGCGAATTCGCGCATGATAGGCAACCCCTCGTTAGTTTGAAACGGAATTTGGCGTATGTAAGCCCGTTGTACGAGTGTGCTAAATCTCAAGAAACAAGATGGGAAATCGTCCCCTTGTCCCTCAGGCCGATTGCCAGCCTGTTCAGAGTAAAAGATCTACTGTAGTATGACGCAAGGGCTTCCCGGTATGCTATTGAAGTTGTTATATAACAGGCATTGCCTTGCATTAGGCCAACAAAAATATATTAGCTCCTAGCGATGAGCGTCAATCTTGTTTTTTTTTTTTTACACAGTAATTTGTTTGCTAAAATCTCTTCCAGTCAGATCTGTAAAAAGCTGGTTTTGAAATGAGTTTCGGACCTTGCCGGATATTTATTAAGATGATCTGTTAAACGCACGTAGTTGTTTTCCTCCACAATCTAAGCTTTGGGTATGCTGACACCTGACGCGTTTGTGCGTGGAAACGAACTGATAACGTGGACACCACTTACATACTTTTGGCTTCACAGAGCTTTCACTGGATGCATGTACCATATATCATCCATACATATTCATTATTGTTGGAAACATGTTTACCTTTGCAAAATGTAAACAATTACGATTTGTCTCTTGCCTGGCTTAATCATTTTCCGCGTAACTCATGTTACTGCAAAAAAAAAATGTATACGCACACTTACATACGACAGAAACTCCTGAACTCTATTGTCAGCTTGATTCATAGTTGCGCTAGTTACCGCTGTATTGTGGATAACGATTTACAAGGCCTATTATGGCGAATATGCAGTCCCATTGGCCCTAGCAAATATTTCATTTTTTTCGATTTACAAAAATATGATTGCGCGAAATAACATTATACTTCACAATGTATTAGAACTTTCCAGTTAGACATCAAATACGCACAACTAATTTTGGTTCATGTAATCATACTTTTATTATGATGGGAATTCCCTCGGCAAAACGCCCTAAAATAACGAAATCTACTTTGGACCTTACTTTTGCCTTCCGATAAAACAAAAAGTATGAATCACACCACTCCAATTTTTCACAGATTTTTTGCATGGTAAAGGTACTTGAGATTCACGTACATTTCCTCTCTTGTTTGCACGAAAAAAAAATTACACCTCATACCTGAAGCACCGGGGGTTGATTTCCCATCTAGTTGCAAGGGGTCCTTTGCTCGAAACTTGCAGGCAACTGTGTGGTCACTTACATCTTTTCTTTGAGGAAGTCTCGAGAAAAACAACAGAACAACCCCCCCCCCCCCCAAAAAAATGTGGCCTACAGTTGTAAATCTGAAAAACGATGCTTCGCGAATTATATAAATCAGCACATTGGGCCAATTAAGGAAAGTCATTTCTGGCTTTATTTAGAATTTGAACTATTATTTTAGGATTTCTGAAGGCGAAATCAGAAACTTAAATTTTGATTTCCCCATCAATGTTATATTTGGCCCAAAATGAGTCCCCTAGTACCAAGAAATAGGCAGAGTCAAATTTTGATTCAAGTCAAAAATGATCCTCGTGCATGGTGTCGGTACCTTAATTGTCTCCGGCATAATGCTGTTTTTAGTGTATAAGTAGCTATATTTATTTATTTCATTGGTGTTTTATGTCTCACTCTAGAATGTCTCGGGAGGAAACCGTGCAGAGTCCAGGGGAAACACACGACCATTCACAGGTTACTGGCAGACCTTAACACGTATGGCCGGGTAGGGAGCCAGCATAAGCTGGACTTGAACTCACAGCGAGCGCATTCGTGAGTGATCCCTCGGGCAAGTACCTACTTTTTTTCCTATTTATTATAGGTAAAGCACCTGGGATACAGTTATGCAGTATGTTTCATGATACTTACATATCAGTCATTACACGTGAAAAATATTTCCTTCTCTTCTTTTTCTCATTTTTGAACTGTTTATGATATATACCTAATAACGGTAAATAAGCAAGGGAGACGCAGAGAAATATTAGGCCTACTTGTTTGAAACTGTGCAAAGCAAATCTGGCGATTCCCTGTGGTGATCTGATATATGTATAATTTATAACGGTACATCCGTACTGAAGTCTCAACTAACGGTAAAAGTGGCCATCCCCAACACCAGGTGTAAATATACCGTTTAACAAACTTGACCCCAGCCCATCTGACCCTCACGCACACCCTCGATCCCCGAGGAGTGAAGTCACAGCACGGAGATCAGCTGTTGGGCTGACCGAGCGGGTGGCCTTGTTGTCTTTGACTTGACCATGTTTATCGCACGTCCATTGACGCGGTGCAAAAACAGCTGACGTAAACCCTGTACTCCGTAACATAAGAACCAGGAGGAATCGAGAGCGTCCAGGGTTGTCGCAGATGTTTCATCTGCGACCATCCTACGTATGCGTTATTGTTTTTCTTTCCCTCTGTCTCTTTCTGAATTCATGATTAACTGAGAAGGAATATGGCTTTGCTAGGTTCAAACCACACATGTGTGTTGATATGCTCGGAATGCCAGGTTGTATTCGTTGCAGATGGCGTTCTGGCGGTCTTGAACTTGCCAAGTTTCACATTCAACTCCATAACGCATAAAATTGCGGAAACCAGGAATCGAGACAACGCTGGAGCTTGAACCACTATACTATGTTGGGCGGCAACCACAAGAGATCTGTCTTCCGTTGTAAGCCGAGGTACTACGACAATTGGAGGATCTTTTCACATATGCAGTCGTTTTTAACTTATAGGACGGTGGCCAGTCTTATGGGTGGAGGAAGCCGGAGTTCCAGGAGAAAACCATTAACCTTTGTCAAGTAACTGATGTGTATTAGTGTAGGTAAAAGGAGGTATCGTCGGAAGACATGTAATTCCTGTAACACCACACGAAAGAACTCCATGGACGCCCCTTTTTGTCATCACATCTTCGAGAACAATGGATGTAAGAGGAATCTAAAGAATTCCTCATGTGATCCGTAGCTGTAATTGCCATAAAACACCTCAACCATGCATTAGGCCATAACTAGATAATTAGCCAATTGCCGAAAGCCTTTCTAAAACCTTAGTTTTTCAAAATGTACGCGCATCATGAATACGACCAGTTTTTGTTTTCAGAACACCTGTACCAAAGATCTGTTTTACTTTTCTATGTGGTATTTATTTTTAGTCTATGTTCTGTTATTTTTTGAAAACTGAACTTAGAATATCGATGAACGGCGACGGACTGGTAGGAGATACGTTTTGCCTTACCCAAACACCTATCGTGTTTTAGGGGACCTCCGTGGCTCAGTCGGGTAGCGCCTTAGCGCAACGCAATTGCCCAGAAGACTCCCACCTGTGCGGTCGCTGTGAGTTCAATTCCAGTTCATGCTGGTTTCCTCTCCGGCCATATGTAGGAAGGTCTGCCAGCAACCTGCGAATGGTCGTCAGTTTCACCCGGGCTATGCCCGTTTTCCTCCCACCATAATGCTGGCCGCCGTCGTTTAAGTGAAATATTCTTGAGTACGGCGTAAAACACCAATCAAATAAATAAATAAATAAGCAAATAAATATCGCTTTTAGGATTAGGCTACATGTAGGATATATATTTCACTACGCTGTGATTCCAAGAAGAATGACGATTCGATTGATGGGTGATTATCTTGGAGGCATGCCCTGACTCTTTGATTTGCTAAAACGCGTGAGGCACCAGCAATTTCCAACACAATAGCATCACAGAATCCCTTGAAATCGTAGTTAGGAGACCATTAAGGGATTGGTCTAGAATTCGTGGAGCTGTTCGTCACAATATAGCTTCTAGGCTTAATTTGAGACGCTGTAACCATTGTGAAGTCTGATTTCAAACATCGTTTAACAACGATTCTAGAAACTGACATAAGATATATATGTTGGTTCCAGGTTTTGAAGTACTTTACGTTACAGGATCACAACAAAGGAAGTCAGTCCGTAAACGGTGAAAGGGACACAGCCTTGAAAAGGCTTTCAGACACCCATCTTTCATCGGCGTCTGTCAACGCCGTGTCACTTCTTTCACAGCCATTGTTACTTCCTACTTTAGATTCTCAACATGTGAGCGTGTCCTTTAGTGATCCCTGGTACATAAAAACTCAATATCGCGTCATTTTCTTCAGTTACTTCCGTGTCCTTAACTGGATGTGTAAGAATTGAATGTAAATTCAGACAATAACGAATTAAACCGGAGATAAAGCAAACATGTATAGCTGTATGTCCGTTCAATGTTCGAATTGTATGCAAAATATACATGCAATTTATTTATTTATTTATTTACTTATTTGGCGTGCTAGAGCAGCACAGCGACCCAAGAGCCTCCCGCCAATGTGGTCACTGTGAGTTCAAGCCCAGCTAATGCTGCAAGATGCGGATGGTCGTATGACTGCCGCGGCCTCTGACCAGTTTCCATCCAATATATTGGTGGCCACCGTCGCATAGTTGAAATATTCTTAAGTAGGGCGTATAACGTAAATGCCTAAATATTTATTTGATCGGTGTAGAATACATCATTTATATCACCCATTGGGTGTAGGAAGCACAGTTCGAAGAAAACCACTATTCCTCGCCACCTATAGCTGACAAACCTCTTGAAAACAGAGCCGCATCCCTGCTGACCACAGTCGAATTCGAACCTACTACATTTTGATCCAAAAATTTTCCTGTTAAGTTTTTTAACAATTACGATTTTGTGAGGTTGCTTATAAGGATAATTACCAGTCTTGACCATGGTGCATTGAAACTTTGCCATATTTTCTATGGCCCTGATAGGGAGAGAGTCTATTTGCAAATAATGGCATCCTCAATCACAAATTTGACGCGTCGCCCTGAACTGGAAGCTAATAATGCAAAAGGTCACGAATAACTTCAAATGCCTTTACAAACTTCTCTGACCTCTTAACGTACCCATTAAGGCGTATACTGTTGTAACTCTCTACCGAGCAACAGAAATAGGTGAGCTTCGAAGAGAAATTTCCACACTGAGAGAGGTTTGGCACCTCTCACATATTTTGGACAATCACGCTGTGCAACAATCAAATAACTAATATTATATTATCTGCTAGGGAAATGCGATAGTATCTTCCGTGACGTAGTGATAGGGTGTGCATGTCAAGTCAAAACTAGTTCATCACGGTATAAAAACTAAATTGATTAACTCAAATGGTTTCAATTCATTCCACGATTATGACATTGTAAAAAAATGTTAATTTCAAGATATCAAGCATCTAATTCAACGCACATTTATGCACGTATATGAAAAACATATAAATTGATCAGTGTACAGATTAATAATAAATTTATCATGAAGTAACGAACTCAGTCCCCTACTGGTTACTTATCGCCCCCGCCTAATCACCATCTTAAATACCAGGCCATATAGTTCCTAGAAATTGAATTACATGTAGGATGGGTGAATGACACTTTACCGAAAGTCTTGAATGTTTCTCAGAAAACCTTTTCCTGGAAGGGTGGTCAAGGTTTTAGACAAGTAAGGCAACCAATTCCCTGATGCTCGCCTCTCTGTTACCAGGAGTATATTCATAAAAACTGACGAATGGAATACATTATGAGCTTACAGACCTAATGGTTTTGTTCTTGGAAACCGTCTGGTCATCATTTATATCGCAAATCAAGAAAAGAGAACTCCCGCCACCTGCCTTGGAACGGCTGTCGTCATGTCATATATGTACATGACGTCGTGTATAGACGGGTTCCCCTCCGATCTAAATATATAGGTAATATATATATATCTATATATAAAGATAATGCCTACAATATCTAGAATGAAAGGTACACAGCTATGTGAAGAAGTGAAATATTACAATATTACAAAATGTCTTCAGCGGCCTGGAGGTGTCCCCCAAAGCTACGAGTTGATGGAAAGCCAAAGCTGATTTCCGTGATTTTTCCCTACCCAGCACAACCACTCATCCACCCACCCTCACCCGCAACTCCCCAGCCCTTCAAAAAAACAAACAAAAACGCCAAAGAAGAAAAAATGACTTGACTATGCGTTAAAAAATTGCGAAATTTAATTATTTCCTGTTATGTTACGCGCCGAGTTGCCGGAGTGCTGTGCGTACATCATAGATCATATCGTTCGAAGCTGTTTATTGATTTGTTATTCACTGCATAGTGAGAGCTGGGAAATTTACAAATTCCGGAGGAAATACCAGCACCTCGTGCAGCAGAGATTGACAGACGAGCTCGTTAATCACTCGGCCACGACCGTCTCTACTGGATGATTGATTATATGTGGTCTACAATGTGCATCACCGACTGGCTTTATGTATACTGTATATGCGGGGTGAAAAGAATAGGACCTGAGGCCGCCAAGTAAGCTTGGCGTAAAAGGCGACTAACCTAACGAACTCTGTGGTCGTGTCTACCTAGTTAACTGAATGGGTTCACATGGTTAAAACATAATTTTGCTCACGACAGGAGCTATATGCCCCCAAATGTGATGTCTCTTACACGTCAATCGAGAGCATGATCACAGGAATGATCCAGCATTCAAGTTTTGGTCACACGAATGACCCAACCAAGCTTGGTCACACGAATGATTCACCCAAGTTTTGGTCACACGAATGATCCAGTCAAATTTTGGTCACTCGAATGATCCAGTCAAATTTTGGTCACACGAATGATTCAGCCAAGTCTTGGTCACATGAATGATCCAGCCAAGTTTGGTGACACGAATGATCCAGCCAAAATTGGTCACACGAATGATCCAGTCAAAATTGGTCACACGAATGATCCAGTCAAGTTTTGGTCACACGAATGATCCAGCCAAGTTTTGGTCACATGAATGATTCAGCCAAGTCTTGGTCACATGAATGATCCAGCCAAGTTTTGTTCACACGAATGATTCAGTCAAGTCTTAGTCACATGAATGATCCAGTCAAGTTTTGGTCACACGGATGATTCATCCAAGTCTTGGTGACATGAATGATCCAGCCAAGTTTGGTCACACGAATGATCCAGTCAAATTTTGGTCCCAAGAATGATCCAGTCAAGTTTTGGACGCACGAATGATCCAGCCAAGTTTTGGTCACATGAATGATTCAGCCAAGTCTTGGTCACACGAATGATCCAAAATTCTTACATTTCCTAATTTCTTATATATTTGACAATAATTTACAATAAGTAATCGATTATCCTTGTATGGCCATTTGCTACGATCTTCCAGCGATACGAGGTCCATGTCTGTATTTCATCATCATTTATTTATTTCATTGGTGTTTTACGCCGTACTGAAGAATATTTCACTCATGCGACGAGGGTTAGCATTATACTGGGTAGACACCGGAAAGAGCCCAGAGGAAACCCACGACCATTCGCATCTTGCTGACAGACGTTCGTCTTACGACCGAAGAGAAGGACAGAAATTAAAGAGCTGAGCTTGAACTCACAATGACCGCCTTGGTGAGAGGCACCTGGATCATTACACTGCACTAGCGCGCTATCCTCCTCGGCTATGTCTACGTCTCATGTTGAAAAGTTTTTCAGTAACTTCCCAAAGGTAGGTGGTCTAGCTAGGGCTTTCCGGTTGTCTCTACCCGTAAATCTGGCCAGAATCATGTAAGGGAAAAGGCTGTTGAGTTTAGCGTTAAATAACAATAAAATAAATATAACTAAACCAAATCAATCTACAGGGCGAAAGTTTACAGACTCAAAAACAATGAGATATGAAAGACAGTGAAACCAGAGCAACGACGACAGTGTGATAGCTGGCAAATGGTCACACGTCACCGGTGAAATCCGGCATCTTACTTTACCTCACTTAGGTTTTTATTCTAACTGTTCATGTAAGTGTTTAAGAAGTAACAACTTACACCCCACACAGCACCATGGTTAAGCAGACTTAGGTGAGAAAAAAGTCACTCAAACACTTTAATCTGCCTTGGGCCATGTTTTTTTCATTTCGTAATGTTCAGAGCCTACATCTTTGCATGTTTGTTTACCGATTCATACGCCAGCGTAAATCTGAGTGTGTCAGCTTTCGAACGGACGTTGAGGTTGAGGCTAGGATAGTTTTTTTTTTTTTTTCATTTTTGTCCAATTGTGTAAATCTATGGATTTTGTCCTAGGTATTAAAGTCATGTAACTTGTTATATATATCACGCTGTATGCGGCTGTGTAGTGCCTTCACATATGCACCTAGGCACTACCCTTTTAATTCCATGGATATCTGGTGTGGCATTTTAGTCAAAGTATACGTAATTAACCTGTTCCTTGTTTTTCTTACATGGTTAGTTTACCGAACAACATATTCATATCTTTACTTTAACCCCCCCCCCAAAAAAAAATAACTGGCAGAGAAATGTTATATTTTGCTTTAGTGGTACTAATATCCGTCTCAAAAAGTGTAATTCATAGTGTCTTGCAAACAACGATTGCTAAAATAACTCTACACCAAAAACATTAAATGTAAAGGTAAAATTAAGTTATCCTACAAATTTAGGAAACATATTTCAAAATATACGCTGATGTTAGGTCAAGATTAATCCTCTGCAAACCCACCTTCAAACTCCTCACAGTGGTAGTGCCGCCCATGTGATCGCCAAGCGAATACTACCAACCCTTACTACCCGTGCGGCGTTAATCGGAGAAGCCTATATGTAGGCCTGATAGAAATTCATGGATACCTCGCTTCATTTACAATGCCACTCAACACGTGAAACTGAAGATCAGCGCTAAATTAAGCCCATTTGGGCTAATTTTATTCCCACTCGTACTCTATGAAAATGGAATATGAGTCTGAAAATTACACCCACTCTCTTATATCCGTTTAACGCCATTCGACTATATTTTGACAAGAACCCCCCCCCCCACGTCTGTTTTCTTTTTTTTTTTTTTTTTCGGAAATGACACAAATGCTGAGCTTCCAGAATACATTTTAGTGTGACAGTCTTCCCATTCTGACGGATTTATGCAGAAAATAACACTTAGAATTTTAAAACTCACCAAGTCACAAGGAGTTACAATGCGTTCATAACGACCGTTGCAGCGTCAGCAAGCTGGCGCAGGGGGGAGGTAGTGGGTGTGAGAGGGCCTTGAGAGGTGGTCCCCCTCACGCGGCTGTCCGTAAGGAATATCTTAGCAAACATATTAAAAGTCCGCATGGTTTTCTTTTTTCCCTTTATTTACACTGCTACTGCAACTCCAACAGCTGGAAGCCACATTAAGAAATGTCCACATCTTTAAACTTTTTTTTCACTCTGATAGAATAAAGGTATTTAAATAAAATTCTGCCTCAGGCTGTTAAACGGCATCCCCACTACAGCGCCTCGTCAGCCTGACCTGAGACTGACCTATTTCGACAGCCAGTCTGAGCACAAGTTACTCTGAGGTGAAGACACCTAAATGAATATTTAATAGCTTCTGCTACACACGTAAACACGCTGATGTCAGCTGTGTGGCTCAAGCGTAGGTCTGTGGTCCACCTCCGCTGCACAGGCTACACAAACAAGACAATAATTTCACCAGAAAACAACACTTCTTCTGTATGAAACGTATATATTTTTCTAGCGGCCCGGGAATACCCGATGACGTCACTACATACGTAAGAGAATTGCCTGGATACTGACCTACCGCTCATAGTTGATTAAAATTTCTTTCTATATACCGATTCCCAACTTGGCGCATCCCAGATGCAAACTAGTTTCTTCAGGAAGAACATCTTAGGTATTTTAATCCTGCAAAGGCTGACAAAGTCGCGTCAGGTAGGGTTCCTGCACAGGTGATCCCACATACGAAGCTGCGGCTGCGGTAGGTGAATCGAGAGAGCATTTATTCCAAAATGGCGTCTGCGTGGGAGGAAGGGCGAAATTTGAACAACTGAAAAGCACACGCGAAATAGCTGTCATTTGTGTAGAAATGCTCCAAGCACCTGCTGGCATCGAAATAAGTGCTTCTTGCTAAAACAACGTGCAGCGGTCGGGTAGTTTCAGTCTTGATTCGCTCTGAAATCGGCAATTGTCAGTGAGTGGTGCGCAGCAAGTGCGCGACAGAAAAGTTCCCCGAACTCTTGCGAAGCTGACTACAACTCCACGCGACTTCCCTCTCTTTAAGTTTTCTACTGACTTTGACAGTACAGGAATAGTGGTGCATCTCGGTTGAAACTTGCGGAAAAGAAAAAAGAAAAGGTAAGTGTTTTGAGCGTGTTTAGTGTGTTGGAAAATTTATCCCGTGTTAGTTTAGTTGGGCAAGTGCGCAGAAAATCGGCAGAAACTCATGCGCACAGGCGCTCGCCGAAGTTACATCTCTTATCAGCACATGGCATTGATTTAATTAAGCATTTTCATCAGCGTCTACACGGTGGCTCCTTTCCCAGGCTTTATCGGCTGGGATTAACAGCCATTTTTATATCTGATTTTTGTTTGCAACATCTGTCAAATGAGTTTTGACTAGCTACTTAAGACACGCGACAAGAAGAAAAATCACAAATATTTTCGAAATGTATTTGATAAGGAAGTATAAAGTTTTATTTTATTCTAGATAATCTTATAAATTTCCTCTGAATGATGTGGTAAAGATTATGTAATATTTTCTGTGTGGCTAATGATTCTCCCATTTTCTGCTGTGAGTTTTCATCAAAAGTGAATGAAATTGAAAGTTGGCACTAAGATACATGTGCATGCGTGTGAATCTATGAACACACTTGCACATTGATTACTTCATGCATATGCCAATGGCTAAGTATTGATTTGATCTAATTAAGTAGGTACTCATGTTTGCCTGTAAGCTAAATTACATATGCTGTCTTGACTTGTGGCTGCCACAGGTATATTGTCTGGAATGGAATCATGTGTACTGGCTCTGTCTTAAGTATCTACAGACAGTACGTAGAAGTAGGTTTAATGGCACTGGATAAAGGGTTACTCTTATGATACATAAAGTTTTTCTAACTGTAGTTTTGATGCTGATTGCACAATGTATGTCTTCTTACCTCTCCGGTCATGTTTTAAGCACAGAAAATATAATAAAGATGCATGAAAAAATTCTTGTTTTAGCTATGAACGTATTGGTGGATCCGTTTGTAAATGACATGTTTGAATCTGCCATATGTTTACCTGTGTGTTCTCTCCCCATTGTTAGCTGTAAATATTTTTATAAGTAGATGTAGAAATTCTCAACAAATGGTCTTATCAGTGATTCTGACTTACCTGTGAGAACCAAAGTCATGGAAACGTACATCACAAATGTGGATGACCAAGCTGAATATATATTCATCAAAAATTGTAACATATTTAACTGTTTAGGAACTGAAAAATTAGGGATTGAATTATATATTTCTTTTCTTCATAAAAATAATTTTTTCACAGATATATTAAAGTTAACTATACTGATAATATTAGTAATTAAATGTTTAATTGCTTCTTATTGAAATATCAAATATTAATGATCGAAACAGGTGGGTGACAGGCCAGATTTGGCTCTCCTTTTTTTCTTAGTTTTGGAGCTTTAATCTTTTCTGTAATAAAGCTGTTTAAGTTTAGGTGTGTTTGGATTTAATTGTCTTATTATATGATACCTTGGCATGGCACATTTCATGTCTTCATTCGGTTGCTTGATTCAATATTTGGTTGAAAATATATACTACTGGGATCAATCTCTGTTACTTACCACTAAAATGTCCATGCTTATAAATCTGTTTAGGCATTGATTGCCAGTGGCTGTGAAGATGTTGCATCTCTTTTTGTTCGCCATTAATCGCAACTTTGATTTTTTTCTTAAATGTAGTGTAACATACATGTTGTTCTGGTATATGTATAAAGATCTCAGTGCTGTTATTCATATTATAGGTACCACTTAAGGTAATGTGGTAATATGCACTAATTATATGGAATTCCCAATACATGTATACAAAGTAGTATGTTGTTGTCTAATGTTAATGTACATATATGTACAAGTGATGCAATTTAGGAAGTTGTCATATATAACTGAGAAATTCTACATAGCATTTTGACTGTGTCGCGAAAAGCAGCTTGCCAGAGCCTGACTCTGGTTTGTATGGCGTGCTGCACACCCGAAGTTCATACTGAAGTGCCTGATTTATCTAATATGCCAGCTACAGCCAAATTTTGGACACACCTACCCTGACATGTTAATCTGACCTAGTTTTCCCAGCATACAGATCTGATGCACAGAGAAAAGCTACTGTTTTGCAGGCCATAATAATCAATACCACAACAGCCATTATACATGTACATGTAGGGTAGTGTTAAGTATGTGTAATGCTGTGCATCGCAAATGAACAGTGGTAGTGCACTGTTCATGTGCCTGTCTAAATGCTGTTCATTGTAAACTGTCCAGGATCTTTACAATAGCCAGGAGGATTTCATGTGCAAATACAATGTGGAAAATGCGTATTAAATGTGATCAGTGCTAGTCAGTGGAAGTCAGTCAGCTGAGCGCAGGAGAAGAGCGCGGCGCAGTAAGTCGACCCGGTTGAGTCTGCACTAAAGCGCCTTACTGGCCCACTCCCTCACATATAGCTGGGGCGAAAGTTCGTTGATCTCCCCTCACTGATTGATTTTTTCGAGGACACGCCGACTGGGCTGGTAGCCTGGTAGCGTGAACAGATCAGCTTGACTGCTTGTGGTGAGGATGGGAAGAAATCGGGTCAGTTATTGGCAGTAAACTGATTGGGCGCATTTCTGCCAGTTTGATCTGCTAAGAAATGGTTGTGTGTCTCCAACCACTTCCCACTCACCCTGGCGTGCCTGTGATAATCATTGGTTGAACCTCAGCAAAATGGAAATTTCAAATAGACATATATAAGCTTCTCCACATACATAGCAGGCCTTTTAGTTAAGATAAATGTACACCTAGTTTGACTTTTTTGGAGGGATGCAGCGCCCTTTCCCCTTTTTGTACACTGCCCCTTTTTGTTAATAGACAGGCAGTGGAAACTGCCAACTTTCCAATTTCTTGGTGAGTGTACCTTTGCCCGTTGCCCTTTTTTTATTTCTGCATGTAGCTAGGGGTCTGAGTTTATGTATTACTAATCTTCAGTCAGATTCACTACCCAGAAAAGCAATGATGTAGTATCATGTCTGATTTTATATTGGAAATACCACACTGACAATACACATATGCTATCTGCATGTTATTTCAATGAATCACTCCCTGTAAGTCTGGATATTATGCAGAAGGTTTCCCCCGTGTAAGTTTTCCCATGTTATCAGTGAAATTGACCATAGAGATCAGTGACCTTTGTGGAGAAAGGCGAATAAGAAAGACAAAGATCAGGTAGATTTATTAAGATGTATTTAAAACATGTTGTTTATCACAGATCAATTTAGTATTGACTTCAAAGCCAAATCTACTTTTAGATTACATTTAAATCAAAGCTCTGGCGCGGTCAGTTAGCGGTAGTTCATGTTACATGTACTTTGATGTTGCCAGATACACATGCTGTGTCTTTGATGCATCAAAATCTAAAAGGACGCAGTAAACTCACCATTGTCCTGGGGACACACCCATTTTCCGGCCTGAGAATACTACAATGTTAACAATAAATCAGTGTTGAAATCGTAATTCTGTTGCTTGAAAAATATAAAAAATAAAACACAGATCAATTGTTTTTCGTATGATATACTGTATTATTTAATGTTATTTATGTACCAAACTTGCGCGTTTTTCCATCAATGACGGTACTTCTGGTTTGACATGTACAGGGTCTGAATATATGCCGTATCTGTATGTGAACTGAAAAGGTGTTTGATCTTCACAGCAGCTGTCAGAATACATGCATTTGTTCTGTTGCTATGCTTCATTCTGTTTTGGGAACAGACCCATCATTTTTTTTGACTAGATATCATGCTGAAAGATGGCCAGTTCCCTGCTCTCAACCCATATGTTTTGAGCAGAAGAGACTGTGTCAATAGTTTCAGTAATCACCAGTCTGAGAAATTATTATAATCAAACACCAGTTCACTCAACAAGTTGTTTTTGGTACCCATATAATTTCCTTCTTATTAACACAAATGACCACATGTGTGTTCTAGAGATTCAAATCATTAAAGGCCATAACTACACACATATATGTATATATTAATGAAGAAGATCAGTTTTTGTTCTGTGAAACTACAATAAGTGGGACATCGTTGAATAGTCTGAGTGGTTATTCTGTAGGTTATTTCATGGCAGAAATACTGTAACTCTTTCTATGCATCAAAATGCATGTTGTTTTTTTAATCTGTGGTTAACAAACGTTGCCATGTAGTTTACTGTTCATTGTCCAAATGAAGCAAGATGACAAATATCTTATTCAGATAGCTTTACAGAACATTGAACACACCGTCAAACTCACACTACTGGTGTGTGTTAGAGTTTTGGTTTTTTTCTAAATGTTATTTAGTTCGGGCATTTTGTGAAAACAACCTTCAGGGAGCTATATATAGCAAGTGTAAAGGGAGACTATTTCTGCCTGTTCTGTTTGCCAGCAGGAGCTATCCCCCTTTATCACAAACAGCAAATGATCTACCAGGTCAGTTCAGTGATGAGAGAAAGATAAATATTTGAAAAACACCAGGGCTATTATGTTTAAATTACACATGTCCAGCCCATGCAACATAGTAGGGTGGGACTGTTGTATCAATCAACATCTTTGTACTTTTTATTAGAAACAGTGTGTTTTTCAGTCTGGGATACAATTTATAAACTTTAAGATTGTTTCCTACAATTTATTTTGTTTTGTTTTGTTTTGGAGGAAGGGCTTAGTTATGATTATTATTTTGGTCAGATGGTACAGCAGGTTATCACCTATATTGAATTTTGTTCACCGGATGTATATTGTAAATCTGGATTGATCCAGTTGTTCAATCAGTCTCACAGTGTTGAATGCCTGATTGGAGATGCTTGACCTTGTGATGTGTAGTCTGGCAATTTAGGCTTCTTCTGTTTCTATCCAGCACCTTAAGTTTCTTCTGGGTTTTTCTTCTCACATGTATTAGACACCTTAGGTTTCTTTTGGGTTCTTCTCAAGTCTTATTAGACGCCTTAGGCTGGGGTCCTCATCTTGTCACATGTCAGGTATATGTACATATGCCTTTCTACATGTAGGCCCTCGTCTTGAATACCTTGCCTTTGTTATGTACAACTATTTTCAAATATTGAATTTGCTGATCGCCAAGATCTCGGCCATTCACTTTAATATTACTGGGTGATTACTGATCTGCATGGTAAAATGTCAGTTTGTAGCAAAGCTTTCTGGCGAGTAAGCATCCTTGGCAAAAATCACGCCTATTTACTATCTTGCAAGCATTTTATTCCAATTCTGTGGAGAACACTTCGTAAATCTGAGAGATTTCTCTTTTCTGCTCCATAAACAACTGCCAAGGTAACATTGGTGCAGATTCATGCCAGAAAAGTGTACAGGAGTGCAACCTGGACAGTGTTTCAATTTGAATAATGTTCAGCATGGTGTAACTTGTAAACTGTGTTCATTTATTCAGTATAATCCCATGACCCCACAGTGAGAAATTATTAGAATCGATATGTTCACAGTAGGGTGTTTGATACTAGCTGCTACTGCTCATCTTAGCACAACAAAGAGTGATGATTATTATTCAGTGGTATAACTGATACTAAATGAAACTATATTCTCCTCTGTGTGTTAGTTTCTTTCAGGTGTGCATGGAATGTGTCCGTAATCCAGAAAAGAAAAACAGCATAAGTTTGTATAATTTACAAAATATTGACCTTATGCAGTGTTTTAAAACCAATTTTAAAACTCACATACCATATACATACCAAATGCATGGAAATTTAAAGGAGACATATCATTCCGAAATCATTGCTGTCATTACCATTTCTGAAATGTACAGTTTGCCTTATAATAATCCCACAGAAGAAGTAAAGTGCCATTCAGAGAAAATACATAGAACATTATATAGAAAGATATCAAATGCTTTGCCAGATAGAATGAGGTGAATTTTGCCACATGCTGTGATGATCCTTTGGCAGCAATTTACAATTTGGGCTGAGAAAATGGAATTGGAAGGTTCGGGTAACACAAGTAGCAATTTGATCTTTGTAATTAGGCCTGTTCATTGAAAAGAGAGGGGTGAGCACAAAAGCCTTATTTTGTCATATGGAAATGCTTCTTATCTTCGTCCGGACTCCCGCCTTGCACAAGTGTGGTTTACTTACAACATAATACAGATCACCAAGCTGACCCTCAATTCTTAACACGACTAACATTTCCTGTAAATCATTTAGTTTGCTCGTTGAAAACCTGTGATATAAAAGAAACACATTCTTGTGGCATAGATATATATGTATATTATGGATATATAATTGTATATGAATTATTTCTCTGAGCCCTGGTATTAGTCGATTTCAGTGCCTGTTAAAAGTTTGCCCTATTCATGAGAGGGCCATTTGTTGAAATTGATACAGTTAGCAGTTAGCGTGAAAGAGATGCATGGAAGGTAAAAAATATGACTTTTCTGATTCTGAATGTGGATATATATATAGTATTAACATTTAAAGGTACACTTGTGTAAAATATATCCACACTAATCATCATATTGGTGCGCTGATGGGCACACTATGGTGATTTCATCGTCTGGAGACCAGCTGTCTGTAACCGTTTTCGGCAAAATAAAAAACTTCTGGATTTACTGAAAATGCTGGAAAATTGAGGTTGTTGCCCATCACCGTTTTCTTTCCCTGAAGAAAAACACTGGGTGGAAACCGTTTGTTAGGCATTCCTCAGAAATATGTTTTTTGGGCGTAACCTGACTGAACCTGCAAAAAAGGGCCTACTCAAATGTTTTTATTGGTATTTTGATAAAAGTATTTTTCTTTTTTCATTTTCTCCCCATGTTAATTTCTTTCAGATATATATCTTTTTTCAAGAGCATAAATAAACAAGAAGAATTCTTTACCTATCAACCCTATTTTTTCTCATAGGGTTGGTTCACACACAAGGAACAATTTTTAAGGATCCCCTTCTGTGCTTAATACAGTGCAATTTTACAGGTCATATCTCATGTTAAACACAGAGATGTGATGTTAAAATATGTGATTGTATATTAGGTGTAATTGTTTATGAAATTCATGTCATTGTTACATGTGTACTAATTTGCACATTTATCGTGATGGATTTTGTGGGATGTGTGGGTACAGATGCCCACTGCATGTCTCGCATCACTATGCAGTTGTTGGAGTTTATGAGCAAAACATGCTTGGTGTGTGAATTTGTATGTATTTTGATGAGAACATGTGCCACTTAGTTTTTTCTGTTCTCCATGTTCAGGACTTGCCATGCCAACCAGGTGATGGTTATATTTTCAATATGCCAACTGCTGATCGCCGTCATATGAATGAAATATTCTTGAGTATAGTGTAAAACACTAATCAAATAAATAAATATTAATACCTTTTTCAGCTCACATTTTCAATATTTGGTGTGTATGCACTGATAGATACAGTGTATTCCTTGCTTGTAGCATCAGCTTGTGAAACACCCACTAGTGCGTGTTTGGAAGGTTGCTGTGGAAATCAGTTTTTGTGTATTTTGTTTTTGTCTTTCTGTTTTTTCGTGTTGAACAGTTTGTCTTGTAATACACATGGTTGTAACTGTTGTGAGGAGGCCCAGTGGTTTGGGGGTTTTGGGAAGGGGGCGGGGTGTCAGATTGTTGCATGTGCTCAGGTATAACAAATACAGTTCTGAAAATCACAAGTTCTTAGTCTAGTCGTGATATATGCTGAGCAAGAGATATTTAAGAAATTTCCACGAATAACAACCTAAGATAAGCCTGCATGTATTGGTACCCTAATTCCTCAACTGTTTTGCATATGAAAGAGCAATTTTCAGTGCGATTTATGCACATTTGTGGTTTTATTTTGAAGACAAAACTACATTGGTTGGATTGGCCTTCGGAACATGCTTAAATGAACATCTTGCAAACATGAGAAAAGTTTAAATAATTACAATATGTGGATTTAGACGATGTATTCTTGGAAAAGTGGCGCTGTTGTTGTTATCTGTTTATTTAAACTTATCTCTCTTCTGTTCCATTTACATGAAGTCTGAAAGTAAGTAAATTTCTTTATGAAATACATGAAGATTTGTAAGATGACATTCTCTGAGATATATAGTGTCCATGTGACACAGTTTTTTCTATGTTCTGATGAGGTCTATAGGACTAAGCCACATGTCTCACTTGTGTTCCCATTCAAAACACGTATTATTTTCATTCAGTATGCCACCATGTCTGCTCCTGATACAGTTTTTTTCTTTTTTTGTAATAAGTACATGTTAATTTTCTGTCCTCTTTCAAAAACTCACACACTGTTGTTGAATGATCATATAAAGCCCCATGAAAACTTTAGCGCAGGGTCTTTTTTTGGAGGGTCAGTTGGGTGACCCACAACAGACATATTTTTAATGTTGGCCTTATCGAAGTTTTGTTCCCCTGAATGAAATCACATTAGCTACATGTAAGTGAAATGGTAAGAGTAAGCTGCTTGCTTCTGGACCCCCCCCCCCCCATAATTCCCAAGTTTTATATGATGATACACACACCTTTGTGGACATTGTTAAATTTAGTGGTTTAGATTAAAATGTGCATTCCACAGGCCTCTTGGAAGAAAGAAGCTTATTGGCTCGGTAGAATACCTCATAAACAATGCTGATACCACTGGCCAAGTGTTATATTGTTCACGAGCAGCACCCAGTCCAAAAGGGGGCTTTGGGGTGAAGACAACCTATCAGGAATTAGCAGACGTTGGGTTTCTCATGCAAGGAAATTAAATTGTGGCTGCCATATTTTCTCCGACCTTTCCATGCCAATGCCACTGTGGAGCATTGCAGTCTGTCCAGGCACGTGGAATAAACACCAGAAAAGTGCCAGCAGTGACGCACAAGTAATGAAACTTACTTCCTGGAAATAGGTGGTCATGACCTGAACAGAGTTGAAGGATAACAGATAAGATGGTGATGAGCTTGTCAAGTAGCGTGCAGAATGGACAAGCCAGAAGCCAGTCGTTTTAAAGTGGTCGTGGATTTGATTCTCAGCCATCATGCGAAGTTCCCTGCGCAGACAGCTGGATTTCTTGAACTCTAATTCTTTAACCTCTTTATTATGGCATTATAACATGGTTTTAACCTTGGCTGAGCAGAATTTATCTAGTTGATATGGCGGAACTCAGATTTCTTGTGAAGTTTTGCGCTGAAATGTGCTGATGGTGACAGGAAGCACATTTTTATCGTAGCTAAATACTTCAAATGAAGTGCACTGCTTAGGATATATTTGGAGACACCCAAAATTGAACATTGTTTAAATGTCATCATCAAATACAGCAAACAAGCCTATATTTATGTTCTTTCTAAGATGTTGGCATTTTATCACCAAGGTTAATAGTGTGTCTGGGACCTTCACTACATATAACGTATGATGTACCTTAGAGATTGTGTCAGCTGAATAAGCATTTATGATATACGAACGTGTGTGTGATAAGCAGGTGAAAACGTTACTGTTATTATTGAAAAGAAACCCACAATGCAAGGGCAGGTATATTTATTTAATTATTTTATTGGTGTTTTATACGGTAATCAAGAATGTTTCACTTATGTGACGGGGGCATGCATTAGGTGGGAAGAAACTCGGCAGAAACCTACAACCACCTGCAGGTTGCTGTCAGACCTTTCCACGCACAGCCGGAATGGAAGTCAGCATGAGCTGGACTTGAACTCACAGTGATGACATCGGTGGGAGGCTTCTGGGTCATTGATCATGATATAATACATATCTGTAAGAATTGAGGGGCTTAAGCAGTAATACAAGCAGGGCCTGCTGCTTTGGAGATCAATTGTCCCCTTCCTGATTTGTTCAGACCTTGTTCAGAAAGGTCGATTGTGAACCCCATCTCGGGCGCTGAATTGGATTGCAAGATAGGGCAAGGTGACATTGGCCTTGGAAACTTTTCATTTTGTTAAGAGATCAAAGCCAGCATGGCAGCTTAGCCAAATTCATAAGTACATGTACTGTGTTTGTTAAGAGCAATACAGTAGCCATCGAAGTTCGTTTTATTTGAATGATGGCCATATAGGTGCCTTAATAATACAATTGCTGTGAATTGTCACCAGTGATGCATTAGAATGTCCGCCAGCAACTTGCGGAGGGTCGTGGGTTTCCTCGGGTTCTGCTTGGTTTCCTCCCACCATAATGCTGGCCACTGATAAGTGTTGTATAAGTGAAATATATATTCTTGAGTACAGATCAAATAACGAAGTAAATAAATGAACGATGACTGTAAGGTGTACTTGTATGCATAAAGATGCCTGACAAACCTGCAGGCATGAACATTGTGATTGATTTGAACAGTAAGTTACTCCTTCAGTTTTGTTAATGGAATCGGTTGGTCACGGTGGTGAAAATGTCAGTCATAATGTTCTTGGTTTATGCACCTTTTGCCTGGATTAAGGACGTCTCAAGAACATAAAAAAAGCAAAGTAATCCAGCGCCTAGATACTCCCATCATGGATATTCCCTTGATAACAGTGTTGACGCCTTTAACTTTCTCTTGTCTGATTTCTAAAACTTGTGAAATATTCTTAATAACGGTGAAAAACACAGATATATAAATAAATTTATTATTCAGGGCATTCTGGTTCTCATGTAAGGTGGCTAATTGGTGGGAGTGGTTAAAGTATATTTACATTTATGCAAGGCCTGTAATCGAAATGATGGAGAGAGAATTGCATTGGTTTGTTTGTTATGTGTGCAATTATCCTTTAAAGGCTTCATGAGTTTATATAATGTACTGCATGTATGTTATGATATTGTCTTTTATTGTCTCTAGTAGGGATAAAAAAAAAAAATCCTTCAGTTATTGGATGTCAAAGAAATCAAGCGTATGGTAATATCTTTGGTTCATATTTTTCTTACATTGCCCTAGTTGGATGAACTTTGCCTGCAATGACTGGCACAATCCTATCGCATGTAGTCACATGTACGTGTGGCCAATAACAGTTCTGTAGAACATACCAGAAATTCTCTTCTGGCATGACAGAAACCACTCTTGCTAATTATTCATCTACCCAGTCCTCAACCCTTGAAACTGTGAACACTGCTTCGACCATGAAAACAAGCATCAGCTGCCTAAATGGAAGTAAAGTAGTTCGTGTGTAAGGGCTGTATGCAGTCTTCATAATGCTGTCCAGAATGTCACCAGAAAAAACAATGCTTCCTCTGTTGGCGTTTTGAGCCCAAAACAGCTGAACAGTTTGACCCAAGTTTAACACGTGAGAATCTGGGCAACATACCATGCAAACTGTACTACAGGTAACCTCATGCTCAGGTCCTCACTCGTTGTTTTGATGGCCTAGGTGCAGAGGTCAGTTCCACAAAGCCATTTCTGACTTAGTGGAATCATCCCTTTTGCCAGGCATCTCCACTGCTTCTCAGCAAAAGATACATGTAGCACCTCGTCATTTGTATAACTACATGTACTTCGGTGTCAAGACCTCTATCTTAAAAGCAAGGTGAAATGTTACAGATTGCAAATTGTCAAACAATCGCAGTGTATTAAAACATTTTACGTTTTTTCAGAGAATACGGAAGCAAAAATTTGCTGTCTTTTCCACTGTGCCTGGTGAGATATCTCACACAAACCTAGGAAGTCACCAATAGCTGACATGTATGCACAAATGATGCCTCGCTTCCAAATGTTCCTGACGTCACCCCAGCATAAATGCCTTACTTGATGTTACATATGCTTGATTAATCCTCATGTAAGGAATACTGTATCACATCACACCAGGAAAAGTTAACGAACACATTCAAAGATTTGTTTTTTTAGGAATCTTCAGTTATATGGGTTAAATAGTGTTTGTCTTCGAAATTTTGTTTTGAACCATGGTGTTAGGCTTGTTCGATAGGATTTCCTTCATATCATTTTAATATTTCTACGCACTTTTTGCTGTGATGATAGTGGCACTATCAAGGCATAGAACAACTTCAGTTTCACATTTTTACCAATCAAAGTGTACATTGGGTGGTCAGAAACCTTGTCATGTGGCACATACAACTGGGGTTGTTACCTCCCTTGAATTGCCCTGCTATATAATGGAAAGTAATTACTTGGAGAGGCAATCACACAAGCTTGAAATACAATATGAAATCAGAAATCATGTTCTGGGAGGGAATATTCACCTGAGGCTAACCGTTTTGTTACATCGGTGAAAATTTACCTGCCTGTCAGGCTTTTCTCCCTGCAATCCCAGACATTTTGACAAAAATATCACCAGATTCCTGAACAGGGTGTGCCTGCGGTTATGTCGAGCCTGGCACAGATGACCTGGATGGGGAATTTCCTGTATTGTTCTACAATTCTGAGCTGGAAATAAACCAGCTTCAAAAACTTCCCAGTCTGATTTCTTCTCGGATGATTACTCTGCAAGTAAATTCCGCAGGGAACCCCGAAAAATATGGAGCATGTGAGAGCTTTTTTTTTTTTTGTCTCATTCTTGCCGCAGGCTTTTGATTACATTGCCCTACTAAGAACATCTGTGTCATCATTTTCAATTTAAGCTGAAAATAATTGTGTTGACCAGTAAAAATGATGACCTTGACCAATGATATCAGTGTTCAAAGATACCACCAGTAACACTGTCTGCCACACAGCTCTGGCTGCTTTACATAAGTTTGCAGTATTAATTTTTGGTGATGATATGTCATGCTTTTCCATTTCCATGATTGCCGTGTTAACCAGTTTGCCAGTTTCGTTATGTTCACTATATGGAAAGGTATGACTTTGTGGCCGATCCGCAATTCGAATTGTTTTGCATGTGTAGTTTTACATACAGTGTTGATGGATACGTAGACACTAAGGCCAGGCTGTAATCTGCCTGTATTTGCAGATCTACCTGTAAAAATAGGCCTATGTGGCATGAATTATCCATTTCTTCTATACAAAAGTGTACACATTATAATAGCTTCTCACGTGTTAATTTTTCATTCAAAATGCAATTGTTCATGCAAATATATATGCATTTGTAAATTTTGTCTTTCATCTCCATCTTTCAGAATCCATGTGAAGACTTGCTAAATCTTCTTGCTGATAAGTTTTGCAGGTTGTATGATTTACGTGTAGCTCTTTTCAACTTGCAACTTTCACGTTTGATGCTGTCTGGATACATTCAGACTTGCAGTTGCAGTAACTGCTGCTTGTGGTGCACTACACATATGTGCAGGTAGCTAGACATTGTATGCCCTTGATTTCTCAGTGTATTGGATGTGGGTAGGAATGAAATGGCGGGTTTGGAAGCAGAAGGTATGGTTAGATCAGGATCATTGGGGCAGGGTGGGTGAAGCAGAGGGTATGGTTAGATCAGGACCATTGGGGCAGGGTGGGTGGAGCAAACGGTATGGTTAGATCAGGACCATTGGGGCAGGGTGGGTGGAGCAGAGCGTATGGTTAGATCAGGACCATTGGGGCAGGGTGGGTGGAGCAAACGGTATGGTTAGATTAGGACCATTGGGGTGGGGGGGGAGTGAAGCAGAGGGTATGGTTAGATCAGGACCATTGGGGCAGGGTGGGTGGAGCAAACGGTATGGTTAGATTAGGACCATTGGGGTGGGGGGGAGTGAAGCAGAGGGTATGGTTAGATCAGGACCATTGGGGCAGGGTGGGTGGAGCAGAGGGTATGGTTAGATTAGGACCATTGGGGTGGGGTGGGTGGAGCAGACGGTATGGTTAGATTAGGACCATTGGGGTGGGGTGGGTGGAGCAGACGGTATGGTTAGATTAGGACCATTGGGGCAGGGTGGGTGGAGCAGACGGTATGGTTAGATCAGGACCATTGGGGCAGGGTGGGTGAAGCAGAGGGTATGGTTAGATCAGGACCATTGGGGCAGGGTGGGTGGAGCAGAGCGTATGGTTAGATCAGGACCATTGGGGCAGGGTGGGTGGAGCAGACGGTATGGTTAGATCAGGACCATTGGGGTGGGGTGGGTGGAGCAGAGCGTATGGTTAGATCAGGACCATTGGGGCAGGGTGGGTGGAGCAGACGGTATGGTTAGATTAGGACCATTGGGGTGGGGTGGGTGGAGCAGAGCGTATGGTTAGATCAGGACCATTGGGGCAGGGTGGATGAAGCAGACGGTATGGTTAGATCAGGACCATAGGTGTGGGGTGGGTGGAACATGGGCCATAAACAACCATAGCTTCGCTATGCCCTTATTCGCTTGTGTACTTGGCATCATCACCCTAGGCTTTTGTAAGAAGACAGCAGACATCAGTATGATTTGGTAGAACTCAATCAGTGATGCATAATAGCAACAACAGTGGATAAAACGAAAAAAAATAATTGAGATGCAATTTCAAGGGCAGTAAAATTTTTGTAATTTCTTTTTTGAAATTTTAAAAAATTTGTTGCGCTAATTTTTGTTGCATACTTTAATTTCATTAAGGTCTAGTTTCAGTTGAACCTACCTTTTCCAAGTCTGTTCTTGGAAATTGTAGAGACAAGGTAAGACATGATAATCAAAAACAGAACAAAAGCTTGTAAAGTCATCTGTTTATTTACAACGAATGAAAGCTGCCTAAAACTTCTGTTCTAAAAATTTGACACTTGTAGCTAGAAGGCTGTAAACAAATTTATGGGTGTGAATTACCATAATGTCTCAAGCTAACTGGTATTTGTTGTGAGATGTCGGCCCGTATCTTCTGCCATTGTCACTTCATTAAGCGAAGGGAGGAAGAAGAACTGGGCCTGGATGGCAGGGTCTGCCGGACATGGGTATTGATTTCCCTATCAACTGTGTCAGTGGCTATCAGCTGACGAAATGGCAAGTTGGCGACATAACCCATATAAACCAGGCTGTGCTTTTGTAATGGACCTAGTGATAACCGTCAATACAACACATCAGGGCTGATTCAACTTTCTCAGCAATCACTGTAGCATTGATCTGCTGGCTTGGCCAATGCCTTGAGACTGAGACTGACCCACTTAACATTGGAACTGGTCCACAATTCAATCTAATTAATACATTCCCAGTTTGACCCAGTTAAGAGTGAGAGATGCACCAGGCGCTCAGTTTGACCTGAGTAACAGGCTCCCAGCTTGACCTGAGTAACAGGCTCCCAGTTTGACTTAAGTAGCAGGCTCCCAGTTTGACCTGGAGAACAGGCTCCCAGTTTGACTTAAGTAACAGGCTCCCAGTTTGACTTAAGTAACAGGCTCCCAGTTTGACTTAAGTAGCAGGCTCCCAGTTTGACCTGGAGAACAGGCTTCCAGTTTGACCTGAGTAGCAGGCTTCCAGTTTGACCAGAGTAGCAGGCTCCCAGTTTGACCTGAGTAACAGACTCGCACTTTGACTTAAGTAGCAGGCTCGCAGTTTGACCTGAGTAGCAGGCTCGCAGTTTGACCAGAGTAGCAGGCTCCCAGTTTGACCTGAGTAACAGACTCGCACTTTGACTTAAGTAGCAGGCTCCCAGTTTGACCTGAGTAGCAGGCTCCCAGTTTGACCAGAGAAGCAGGCTCCCAGTTTGACCAGAGTGGCAGGCTCCCAGTTTGACCTGAGTAACAGGCTCCCAGTTTGACCTGAGTAGCAGGCTCCCAGTTTGACTTAAGTAACAGGTATCAGTTTGACCTGAGTAACAGGCTTCCAGTTTGACCTGAGTAGCAGGCTCCCAGTTTGACCTGCGGAAGAGGCTTCCAGTTTGACCTGAGTAGCAGGCTCCCAGTTTGACCTGAGTAGCAGGCTCCCAGTTTGACCTGGAGAACAGGCTTCCAGTTTGACCTGAGTAGCAGGCTCCCAGTTTGACCTGGAGAACAGGCTTCCAGTTTGACCTGAGTAGCAGGCTTCCAGTTTGACCAGAGTAGCAGGCTTCCAGTTTGACCAGAGTAGCAGGCTCCCAGTTTGACCTGAGTAACAGACTCGCACTTTGACTTAAGTAGCAGGCTCCCAGTTTGACCTGAGTAGCAGGCTCGCAGTTTGACCAGAGTAGCAGGCTCCCAGTTTGACCTGAGTAACAGACTCGCACTTTGACTTAAGTAGCAGGCTCCCAGTTTGACCTGAGTAGCAGGCTCCCAGTTTGACCAGAGTAGCAGGCTCCCAGTTTGACCAGAGAAGCAGGCTCCCAGTTTGACCAGAGTGGCAGGCTCCCAGTTTGACCTGAGTAACAGGCTCCCAGTTTGACCTGAGTAGCAGGCTCCCAGTTTGACTTAAGTAACAGGTATCAGTTTGACCTGAGTAACAGGCTTCCAGTTTGACCTGAGTAGCAGGCTCCCAGTTTGACCTGCGGAAGAGGCTTCCAGTTTGACCTGAGTAGCAGGCTCCCAGTTTGACCTGAGTAGCAGGCTCCCAGTTTGACCTGCGGAAGAGGCTTCCAGTTTGACCTGAGTAGCAGGCTCCCAGTTTGACCTGAGTAGCAGGCTCCCAGTTTGGCTCCCAGTTTGACCTGAGTAGCCTCCAGTTTGACCTGCGGAACAGGCTTCCAGTTTGACCTGAGTAACAGACTCGCACTTTGACTTGAGTATCAGTGTGATTGTACTTGAAATACATGTACATGTACAATATATATAATGAGTATTATACACACAGGATAGATAAATCTGTTGAGCCACAGCATGAAGCTTTCTAAAGCACATACATTTTTTTCACTGGCCTGGATTACCCAAGTTTTAGCATGATAGAGATCCTGAATTTTCTCAGCAAATGGTAGGTAAAACCTGGTGTTTATTTTTAGCTGGGCTTTATTGCAGTGTTCCTGGTAGTCTGTGCTGACATCTAGCCATGACCTACTTCCTCCTCTCCTTAACAATGTTTCTTGGAATTCCATTGATTTATTGATTGTCAGAATGACACCCAATTTTACTGTTGCAGGCAAAGTCCAGCCTGGGCAAAAATTTCTGGTCGCTGTTGAAAAATCTAAAAATAAACCTTCGAAAGGTTTACTGTCACCCAGATGAGGCAAAAGAAAGGGTTGTGTGAGTTTGCATTAAAGAGAGGTGCTTGTACAAGAACATTCTGAAGCACATGCCCTCATTTTTCTGTCGCCAATTTACGTTTCTGAAAATCTGGTAAATTAACAGCTTGTCTGTTAAATCTGTTATTCCAAATTCTATAAGGAAGAAGATTTTTAATGCCTTACAAAGTTTTTTTTTTTTTTTTTTTTTTTTTTTTTTTGAATTCAGAGCACTTCACCTCACTCTCTTGACTCGCTTGCCTAGGTCAGCGTCCTTCCATAAGTCAACCTCTGCATGAACATGTTTGTTGCAAGGGTATCTCCCAGATCTGGCCAAGGATGTTCAGAAATGATATTCTTGTCAGCTGGATGCACGTGGGATACGTGTACAGTATATCAGAATCTACAGTGGTTTAATAGCACAGTTTCCTCCACAGAAAACATTATCGTCTTCACATGGTGTATTCTTGAGTATGACCTAAAGAATCACTGATGGAATGAATAAAATCATGTAGAGGAATTCACCATCTAGAAGTAAGTAGGACCAGTGTGGAAACTGTGCAAAGTATAGAAACTGTGTAGGACCTACATGTAGAAAGGACATACCAACCAGAAAACTGTGCAAAATATAGAAACTGTGTAGGACCTACTTGTGGAAAGGACATACCAATCAGAAAACTGTGCAAAATATAGAAACTGTGTAGGACCTACTTGTACAAAGGACAAACCATCCTGAAAACTATGCAAGATCCTAGAAACAGTGTTGGACCAGTCAGTGAATTGTTGGAATTAGTTATTGTCATTGCATTAATCAGTCATAAATGTTTCTTAAAAATGGAAAATTGAAGTAATGTGTCATAATCATTGGAAAATGATGGAGCAATACTCAATGAGAATAAATCAAAAAGCATTTTGGATGTGCATTTATTCAAAGCAATATTACAACTTAATGAGTGATGCTTTGCCCAGTCATAATTGCCCCATGACTTTGTACATGGATGAATGAGGTAAATCATTCGCAATAACTGTGGAAGTTATCAATGGTTTGTTGCTAGAGAGCCGTGTAGAGGCTGGGCATTGATCCGTGGCCCTGTTATGGAGACTTACGCTCCTCTTGTCTCCCCAATTGTTTGCTTTGGAACTCGCCACCCGTCAGGGGAACCCAAGGCCAAGGAAACATGTCATTCACTGTTTGCCGAGTGGGAGGAGCCTAGCTGTTGTCATGACTGCCACGTATTGGTTTATCCCGGGACCCTGGTAAAAAATTGCTGTAGCACACACATAATGCTCCGAGATTTGTTTGAATGGCCAGGCAGGAAAGTACATGTAACAAAATTCTCATTTTCCATCGCAGAAACATTTTGCTCAGCTGAATGCATGGAGATATTAACTTGCTGCCAGGTTGTATGCTAACACCTTCTTGCCAATACTCAGTACAGTTACTTTACAAATTACTAGTTTATCTAGCTGTATAATAATAGCTGAGCCTTTCAGGTATTCAAATGCATTTTTCCTTGATGTTTATTTTATGAACTCAACAACACAATGGATACAAACTGTTACGGGATGTTCCCTGGAATCTCCTTGCCAATCACCAAAAAAAAAAAAAAAAAAAATAATAATAATAATAATAACAGATATATGTATGTAAGTTGTTTTGTATGAAAGTCATTTATTTTTCAGTTTACTTACAGGCACACTTCTTTTGTTCAACCGTGATACCATTCACTATACTACAGCAACATATGTCTTTCAGAATGGTGTTTCAGAACAGTCAATCTCAACCTCATGCTTTACATGAACATTGAAGTATAAATTCAGACATTATTTGAACAGTGCCATAAAACTGGTAAATATGTGCTGAACTTGCTATGCAGAGGTTTTCTTATGTAGAATCTTGATAAGACATTTTGTGACAACAGGTGATCCAGTTAATACCTGAAATGATTTTTTTGGTATTTTTTATTTTTTTTTATATCAAAAAAGTCAACAGAAAAGAACATTTGATGAACAGATGTCCACAAATGTATTGATTGCTGTGGCCTGATATTTCTTCACCTTTGGGGAAATAATTGCATGTAGATGACACTGTACATGTCCTCACATTCATGCATGTGTGTATAAGGGCACATGTTGTGTAAGTGCATGTGGCGTAAGGTGACTTTGTCATGTATTAGGCTTAGACCTATGGAGCCGTGCCCAATTGAACCCTCTACATTATAAATGTGTATTTTTATTTCAGATTAGTCTGTAACGCAACAGTTCTTTCGTGAGGTCCTCCGGAACAAAAGAAAGAAAGAAACAGATGAAAAATGTACTTGAATGACAGTATTACATCAGTGTTACAAAGAGAGATGAAATATGTACACGTCAGACTATTATGTGTGCCATGACTGAAACCATCCCAACCTACAGCTGTGGTAGAGTAGTCTGAGGTGGCCCATTAGTGAGTGACCACTTCCTGCAAAATTTCTCCTTTATTTTTGCAGACTTTGTGGTTTTACCCTCAAGGCCACACCAATTTATATTGTAGTTTTATGGGCAGGATAAATCTTTTTCCAAAGTTGGAAGAGGATTTTAAACACTAAAATATTACTTCAGAATTACTAATTTGTGGAAAATGTGGAACATTCCAGCAATTATTCCCCTTGAAGAAACGTTTATGTGACCAAAAAGGAAAATCATAAAAGATCAAACGAAATAGAGAGGCGGATTTTTAGTTTTATTCCATCTTATTGGATTCTTATAGTGTTGACTCGTCCATAAAACACGAAAAAATGAAATTGGTGTCGTTTATGCATGTCAAGCATATGCACATTTTAAAGAGAAGTGAGAAAAGAGTATTCTCAAGTGTGCCAAAAATCACCTACATGTATCAGATAAATAACCACACATACATGTAAGATACTGAATTGATCAGATTTCAAGGGCACAGTCCAAACCTTACGTTTCCACCAAGCTTTGTTGTATAATACCAATTGTGCAGGTTGTTAGCTACATAGATACTGTTAGCAAACATTTATCTGCAAGAGTTCTCTCCCTGTACAGACAGTTATCCCAGGAGTACAAATCTCTATAGATGCTTGCCATTCTCATTGTTTGCATTATTCACTGTTGCAATGTTCTTCAATTGTGAGATGCTTAGCTACTGTTGCCTCATATGTGTTTTCTTCAAGTTACTCATGATAAATAAATTTGATGTGGTTATACACTTTCATTAGATAGTTTAATAGTTAGCTTTTCATGTGGGCAGAGTTGTCTTTTTTTGTGCAAAACTTAAAGAAAGCTCAATGGAGGTGATCAAATCATTCAAAAATCTGACAGTTTTGAAACTAAATTTGTACGTAAGCTTGTCTTGAAATTAGACTGTCATATTGAGGATATATGCAGGACATAGTGAAACACTGTGAATTTATGAAGAAAAACCACAGGTTTTATAGCCACATCATATTATATTTCACTCAAGTCTTAAAAGAAGATTATTATCTCAAAACCTAAACATTAAACATTGTCAGCCAATATGTGAACTGGTTGGCAAGGCAAACCTATGTTTAAACACATGATTTTTTGGGGGCTTGTTTCTTTTTTGTTGCTTTAGGCAATGATGATTTATTCATTTGTTTTGCACACACCTTTATACATACTAGCATAATTTTTAAAAACTTGCAGAAATATTAAAAGTTCATAACATTCAGATGCTATTTGAGTTTTAATAGTGGTCAGTTTGAAGTTCTGACAGCAGAAGGGCAGAAAAGAACATTAAATATCAAATTGTGGTTAGAATTGAAAAATGAATATCAGGTTGTGATAATTATAGGAGATCAGTAGGACTTGAATAATATTTGTTAAGAAAACAACAAAAGTTTTGTAATATGTAATGAAATGAAATGCAAGTTTAATTGACTTTAAGAAGGGACAATTTAAGTCTCTGGGCTTTGTCAGAATTCTTCCGCCCATAAATCCGATCCATACCATTTATTTATTTATTTATTTGATTGATGTTTTATGTCGTACTGAAGAATATTTCACTTATATGACGGTGGCCATCATTATGGTGGGAGGAAACCGGGCAGAGCGCGGGGGGAAAACCACGACCATCTGCAGGTTGCTGGCCATACCGTTTAAGTGAAGCACTCTTGAGTAGCGTTTAAATTACCAATAAAATAAATATATTCAAATTATGCATAAGTGAAAATGCACTGTATTTCATTTATCAATTTGAATTTTATGCAGTTCTCAGAGTACTAATAGCCTGTTA
Source organism: Acanthopleura granulata (assembly GCA_016165875.1). Lineage (NCBI taxonomy): Eukaryota > Metazoa > Mollusca > Polyplacophora > Chitonida > Chitonidae > Acanthopleura > Acanthopleura granulata. The sequence goes on from JABBOT010000016.1 coordinate 10,778,671, forward strand.
TTATTTGTAGTGTTACGGTATGACTACCTACATGTACTTGTATCCATCCAAAAATACATTTGACATGGCCTTTGCAAGTAAAACACTTATATGGACATGCATGCAAAAAATGGGATCAAAATGGAAACAAATGGAGAAAAAGTAGACAGTGTCAATGTGACACCTGACAGTGTAAATGTGCAGTGGGCAAAGATACATACACATGTACTGTGTAGATGTTGGCACACAGAAAGGGGTATTTGGAGAATCTGACAAAGTTAAATGTTTTGCGTTCATGACATATTCAGCCCCCCCTCCCCCCAACGCCCCTCGTCAATGCTGCCTGCACTGATTGCCACAGAGTGTCTGGCCTGATTGAAAAAGTCGCGGGAAAAGTTGAGTTGTGAAAATTACATGCGGATGGGTTTTTTACCTTGTGTATTTGTACGTTATGAAACAATTCCTAGAATAACGACGTGCACATGGTCACCTGAGTTTGGTCTGGTCAAGCTCTCAGGTTACTTTACCTGTGTGAATGGTGATGAAGTCCCATCATTAAAAGCAGTTGATCCAGGCAGCAAAAATAAATAAGAACAGAAATATGAACAAGTCGCCCGGCAAGCTCTTCATTGTGATACATTTGTCAGCCCAGCGTGTTTGCGTGGGTACACGGCCTGCTAGTTCATCTGAAAGATCAGTATTTTCATGCGCCCTTTAGGCTCGGGAAAATATTAATCTCAGAAATATCAGGCAGTATACCCACGCAACACGTTGGTATAACTTATACACCATCAGTAATGTGTTCATGTAAGGAGTTTGTGATCAGCATGAAATGCCTCTGTTCTCCCGGTACATATGTCCCTGATGACCTTGCTGTGTAGACTACTCACATAAAGTGCCCTAATGTACAAATACAGGTACATTATGTACTCAGTAAAAGTCCCGCAGCAAGTCAGATGTACGTTTGTATTGATTCCTGTGAATATCCAATGGTGAATTAAGTCATGTAGGCCCAATATATTGATCCCACATGGGAGCTTCATATTGTTCTTCAGGTTCAGATATTGTCAAAGACTTTGCAGAAGAACAGTTAAAGTGCATGCCTGAGACACAGGATTTAATGACCGGTACATGTACATGGCACTTCTGATGTGCGGTTGAACTTGCACAGAATGGAACTCTTTTTACAGGCTTTCACTTGAAATGCCAAGTACAGGTAGCCAGCAATTCAAGGCTATGAGGTCCAGTTGCCTTACAATTGTTCATCCAAATCTCTGGTTGAAAAGTGAGCTTTTAAGGGAGACGGAAATCAGTACTTTTTTTGCCTCCATGTACTTTCTGGTAATTTACCAGTTGAATTTAATCTCCTCTGATGTCAGTTTTCATGGAAAATAATAACCTCATGTTTTTGACATGACAAGTTTTATGGTTATTTTTTTTTTCTCCTCAAGTGTTGAGAATTGGTGTGAAAAGCTGTGTGATTGATATCCTCCACCTCACTTAATGTTTTGCAGTTAGACAGAGGTACATGTACTTGTGGGTATTATGAGAAATATCGAGTTCTGCCTGGTGCATTTACACCAGGTAGATCATGTTGATATTTGAGCTAGAATTCATGTGACTAAGTTTGCACATTTTTTTGCCTGATTCTGAGAGTTGGAATTCATTTTAGATAGATGTTTTGGTTTATACCATAAATTACATTATTCATGAGCTTCAGGCGTCTTTTTTTTTTCTATTTAAAATCTATGTTAATGTACATGTAAATGTTTATGAATATTATGTATTTACCTGAAATTTGCATCCATGTGTTGCCAGCAGGCAAGATGTTTGGGTGGCCTTGCTGTTAAATCTAAGTTACAAAGTGTATCGAGTGGGCACCAAAATTTGTCCGACTTACATCTGTCTCTACAGTTGATGAATTGCAGTTAAGCACAGGTATGTCAACTGACTTATTGAGTTTTTTTTTCTGCAAGGTAAGCAATGTACAGAGGATCATAAGAAGTCCGGAAACCAGATGTAGGTTTATGTATTGATTTCCATTGTGAACTTCTGTACATTGACTTGCTGTGTGCCATTGACATAGTCAGTTCATTTTAATGCTCCTATTGTAAGTCTCCGTCTTCGTCCCTCCTGACAGTTTTGCAGTCAGTGGGTCAAGGAATAAGGCTCAGTAACCTATTACATGACTGTGTGAACTTGTAGGTGTGACAACGAGCAGATGACCAGCCCTGTACTGTATCCCCACTCTCCACCTTCCAACCATCATTAAAAAAATGCCTAATCTGCCTGACACTGGCCTAGCAATAGTTTGTCCATTTAATGGTTTATTTATTTGACCCTGGTTTTCAAAAATTTTCACTCATCAGTCAGGTTTTAAAATGAGTGTAAACCTACAAATTTGACAGGTACCTGACAGACCTTGATCCTGATAAGACCACATGTGAAGTAGCAAGAGCTAGATTTGAACCCGTAATCTTCCTGATGTGGGCTGCATTGACTATTGTGTGAATAATATCTTAGCCAGAGGGGTCCTCTGTAGTGGTTTCTGACAAAGTCCATCTATGTCATTGGTTAAGTAATCAATTCTACTTTCAACTGTAGGTTTTAGGATCGATGGGCTGGCGGTTTTGGTCCCCTATCAGATACATTGTCTAAGGGGCATCCCAACAGCTATGGTCATGCGACTCCAGAAATACCATTAATTCGATCATGTACATAAGAGTTATATTCATCTGTACACAGAAAGTTGTGTCGAGGTTTGTTTGGGAGGTACATGTTGGATGATGATCTCCTGGCAAAGTGTGATCTACAACACCACCAAAAGTATGATTTCTCACCTCAAAAAATGCATTTTTACCAGGTGAATTTTTAGGGCAAAAACTTGCTATTTAACATGTTGTTTAATACTTGCCTCGTACACTTTTTGATCATTCTGATACCGATTATGTTTAAAATCCTGAGAATTGGCACAGAAATTTGCCACACTTCCAGGTACACCTTCCTACACACTTGATGAATTGCAATTTCATCAACACAAGCAGCAGTATGTCAACTGACTAACTGATTTTTTTTTTTCCGCAAGGTAAGTCCTGATGATCATCAGAATGAAGTCAGGAAGCCAGATGTAGGTTTATGTATTGATTTCCAAGAAGGTTCCATTGTGAACTTCTGTACATTGACTTGCTGTGTGCCATTGACATAGTCAGCCCATTTTAATGCCCCTATTGTAAGCCTCCCTCTTCGATCCTCCTGAAAGTTTTGCTGCCAGTGGGTCAGGGAATAAGGCTCAAAGACTTGTTATGTGACTGTGTATGTTGTAGGTGTGACAACCAGCTGACCAGCTGATGACACTCCACCACCCAACCCTCGTTAAAAAATCATTTAATAGTTTATTGTAATAATTGTGAACTTGACCCCTTGGTCAGGTTTATGGTTAGATGAAACAAAACTGCTGTGAGTAAACCAATCCCCTCCCTTTGACAGGTACCTGATACACTTCTGATTTACAGTCACAGCTGAAGTTACTTCCACCAGATGGAGGTCAGGTTTTTTATATATGGAGGAAATGGGGTAAACCAGATCACTGCCACATAGTCAGAGCACTACGACTCATTGGCACAGTGCAGGCATATTGCCAGAGCACTTTGACATGTGCCAGAATGCTGTGAAGTATTGCCAGCACACTGTGACACCTTGCTGGAGTGCTGTGACATATTGCCAGCACAATGTGACGCATTGCCAGAGTGAAGTGACACATTGTCAGAGTGGTGTGACACACTCAACTGCCAAAGTCCTACAAATCTGAATAAAATTTTTTGGACAGTGCATGGCATTTAAAGCCATATACCTCATATCAAATGTTATCAAGTACTGCGTAGTATTTAAAGTACAGTACGTTTAAGTGCGAAATGTCAAACACACTTTCCTGTCACAGTTTTGATTTGGATATTGTGAATTAACCCTACTTTTATAGCAGTATACTGAATGTTTCTGCATATGGTGTATACATAAGTCACCTTGTGGCATTTGTTAGATACTAAGTGTTGTGTGATGTTCTCATTCGTAGCAACTTATTTCTGCAAAAACTGGGGCGTCCAAAGTCTTCACTCTAAGTTTATTTTTTATTGGACAAAGGTCTGTTAGAGCATACCACTGTGACCAAAGGGGTGTTTTCAAAAATGTCGGGCACGTATCTGCAGGCTTGTCTTTGGTGGTTTCTGTTAATTGTCATTTGCAATTATTGATCAGGGAATGCCCATTTTGGTTGACATCAGACGTACAAATCTCAGTTTCAAAGCCTAGGTTCATCAAATGGTACCTGGTGGTTTGTTATTTTGGTCCTTGACACGCTGCCACATCTTACACATGTATTCTGGCTTTCTGTGGCACGTCATCTCAAACATGTATGTACATGGATGCCGGTGGATGGTACAAGGTGATGTCTTGATGGTTGTCACCTGCATCTGGCTTTAGCTTCCAATTCCTGACAGGTGTCACACTGTGAGCGTCTCTCTCCAGCATGAGTTACCCATTATCGTCCTTTGTCCTATTGTGTTGTGGCAAATTGACTTCATGTACCTACATGGTGGTAGGCGGCGGACTTTCAAGTAAACGCAAAAACAGGAAATGACAGTTAATGTGTATGTACATGTAGTTTGTTTTGAAAGGTGCGTACATAAGACGAGATGAATGAGGTGTAAAGGATGTCTGGTGGTTGAGTTTATGTGTTATATATACACATACACTATTTTCGTTAATTGTTTCAAGGTGAAATCGAGGCTGCTGTGCTTTAATGATTTTTAGGTGAAATAAACTCAGTCAGTACTTGGACTGGTCTGCCTGAAGCCTTCTTGATAGAAAATATTGACACGTATGGCACATATTATTACATATACAGAGATTACATGTAGGGATTAGGCAGTGGTCCAGTGGTTGAGTGTGCTGTGGTCTAGTGGTTGAATGCACTGGGGTCTAGTGGTTGAATGGTCTAGTGGTTGAATGCACTGGGGTCTAGTGGTTGAATGCACTGGGGTCTTGTGGTTGAATGCACTGAGGTCCAGCGGTTGGATGTTCTAGTAGCTAGATGTAGCTAGGCATTAGTTCAAACCTAGCTTTGGTTATCAACTTCCACCAATAGGATGTCAACATCACATGTTGGAAAGTTTGCTGGGAATTCACCAATGATCAGTGGTTTAAGCAGAGCCTTCATAAAACTGACCATTATCATATTAATGAAAAATTCTTGAGTATGACATTGTGAACAAAAAAGAAATAAATACCTAGAATAGATAGTATATGTTAATAGACACACAAAAATAACAAAATGCACCAAAAATAGTGAGAAGAATATTTTTGTGATGCTGATAGTTGAGATGTTGACAAGTAATTCAAAAACGCTTGCGCAGAGGGAAAACATGCCCGTAATTATGTGGTGTGTTTTCTCTTCATGTATGCATAAAGGATCATTAATTGTAAAAGCTGATAGACTGTGGCATGCATCAACAGTACAGTATGTATTAAAGCTACAATGTAGGAATATATGTACACTCTCTGGATGTTAACTGAAAGCCAGTTTAATTTAACATCGGTACCATGGAAGCTCAGTTGGACAACATTCTCTGGCTACTTTGGATGGTCAAATACTTGAAAGGACATGTTGATACCTTTACAGGTACCCAAATAACAGCTTACCCTTAACTCCCCTCCCCATTATGGGGAATATTGCATGATAAACTCCCTTGTAGAATTTCCTTATAGTCATATATATGTATATTTACAATGTATTCATATACATTTGCGATAATATGTTTAGATTTCTTGATATCTGAAAATATTTCATCCCAAACTAGCCTACTAAAAGGGTGCACAAATTAAAAAGCTTTCTCCGACCATGCTTTAGCATTTCTGTCATAGATAGAAAAAGTCATACTTGTAATTCTGTACGTGTTTGTGATTTGTTGTCTGGTCTATCAGTCTCCAGACTTGCTGGTGCAATTGCACTTGCTTTTCATTCTGGCCCAACTGTTACATGGATATATGCCAGAATGTAGGTCAGGATGTAAAATTCAAAATAGTTGCTTGCATGACAGCAAAACTGCATTTGTTCAAGGCTGATAGTTTGGGCTCTGTCATAGAATTGTGGTTTCATGTTTTTGATAATAATTTTTGACAAATAATCGTGTGAACTGTTTACCATTTTGGAGGGGGGGGGTGTTTAGAAATATGTACATGTATTTGCTTCATCCTCATCCTTCAACTTATAGATTTTTCTCTCTTGCACTTGTAAGATATATTTGCTGGTGACCTAAAACTGGATTACAGTATTGGGATGGATTCTCAGTGGTGAAACAAACCAAGCTTTTATGGAGGAAGTCCTCTGATTCTTGACCAAGGAGGGTTCAATTCCAGTCCTTGCTCACTAGTTATTTTTTAGAATTCAGTGTTTGCCAACTAACTGTTCAAAAGTTGTGCTTTCCTGAAGCCTCTGGTATATGTAGAGGGAGTTATTCCACTACCAAACCTAAATGCCATTATCTGAGGCAAATACATATGTGAAACACTAACCAAATAAAGAAAGAAGTGAATTAGTTGTCACAGTCAGTGATCATGAATAAGAAGTATTAGCAATGAGGCTGTTCTATCTACAAGCACAAGGCCACAGATCTTCACAAATGGCACTGGCAGTTTTATGTCCCAGTATTCTGATCTCCATGTCCCTTGAAAATAGACTTGTGTAGATTTAAATTTTAGGAATGAGTGTGAGATTACATGTACATCTTCTATAATTTTCCATGATGTAGTGCAGTAGTGTCACAAGCACCCAGAATGCATGTAAACTGTGCCCAAGTTAAAGCAGCCCTAAAGGACAGACATTTTTCACCTACATTGAATGTATAAAACAAATATTCATTTCCCCTTCCAAACCAATGCCTTGTAAATGAGTAAAAATTTGACATGAAGTTTTGGATGCTCACAAGATAAGACCAAAAATTACAACACAGGATGTGCTCAAATGGGAAGGGGGCTTATTTTCTAATCCTGTGAGGCATCATTAGCATGAAACAGGACCTTGAGGTATAATTATGATAAAAATTCATTGTAGCACAACTTCTACCATGTTACAGTGTATCATATTCTGTTGTAACGTCACACTGTCGTTAAAGGAGAAGAAAACATAATAATGATGCCAAAATCAGATGACAGAGGCTCCAAGCTTATTTGCAGATATGGTCCTTAATATTTTTTTGGAATTTTTTTTTCATTGGAAAAGGGTATTTAAAAATATTTTTGTATGGTGGGTATATGGGCCAACTTTTGGTATTTATCGTTGTTGCATAGTAATGCTCTGACTGAGGATGTGATGTATGTCTAATAAATTTATATGAATGTAAATTTGTTTATGTCCAGACATGAGCATTTATCCTGAATTATGATAATATTTATGAACATATTAAAAATATAAATGTGATCAAAATCCAGGGGAATACATTTGCTAGCGTTAAAGGACAAATTCTTGTGCCAAAATATTCAATAAACATGTGTTACATCCTCATTTGTAACATTTTTACAGAAAGACTATAAATACCAAAATGTGATCCCAGATACCCACCACACAACAATTATTTTCTTTTTCTATTCAAAGAAAAAAGGAAAAAAATGTTGGAAGACCACATTTGCAAGTAATTTTTCACACTCTTTCATGTGAACTTTATGTCATTTGTATGTTTTCTCCACCTTTAATATGATGATGACGATTATGATGAATCGGGAAGGGAACATTGACGTCGAGTTTCTACCGCAGGGCGTTTGACAGGTTCCCAATCTCAAGCCCTTAGGTTATGGTTATTTGTGACATGATTTAAAAACTGTGTCTGGTGTGTGATTGGCCGACACATCCACTTCTATGAACCTTTCTGAACTGTCAACCAAGAACACACATTTGACAACCACACAACTTTTGACGTTGTGACGTCACAGATGTTTTCATGAGGAATGGAACATAAAGTAACGTTGTCACAAGAAGGGGTGGTGGATCTGTCCATTGGCCTGTCATTATTGCCATGTTTACATGATGGCTAATAGGAAGATGTAACAGTTACAGTACAAGTAGTTTACATGTACATCATGAGAACAGATTTTAACACAGAGTTTTGGAGTACATGTAACTTCAAGGAGCATAAATGTACCTCAGTATACATGTATGTAAGCAACAAATATTTGAAAAGATCAACAGATTTTTGTGGGAAGCTGCCTGTTTTAATAAGTGTGTCCCTGGTGAGTATTTAAGACCGTTAAGCATGGTTAGACCTGGCAATGCTTCACAGTGTGGCGTGGACACATGTGGAAAATCTTACAAAGAAATTTTTGCACATGTAAATGTATAGGCAGAAAGAGTTCCTCTGTATGTATATATTTTTTTTATATTCGAGATATCAGAACTGGAAAGTAGTGCATGTATGCAGTAGATGTAAATTACATGTGTGGTTACTAATATTTGTTGTTATATGCATGTCATGGGACAACATGTATAGTTCCTGGATTCTTGTGCGTAGAAACTCACACATATTGTAGTTCAAGTTGAGATGGATCTTACTGACAAACACTTTGTTTATTCTGCTGGCCAAGTTTAAGGTACAGGTACATGTCCTCATTGTACCTGGCTTCATGGTATTATGAATTAAGGCTCATGCAGTGTCCCGTGCTCAGGTTACAGTGTGAAGGCCCTGAGAGTAGCCTCATTGATGAAGGGACAGGCCCCTCAGCCCAGGAGTCCCATCTCAAGTACCAGTGTTATTATCAACTGCTTGTTTTGTTGTGCAAAGTAATACGCTGTGACACCAAAACCAGCAACATTAGACTTGATTGAAATCGGTCGTTCCACATTGACAGTGTAAGGTTTGATTGGTTGATAGCCTGCTTTCCCGGGACGGCTGCCAGGAAGAAAGCGTCGTTTGACGTCAGTAGACGCGCAGTGACGTCTTCTCCCAGGCCCTAGTCACTGCAGGCTGGTCACACCATTTTCTGCAATTCCCAGGAACCCTTTGATCATGAGTCCTAGCGCCCGAGAACAACAGATCTGTACCAGCAGACTGGCCAATCGTATTTGTTATGACACTTCATCTGAGCACTCTCTTCTTTTTTTTTTTTTCTTGCTGCGTTTCTTTTTTTTTTTTGTTTTTTGTTTTTTGTTTTTTGTTTTTTTATTTTTGTTTTTTGGAGATTTTTTCTTGTTTGTTACTCTGCAGCGGATCAGTTTTCTCCCAGTTACGGTTACCTTCTTCCTGGCCTTACCTCATGGCTTTGTTTGCTGGGGGGATTATATCTAGGTCATGCTGCAGATTGTTTTGCCATCCCGTTATGTACTAGTATGTGAGTGTCAGCCACACATGATGCCAAACAAATCACTACTTGACAATTTTTCTTTGCGAACCTATTTTACTAGACCGATGGTGGGGGCTGGAAGGTGGGGGAATCGAGTTCATATTGTGATTAAGTTTGCCAGATTTCTCTATTTAATCACATATCTGTTCGTTTTTACCCCTTTGCCAATTTTGTCCAAGCTGGCAGCATCTGTCCATCTGTCCATATTCCTCATAAACCCTCTATCTGTAGAACAGCTTATCTGAACTTCACCAAGCTTAATCCACACTTGCACATTGGCATAAGGAAGAACCCTGTTGATTTTCAGCGACCTTGACCTTTTTTCAAGGTCATTGGGAATGTTTAAGTTAAATTTTATAAAAGGCTTGTAAACATGATATCAATAGAACGGTTTAGCGTAAGTTCACCTAACTTACACCATACTTGTACTTTGGCATAAGGAAGAACCCAGTAATTTTCATTGACCTTGACCATTTTTCTTTAAGGTCATTGTGGTCATTTAAGTTTAATTTTATAAAAGGCTTGTAAACGCTCTGTCTCTTGAACAGTTTGTCCCAAGTTCGTCAATTTTTATGAATGGCTAGTATTATACATAATCTCTCCTGGAATTTGTATCTTGTTACATTGAACATGTGCTTACAGGGAAAGACCTCGTAAACATGAACTTAGGGTGAGTGTAATGGTCATCAAAAACTGTATCTGAAAATACCTTGACTACCAGAAAAAATGCAGTCAAGTGTTTTGATTGAATGGTGGGTTTTATGGGCCACATTGGTAAAAGCCAACAGGTACGTGATCTAAAGGAATTTCGCTTTAAGGCTGAGGGATTTTAAGTGCATTGCACGGTATTTTTTGTTGTGTTAAATCTGAATGCATGTTAATGTCTGTGCATACTTTCACCATGGTGATGTCAGCAATGTGACTGAAGAGACACCAGTGCAGTAAGCACAATGAGCAATCTACATGTCCATGTACATGTATGATCATGGATGGCCTTACTGTGTAGTAAATAGAGAAATAAATAAATTTTCAGTAGCTAAATGTGAATTTCTAGGGTGACATCACAATTGTTTTGTCAGGTACATGTAGAAAAGATGAAATAACTCACATGGTTTACGGATGGAGATTTGACTATGATCTAGGTATTCAGTATGTTATTCCATGTAAAATGTTACTTTTATGCTGAAACCTTTCAGTTTTCCAGATAAGATGTCAACCTTACTTCCAAATAAACCTCAAACACCTTTCTGGGAACTGTCAGAATGAAGATAAATGTGCAGCGTAGTCATTGGGTGATGTTTCAGGTCATTTACTATGCTCATAAGACAGTCATTTGTTTGCCTCAAAAAATGCACTTTTCATGGGAATGATTGTAGGTTATTTATTAAAATTAGTATCACACATGTAAAATGTCCCGTTAGCACACGTGGAAATGTACCTGAGCAAGCGATTAAAGCCTGAATTGTGTTATACACATTGTGCAACTTTGAATGACAGAGTGCAGTCATTTAAAATCAGAAATGCAAATACATGCTGTATTGTGCATGTAAGATATACTCTATATGTCAGTGTGTATGATTTAGCATAGCACTTTTCACCTTAGGTGGTAATAAGTACATGAATTGAGAAAATAATTATTAACCTCTTCCCCAATACTAGTGTGGGCTGATTTGATACATGCAGAGAACATTGTTTTGTCTGGGCAGAACAAAAAAATCCCCAAATTCATCATTCCTGGAACAGGTCTAAAAGTGGACCAATCACCTTGCAGCAGAGTTGGGTTTGGAAGGCTCAGAGGTATTTTGGGGAGAAAGAGTGGCATTTTTGGTGTCCTGCAGACTGACAAATTAGGGTACTTGTCTCCACATAATCCTTCACCCTATGTTCACCTGACTAGGATTCTGTTTTTCCCAAAATTATGCCCATTGATTTTTGCAGGTTTCTTTGGCTGTGGATTCAACCAACCAGAGCTCCGGGAATCGTGGTGGATTGAGATTTGATCCAATGAACTGTGTCCTTGCTCACTTCAAAGCACAGTAATTCACATAGAGTTACTGGAATGGATCGACGGACAAAGGTCAGTGCTCCTGTTTGTGTCAGTACTACAGGTAGAGTTATTGTATTACGTACAAGAATTGTCTGCCATACGATGATTTGGTGGCCAATGGCATGCCTTTTGTTTGATCAACCCAGTTTATGGTGTATGCTCAGTTTGTCGCGACCCAGTGACTTTAATCCAGCGGAGTATCGAGCCATTGTTGACATACTTATCTTACGCCCCCTCTTTCACCACCTCGTGATAGCCTATAAACTATGGGTCATGTTGTTCGCAACATCTCCGGATATGAAACGTTTGGTGAGGGGTATTTGCCAGGTGCTACACATGAATTCATTAATCAACAACAGTACTACTTCACTGTCTTCAAATGGCTTGCCAACACCGTGGCAGGGACTGTAAAAGTTAGCGTTTGCACAAGGACGTTGAATAAAAATATGTCAGCTGTGGATATGGTGTTGTAATCAGGCATTCATTACCAAATGACAAGAATTTAGCCAGAGGTTGAAAACCAGTTGCCTCAGAGAATGTTGATGTCCTGATTCATTAGCATATTCTGTAGCATGTTTAGCAATATCTTGGAGTGGTTGTAAATGATGCTGGCAGAGGAACCAGAGACAACATATAACACCCCCTTGTGATGAAGTCCGTGTGAATTTAAGAGCAAATGTTTGTTTTTATGTTAAGCAGAATCACGGGTGTGCAGTGTGAATATTATTGGTGATGTCACATGCAGGGAAGCTGTTGTCAGTCTTGCTCACTTTTACACAACGTATTTAGATACTTGTTGTGAGAAATGACATGTGGTTTGCAGTGAAAGCCAAAATATTATTGAACTCTGTTTTGGTAATGTGTTATGTAAAGTGGTGAGCAAATATTTATGTACTTTTTGCCATTGTCAAGCCAGATATAGGAATTCTGGCGTATCAGGTGATCTGTTATGGTATGAGTAGTATGTTGTTAAGAAAAGAAAACTAAAAAAAAAAAAAAAAACCATACCAAACTTACACCACACTTGCACATTGGCATGCGGAAGACTCCTATTGATTTTCAGTGACCTTGACCTTTTTCCTTCAAGGTTATTGGGGTCATTAAAGATAAATTTTTTACAAGGCCTGTAATTATGACATCACTAGAACATTTTAGCCTAAGTTCACCAAGCTTACAGCATACTTGCACTTTGGCTAAGGAAGAACCCTATTGATTTTCAGTTACCTTGACCTTTTCCTTCAAGGTCATTGGGGTCATTTATGTTGAATTTTATAAAAAGCTTGTAAAAGCTCTATCTCTTGAACAGTTTGTCCAAAGTTCACCAAATTTTTATCACAGCTGCACAATTTTATGAATGGCTGGTATTATACATAATATCTCTTGGAGTTTGTATTTATTCATTGCATGGTACGTGTGCTGAAGGCTGAAGGTTTTTAACTGCATTGCATGGTAATTTTGGATGTACTATTCAAATGCTAATAATTCTGTAAGAATTGAAGCGAAATATTACTTGGTTAAATTATTTATACAATGGATGTTGTTCTGTTCATATTTACTTCTCAGTTGCAGACTGATAAGTTATTGAATAACAGTACGTCATTGTATTTATTGTCCATAATTATTATGTACATAATTTTCAGGGTTGCTCTTTGAACTGGAGTTTGTGCGTTATTCCCAGACCTCATTGTTTTATTTGTGACAAGCAATATAACTGATGACGCTTGTATGGCTGTTGGCACAGGCCAACAATTGTTGAAGACAACCTGTAATGTGATGTGATGTGCATATCTAATAACGTTTACCTTGGGCATTCCGATTTCTCGCATCCATAAAACTTAAAACTATTGTATAAGTGAAAAATTCAGGAGTACAGCATTAAACAACAATTAAATAAATAAGTGAACTCAACTGAAATTTATTTATTTGTTAAAAGTGATCAATTTATTCATACTGTGCTCATGCCTGGGCTCTCTGGAAATTGATTGTGCAGGGTTTTGTTTGATAAGGTCAGATTACATTTTTACCTGAGAGTGATGAAAATGTCACCCAAGGACTCCTACACGTGTATATATGATTGTATGAAGCAGGGATGAGTGATAGATTCATGGACAGATACATGTTTGTGCAACTGTTCTAGAAAAAATGAGGGAAATAAAATGTAGAAGAAATTTACACCTATGGAGTTGAGCCCTACCACCTTCCCAGGAACATCAGTGATGTATTCTGTTGCATGGTCCTTCTATATATATATATTACAGGAATTTTATGGATCAGGTAAAAAAAAAAACAAGACAAATGACAGGGTTGTCAGCAGTTTTCACAGTGTTTCGCTGATATCATGCACACATGTTTGATTTGCTGCCCAGGTCAGAAGCGGGAAGAAGTTATTTGTTCCATGCTCTGAAGGGCCTTCTATAGGCCCTTAGTCCCCTTCCTTGAGAAACACCAGGCTGACTGACCAGTGGCTGATAGCAATCAGCTTGATCTTCTGGTCACTCAGGTTGTGGGCCTCTCCTCCCCCTGCACAGCAACACTGCCATAGTTGGTCTAATAGTGAACCTGAGGGATGTCTCAGCAGCTTGTCATGTAGGATCATGAGAGGAAGTGACCACTGACTGAGATACTTTTTCTGCCTAACCCAGACCTAAGATTTGTAGTTCGTCCTTGCAATTATGTTGAGGAATTGTGGGCATACTGCATTTCTGAAATCTTTTTGGTCCAAAATGGCACCCCCAAAACACCCCAGTCAAAATTAAATGTGGTTTCAGGATTTTTACCTGCAGTTTTGTATATATTAGTGAGAAGCATGACATACATGTAACAGAGAAAAGTGTGTCGACAAATACAGCAAGTTATTACCCCTCTATGTGACAGGTAGTAAAATGTAATATTTCTACCCCAGACAGACTAGCGCTGCAGAGACTTAAAAAAGAAAAAAAAACAAAAAACAAAAGAAATATACCGGAGTATTTTATCTGACAAGTGCAAGTATAGAGAAAACTTGAGGCTCACTCCTTCCGTTGGCCTCAAATGTTACGTCATGAAGATTATTGGGTTGGAAGGGCAGGTAAGATTGAGAAGATAATTGTGTTAGTTTATGGCATCAGAAATTTACAAAGGTTAAGGTATATGTATTAAATTTGGCTCTCTTTCTGAGAGCTTTGCAGTGAACAGGGCTAGTGCCACTGGCTGCGTGTATGGGGGGTGGCCAGTGGGAGGACATACAGGCTGTGAACTGAGTCAATGTATGCATGATGTAAACCTGCACTGTGGGCTCCAGCTCAACGGCCCTTAGCTTAGTCATCGACAGCTGCGGGTCGATGCCCGCTGCATGTGCCCTCACTTGCAGCTGTTTGTCTCGCGGGCTTTGACCCTGCAGCCTTGAGGCCAGGTCACTCACTGTTTCATGTCATTGCTGGTCAACAGCAGAATGACCAGTGTGCTGGACCCACAGGAAATCCCCATTACTTGACCAGCTGAAGTTAATCAGCCTACATATCAGGGTTCTTTCTTCTGCAGGCTGGTGACGCAGCTGAGCAATAATGAGATAGGTGTTCAAATTACTTTCACATTCATTTTCCTGCTGGTGTAATTTCTGTGAATTTAAACAGTTGTTTCACAGGGCAAATCTTTTATGAAGACTATCAGTTTCACTCCTTTGAAGGCAGGCCTAACCCTTTTAGAGGCATGTAGTGCATTTTAATTAAGCCTACCAAACAAGATTGGATGTAGTGCATCACTAGTCAACTTCCAAGAATATTTGAAGATTTTTAACTTTTCTGTCTCCTGAATCTACGAAATTGAATTTTTGAGTTTTGCCCATTTTCAGCACAGAGATACATGTAACACTACAAATATGTATATTTGAAACCAGCTCATCATAAAATTACCAAAGTGATGAATTCTTATGCTAATGGACTTGCCAGGTTTCCTCTCATGTACATGTAACAGTAGTTGAAAGAAATGAATATATTTTTGTTTGCTTATGCAAGTTATGATTCTTTTGAACCTTGAAATTGATTATTTCTGTAAAAACTAGTTCATATTATTGTACACATATTACAGTTATCTCATTTGAAATCATTGTAATGGTGTCAGCATAACTTACATGTAAATCTTCGTTTTGTATCTTGTCTCTCAAGTTTATTATCATCCAAAAAGTCATTTAAGTAGTGTACGTCTGCATCATTTAGGCATAACTTTTTTTCTGATGTATCTGGCAGTCAAGCACTATGTGTACATGAAAACATGGATAGTGGGACAAAAATCGATAATGCTTTGAAATGATACATACAGGAGGTGTTGTGGTCAGTGGTAGTTATAACAATGCGAACAATGGACAAAGGTGACCATTGTGGTCGTGGCCTGGCACTGAACTCGCAGCGCGGCTTACCACATCCTTAACTGACCGATAAACTAACCAGTCAGATCAGGTTGTACGTATGGATCTGTTGTAAAACGCTGCTTGTAAACAGACCTATGTGGTGCCTTTATATAGTCACAGTTTGTGTGGTCAGTTTAGACTAAAGTGTTTTCAGAAGCCTGGTAACAAGAGAAACATACACCTAGAGGGAGTAAGAGTAACTGGCCAGAATCTTGATAGAAATTCACCGATTCTTATTTTTTAATTGTCAGTAATAATAGCTTCATGATGTATGATATCCTTTGTCCCAGTTGGAGATACATGCAATTTTGCATTAGTACAAGTGATGTTTGGTCTACAAAATTTACAAATAATTTTTTTTTCCTTTCTGCCAAAATGGAAGGAAAGCCATATTCTTTTGAGTTGAATTGTAGGCGATAACCCAAACCTGTGTAAATATAATGTAGGTCAGAAGGGAATAGTTTAAAAATTATTTGGGCTAATGTAAAAGATGGGGAATTTAAAGAAATTAATGTTGAAAGAGAAATAATAATATCCATTATTCCAAAAATTCCATCAGAATCCTGCTTAAAACTTCGGATCCTTTTCCAGAGGGTGTTTTTAATTATGATAGCAATAAGATGAAAGAAAACATTCATGGAGCCTCGTCTCATTACTCACTATTGTCTACATTGTACACATAATTGAGTGAAGAGACTTGGTGTGTGCACCTCGTCACATTTACGTTGTCAGATGAATGCTGGCTGGAAAATGGACAGGTCAAGTGTTTATCCTCTGTCACTCTAACCCTTAAAATTTGTCACTCAAGAGCTAATTAATAACAGTGCCAACTTTCGAAAAACAAAGCGGCTGTTGAAGATTATTTCAGCAGTACACCAGACTCTTTTCTTCAGTTGGAAACACCAACTCTGTCCTTGTAAATCTTTTTGCATGATTTGCCTAAAAGTTGTTGGTTGTGAATGGATTAAGAGATGTTATGTGGCTGTAGGCAGTGATTACAACAATAAGCTTCTGTTTGTTAAATTAAGTTGTACTGTCTTCATTTATCTGGATGAGATGACATTTTATGGGATTTCTTGCGTGGCCCTTTAAATTATTAACTGGTTGTAGGTTTCATTCCACTTTGTCTGTGTGTTTATTTCCATGAAGATAAAATCCCTGAATGACCTAAAATTTCGTCCATGACAAAGATGCTTATTTTTCTAGATTGTGTGAGTCCTATTGATTGTAGAAAGCTGCTTGGTGATTGTTTGGAGGGTTAGGTGGTATCCTTCTAGAAAAATGTAAGTTTCAGCTCCCAGTGTAATTTTTTATGACATTTATTTGTGTCTGAAATGCCGTTTTTGGACAAAATTTTATTTCATTTACAGTAGATGCTGAAGTAGAGGGAATAAGCCAAGGACAGCCATATGTTTATTATCCCTTCGTACAACTAGTAGTCATGCAGGACACAAACTATGTGTAGCTACATGTACATGTAAAATATGACAGGGAGCAAGATCTACATCTTTATTATATTTTTGTCACTTCAGTCTGTTGTCATGACAAAGCAACATCGCCGATACATGTAATATATGTAATATAAATGTAATATATATATGTAATATATGTATATATAATATGTATGTAATATATGCATTGGATGTTTTATATTGGAAGTGAGTGGAAAAAAGTCAAGAATTGTGAATTATTACTTGTAAATATCAAAATAACTGGTTGTCCTCCTGGCGCACATTAATGGAAATCTGGTTGCCCCACCAAAACATTTAGTCCACTGCCTACAAAAATCCCTTGCCATAAAATTTGTTATACTTTAATCAATTAATCAATTATTTCTAAGAAAATTAATGACAAAGAAACAAAATAATGTGTTAGATTTTTTTTTTCTGCATCATTATATTCAGGAGGTACATATTTCTGGCGCTTACCCTTAAATTCATGAATATCCGCAATCATAATTCCAGCCATGGCCAAGACAAGCTGATTGTGAGGTTTCCACGTATCAATAAAACAAACATTCATTACAGTTTAGTGGTGGTTTTGTTATAAATCTCCAAAATAGATCTATAGGCTACATGTAATCTGTCATTCATTAGACTTGAACTGTTCTCCAAGTGACATGTAACTTTTCACTTCATATTACTTTTTAATTTTAAAATGTCATGAATTATCACTGCGTAAAAATGTGTCAAAGGAAGCAAACATAATACTGATACCTCAAATGTCAATTCTACTACATCAATGAATGTGTTAACTTTACAAAAAAAAAATGAAGAAAAAAGTTGTCATGTCAGATATGAGCAGTAACACAGTGATAGACTCATCATTAGAAACATTACTTTTTACATGAAGTGGATGTACTGCTTTCAGAAACATTTTAATTTAAAAAAGATTGTGTATGAGCTGTCATTGTCAGATTGTAAGATGTGTTCAACAATAACGATCATGCTGTGTGCATGGATTCAAGACGATTTAGTCACATTTTATGTGGAATTTTCCACAGGTGTAGGTCTTTTTTTCTAACATACTGTATCATATATTTGGGCCTTTGTTTTATCTTTTGGTTACCTCCCTTGTATTCTTAGTTCCCCATGCTGTGAGGAGTATGCATTTCAAACATGGCGATTGGACCTAAAATTTCTTCAAGTTACAACCAGTTTTACGTTCGTGTGGATTTACCAGTGGTGACACATGGGGACATCTGCCTGGAATGGATAGCTAAGATGTCCATGAGTATGGACAAACACTGTGTAATGGCTGAAGACTCGATGTATTGAGGACACAACCAGAAATACAGAGGTGTTTAAGGTAGACTTAGGGAAGACAACAGGGCTGTGATCATATATGTTATCGCAGCTCTGCAGAGCTAACTAGTAGCTAACAAAGTTTACTGGACCCATTGGACCCATAAAACCCAAGTTTTATTAGGCTTGGTCTGGTGTACTACCAGGAAAACCAAATGCTGTGGTAAATCAGGTCAGCAATAACTTCATAAGTATAAAGTGGTTTATTTGGAAACCTGGTGCCAAAAAATTTCTAGTTGCATGGGATGTGTGTGACCTGTGATGCCTGGCTGAATTTTAGGTTGTCCCGGGACCCTGGGCAAATGGTTTTACGTCCCGGCTCCTCTAGAACCATACAACTCCCTCGTCCTGTCTATCCTGATCCTAACATACAGAAACATAATTATGCACTAAATGTTTATGATTCTCAGACAGGTTTGCTGTCATGTACTTATACACTTTCAGTTTTGCCCCTCCTCGCTCCTGATAAAGTAAACCACTGCATGTACTGTACATTGTGGGCATTCATCTAGCCAACCAGCAGTTTTTAGACAAGCAGTAGAGACAGGGGCTAAGCCCAGCAAACAAATGACACTTGTATAAATGTAACATCAGGTAAATGTGCTGCGAAGCTGTTAGAACCCTACAAAGCCAGCGTCTTATTTAATCAGCCAATGTTTACCTGCACACACGGCCTTATATTTAGCGATGGGAATTTCAAATCGGGAACAAGAGACCAGTATGGACCCCCATGTCTCTTTGTTGGTCTACGAGGCGGGTGTTGTTCATTTTTCGATCCATAAAAAATGCTTGACGTGCATCAGTTTCCAAATTGTTTGAAGTTTGTGTGAATTTTTTGGCCAAGTCCAAGCACTGCTAGGGGCTGGATAGGCTTTTAGGGTGACTGTTTGGTTTGATGTTTTGGGAGTTTACGTGGGTGCGTGTGAAAAGTGCATATTTAATTTTAATAACAATAGTGTTTTACAGTCATGGTGTTCCTCCGAAAAAAGAAAATAAGGTATGTGGTGCAAGTCACTATCCTTTTCTTTTTTTTTTTTCTTCGTTCCCTCTGGCTTTATTTTGCTTTCTTTTCCTGTCTTTTTTTGTTTTTTGTTTGTAAATAATTGTGTAAATAATTTGATGGGAATGTTTCATTCTTAGTCTGTGTAATGTAGTCTCTGCTTCATTCCATATAGTCACACAGCTCTCCATTTACTGCATTACATGCACATGTTCCATTCACCCAATTGGTAGCATCTATAACTTTTGCCTATATTGAATGAATCACTTGCTACAGAGTTTTCCAAAGGCTTTTATTTTGTCTGCATCTGTGGACAACTTTTATCTCTGCCTCTAACATATTACTTAGTTTAAATATGTTCAGGCTGTCTGTAAAAAATTCTTTATTGCTTTGTCACAGTAAGTAGAGTCGGTCAGTAGGGTAATATTCTTTCTGTATAATGAAATAGGTAATTTTATGGAAATTAACATGGAGATAGAAAAAAAAATTCTGTGTAAAGCTCACTGAAAACATTAAAGTAGGTCTGGGCTTTTTTAGTTTCGCTCCGGTTACCTACAAGAGACAAATTTTTAATGGTGGTCTTATTTTCATTTTGAAACCATCAGACTAGAGTCTGCTAACCAGATGGATAACAGTATGTGACATTACCATTAACATGTTGATTGGAGCTAAAAAGGACAAAGAGAAAAAAAAGAAGTGTACATAATATGTAAGCTATAAGATGTTTTAGAAAGAAAGCATAGAATTTTTGTATGGACTAGTGTATAAAAGTGACCACAAAAAATTGTGTTTAATCCAAGGAGAACACAGTATTGGAAAGGAAGAAAGGCATTTAGGTACTGCACATACACCTTAAATGACCCAAAATTTCCACCAAAAAAGTGCATTTTTAGAGGCATATTAATGTCAAAAATATTATTTTCGGTGCTTAAAGCTACATTTTTCGAGTAGGATATAAATCTACCCCCTAAACAGACCTCAAAATACATTTCTAAAATCACCAGAACTCTCATAATCAGTTAAAATAAACAACTTAGTCATGGACAAATTTTTAAGTCATTTAGGGTAGGTACTTTATTAGGGAAGAAAACCAGATTGTCAATTTGTTTCTTATTCTGGGCACATCACCTGCTGGCTGGCAGGCAGCAGGTGCTTGATTACAGGTGTTCCTGACTCGTGCACCAATCAAAGTGTGACAGTTCTGTGAGCACATCGCACTATGTAAAACTGTGTATGTGTCATTTGAAGTGCACTTTGTCTGTGCCGTATAGCATGTATGTAGAGTAATATACACAGTGAAGTTTGCACACTGAGAGATACTACTGGAATGATTATACATGGACTTACAGATAGGTGCATGTACTTGGCCCACACTGGACTTGGAGTTTTCATAGTCCTCATTGTATTATAAGAAGTTATGCCAGACGATATGAAATTCAAGTTGCTGGATTTAGTTACAATTACATTACATGTACCTGCAGGAGTTTTTGTAGCTAATTTCTTTTTAGAAACTCAGTTTGAGCAAATCAGAAAATGTGTCGAAATTTATTGAAAACTTTATTTGATGAGGAATCAATACAAAATTTGTCGAAAACTCAATTTTGCGATATTTCTCATAGTGGTTACCATGATGAGAATGTTGTCAGAAAAGCCCCTGACATGTATATGCACTTAAACCTGTCCAAACATAGGGATTGATTGACTTTTAATGAAAATGAATTACATATACCCATATCTGATGTAGCAACCTGTGCATATACAGATCATTATCATTTCTTATTTTTACTGTCAAAAGACTGTTAAACCATGGAATAAAAAAAAACTCATGGATGCCCTTAAATTCCTGGAAGTTAAGAAAGTTTGAATACTTGAAGAAACTATTGAAAACAAGGAGAGGTAGTTTGTCGGAAGTGTGTCTGTTAGGAAATTACCCACCCACAAACCAGACCAAGGTTGCAAATTAAGGTAAAGGACATTTTTTACTTTCTTGGTTCTTAGAATCTTTGTGAAATTTGGAATTTGTGTCTTTGAGAGCTGCAGGAGTCAGCTGAGATTGTCCTTGAGCTTTTCCGTGATATATGCTCCCCCAAGTTCTGGATTCTGGTGGTAATTCAGAGAACCACAGCTCCTTATTAGAGGAATAAGGATTTATATAGATCGTCCAGTTAGAATAGCAGTCACAGTTATGTCTGGATTCATGATGCTGAGATTTTCTTTCAAATTAATTTTGATCCTGTTGGGGGAGGATGAGTTGACAGGATGAGTTAGGGCTGTATTTGGCCGAGGTCTAGTACAGATAAGCTATCAGCAGCAGACAGATTGATGTCAGATGATCAGACACAGTCAGGTGTCAGGTAATGAATGAGAGTCTTCGAGGGCGCATATATTGGCTGACCCACTAGCCCCATGATTGACCATTTCTTGGAGCATGTGGCTAAGCGTTTCCTGGAAGGACTGCATGGTCACAGGATGTGAATGCATGGGAATCATTGATGAAAAGTCAGGTTAAATATAGCCCAGTCACATCTTTGAAAAATGGTGGAAAAATTCCCTGAAATATAACAAGCCTTCAGATCAGTTATTCAAACTGTCAGTGTGTGCACCTGTTGTGTCATTTTCGTGATATGTTTTTTTTTGGGGGGGGGTTGGGGGGGATAATTAAAGCCATAGATCTAATAGATTCATGCACAGTATTGAGTGTATGATGCATCATGGGTATTGTTGGAAACTTTTAGAAGAAAAGAAAAGTCTTGGCTCTGAACTTGAGCACACATGTACATTTCTGCATCTCGGCTACAATTCCTACATCTTTGCTTGTTCTGTTGCAACCCCTCCCTCTCCCCTGTTGCCCCCTCCCCCGTCCCCTCAGCTTGTAACAGGTCAATGTTATAATGACGATTATTTATTTCTAACTATAAACATATGCAATTCATGAACAATCTCACAAGGTTGTTAGTGGACTGATGAAAACACGATAACTCTCTGACTTTCTCTACATACATATCTATAAATTTTACCACAAAGAGATATGCATGTAGTTTTGGTTTTAATAAAAGTAATAAATCTTTTATTCCTGACACCTGTCAATATAGAACACTGTGTATATGTAAATGTACATTTACATGCTGTCTTTGCTTGTTTGACTTGTGCCAATTGCACAAACCCAGCTTTGACTGGAATCAGACTTTTAAATTGGATTTAAATACTTACTTTTGTACCGAAAGTGTTGATATTGAGAACAGGTAGGTTGAAGAAACAGGATAGATGTACTGTAAGTGACTCAAAAGGTGACTAATTTTGCCTGATTCTGGAAGTTCTGTCGATGTCATAAAGGTATTATGTGCTGCTGTTATGTGGTTTTGCTTGTTTGACTTGTGCCAATTGGATTTAAATATTTACTTTTGTACCGAAAGTGTTGATATTGAGAACAGGTAGGTTGAAGAAACAGGATAGATGTACTGTAAGTGACGCAAAAGGTGACTAATTTTGCCTGATTCTGGAAGTTCTGTCGATGTCATAAAGGTATTATGTGCTGCTGTTATGTGGTTTGAGGAAGGTAAGATGTATGCTAGGGACAAAAAGTGTCAACTCCAATGTTAATACATTGTGACCTCCATTTGACTCTAAAAATATCCCTGTTTGGGGAGGAGGTAGGGATGAAATTTTGGATCATTTACAGTTTTAAACTTGTTTAAGGAGTAGGAATCTACAAAACTTTTTTTTCTTTTAAGTTTTTAAAATTCTGTCTCAAAAAGTTGCGACAGAGGTAGCATATACAAAAGTAGCATATATGTACTCAGTGCTTGTCCTTTCTTAAAGATACCAATGTAATTTCCTAATTTTTTGGTGGCTTTTTTTCCCCATAACGATTAATGGTTTTATTATATTGATAGTGAGCTGAAAATTGATTTGGGGAATATTATATCGGTGACCATGCCAAGATTCAAGGCCTTGCAATTACTTAATAGGTGGATAAGTCTTTAAACAGGAGGTTGGATTTGTGCTGAAGTAATTTGTATGTCATGACAAGATTAAATTGGTCTTACACCAAGGTTGTAATTTTGAAATAAAATCTTCAATTATGCTCTCAAGAATCAAAAAGTTTAATTGTGTGATTTTGTTTCAAGAATTTCTTTTATAATGTGCTTAAAGCATCTTTTTTTTTTTCTTCAGTACCCGTAGTTCAAAAGTGGATCACTTCTTGATGAGTTTTAAATTATTTTATTGAAAGGAACAACAACGACAAAAAACCTTAAGGATTTTGGGTACATGTAATTGGTGAATCGTGGGATCAATTATTTTTGATGAATCTCAGTACATGTACTTAAGGGTTGTTTAAAATTTCTGGCTTGCATTTTACTTTTAGGGTATTGACTTCAAGCCTTTACAAAATCCTAAATTGCTTGGAGCATGCACAAGGCCATATGTGTTGTATTCATTTTTTTAGTTTAGTTAAAATTACTGTTATCAGGCAAGATTCCAAATATCTGCTCCTTTCACTTAAAGTCCCAGAAATTTTGTTCCATTCCAGTCAATTTCTGACAGTGAGACATATGCCTTTAAAACTGTTCTGGTTTTAGTTAGCCTTGACATTCGCCTTTTTTTAACATATTCTATAGAATCATGTTCTCTATCAGGCTCTATCATTTGCTGGCAATGTGAAATTCACGTGGTTTCTAAAGGACGCAGTCAGCAAAAAGCACATGTACATTGTATCACTAAATTAAGCTTGTTACAGACTATTGAAGGCATTTGCTGGTGTCCAATTTTGTCTGTCACCAGAGAAAAAATTGAAAAATCCTCATTTTACAAATTGGATTCTGATTGATTGGAATATGTTATAAATAAGTGTAATACAATAAAACCACTTTTTTCATGGGCAAGGTTGAAGTGGTAAGATCAGTTTCTAAGTAAATGTGTGCTGGGGCAACTGAATAATAATTTTGACCCAATTTCTTTTTATTGGAACCCATAGATCTGTGCGTTGGATTCATTTACTGCATGTACAGGAGATTATGCAAGTTGTAGTTTGGATGAATGGATGATGGCTGTCATTTACCTGAAAGTGGAGAATTTCATTCTGTTCTGAGTGTCATATTTGGACTCCAAAAGCCTTTTAGGTCAGTCTCCTATTCTCTTGTGTGAAACCTGGCACACTTGTTCTCTCATTATCTTCAATTTCACTGCCAGGAATTGCAGGGACAGATGGCTCAATTCAATCCCAAGAAAAATCGAAGAAATCCCTGGGCTACAATTGGGGCACTAGGTTAAGTACATTTATAGAACTATGTAATTCTTACTTCGAATAAACGCCAAGTGGTTTACCAGTTTTGTCCCCAGGTCCACTTTGGGTAACTGTCATCTCTGTTATCTTGTTAATATCATGTTAATAAAATGATGAGATGTCTCCGCTTCAGTCTTGCCTTGTCTGTCTATTTCTGTGGGAGGGCTGTTGTAAACTGTGTCAACTGGAACGACTGTATATAGAAACTTAAATATAGCCAATAAGAGGGTATTATGGCAGGGATAGAACAGTTTTGATGACTGATAAAGAATTCATGTCAAATCATTGTCATGATCAGTTTTAATACTTGAACAGGCGTTGAAGCTCTATTAATCTTTAACTCATACATAATGATGTAGTCATATACATAAAGATCTGTTCCGTACTCACAGTGTTCACAGGGACAAGAACTGGTTGATGATTGTCACTGTGGCCAGCGTTAAGTTCATCAGTGACTCTCCAAAGATCTGTGGTTTACACTGGGCTCTGGCTTCCTTCAACCCTAAAACTGCCATCACAAGCACAAAAGTCCACGAGTAAAGCGATAAAACAATCAAATAAATCTTGCATATGTGGATTTGACATCTGCATATTGTGCCTGTTTTTTTTTCTTTTGTTTTGTTGTTTTTTGCAGTATTAATTTTCTTAGATAACTCTTCAGGAAACTTGCTGTGAAAGTGGAAAGAGTGAGGAAGAAAGTAAGCGCCAGCAGAAAGACTATTGTAAGCTATTTCATAAAACTGCATGTACCTTAACTGACTTTTTGTGATTTTTTTGTTGCACTGATTTAAACTGTATCTGCTTCTTGAACTTAATAGGCTGAGCGTCATGTACCATATTCAATATGGTACACAAACCCCAGCCTGTGAAGTTTTCCAAGTTTTAGATGCAAATTGCACATGAAGTTGAATTTTTCCTGTGAATTTTGTCCATTGAAGGTGTGCTAAAACAGACCCAGAAAGCCACATTATATTTATTTTAATTAACAACATGCATGTACAGTACTCAAGAATTTTCAGTTATACGACAGCAGTCAGTTTTATCAGTGGAGGAAACAAGGAACTTCACTATTAAAAACTAAAAAGCAACAACAAATAAGTAAAAGCTATCAAATCTATCATCAAAATTATATGGGAATGCCAGATGTCATACCCATAGGTCATATGCACTTTGCGTTCTTGTCTTCAACCATGTCAACCACCTCTGAAAGCAATATTTCAGTATTTTCTCTTGGGTTTAGAGAAATATTTGTTATATTTTTGTGAAGCTCATACCTGTGGTGACACAGACAAAGCATTTGGCTATACTTTACAATAAATGTAAACATAAATTACCCTTCAAAAACTGCTTTAATGATTGAAAAAGTTGAAGATTTACAGTATGCACTGGTCTTAAATGCAGCTCTAGTGATTTTGGGAAAGAAGTGAGCCCCTGAAAATCTGAAAAAGTTCTCTACCTTTTTAATGTTGGTTTTGTATATATTGGCAATTTTTGATAGATTCTTTTGGATATCAAGCTACTGCTTCAGGAGTTCACGCAAAGAAGTTCAACCTCGTTAAAAGTTTATGTATCTGTATCAAACATGCAGCAATGGTTTACCTGCCAGAGGGCTACTATGTAAAGTGACAAATCACTCCACAGCTGGCCAGAAAAATAAGAAGCTTGTGGATTGAATTTGGAGAGGAAGGAATCTGTCAACATGAACTGCCTGTTTGTGGCGGTATACATGGATTACTATGGGAGAGGTGGGGAATGGAGGTTATGCCTACCTCCCTCACCTCTGCCACCATTCCCGCCTACCTGTGACACCCCCATCTCTGCCTTCATCCTCACACCTCTACCACCATCCTCTCCACCTCTGCCACCATATCCCCAATGTGTGACACCATCTCCCCACCTCTGCCACCATCCCCCAATGTAACACAATCTCCTTCACGAGTGACACCCCCCCACCTCTGCCACCACCATCACCCACATGTGACACCATGCAACCAGCTACACCAGGATCCCTCCACCACTGCCCCCCTCCCCCACCCAACCTCTGCCACTGTCACACACATCTGCCAACATCTTCACCTCACCTCTGCCAACATCTTCACCTCACCTCTGCCAACATCCTCACCACACCTCTGCCACCATGCCCCCACCTCTCTGTATCCTCTTACCATCAGTGTCCTCTCACATTATCAACATCACCTCTGTCCTTATCCTTTATCATCTCCCACCTCTGTCACATCCTCCCATCTCCATCATTATCCTCCCTCCTATGCCTTTGTCACCATCCTCCTACCTTTGTCACTAACCTCTGGCTTCATCACTATCCTCCCACCTTTGTCACAGCCCTCTGTCTTCGTCACTATACCCCCACCTCTGTCTCTATCCTCTGCTTTCAACACCATTCTCCAGCTCCCTCGCCATCTCCTGATCTCCGTCAAAATCCTCCCCCTTCATTACCATCCCCCGGCCCCATCACCATCCTCCCACCTCCATCACTGTCCTCCTACCTCGATCACCTCCTCCCACCTCTGCCACTGTCCTCCCACCTCCATTACTTTCCTCCCACCTTTGACACCATGTTTGTCACTATGCAGCGCCGTGCATCCTGCCACCTTATCTTTCCATGTGGCCATTCTCCCCATGATGTGACACTGGCCCACCCTGTACCTCTACCACAGACCTCCCCCACTCCTGTCTGTGATACATAGGTGAGTGCCCTCAGGCTGGCCAGGTAAAGTATGCTGATATGCCCTAATTTGTCTGTTTCACTCTGTTATTTTATTGATCCCTCTCAGGAAGCAGACCTGGGTTTGGCCAGGTTAGAATTGATCGATACATTTGCTCTGATCAATCCCGTAGTAAGGAAGGCAAACTGGGTCAGATAAGTCTCAGTACACCGTGTGTGGATGGATCTGCACTGTTGTGCAAATACAAACTGTCAATTTGTGACTCATAGAAAGAACAAAAAGCAATTGCCTAAACTAAATTTGTTGGGATAAGTTTACTCAGATGTGACCCTGTTGACAATACCAGTCACAAACAGCTGATCAAATGTGATCATGATTTTATTTTGTTATTGAATAAGTTTTCTTTGTTGGAAGGGGGTATGATTTTAGGGAATTTTAAGTACTGAGCAAAACTTCTTGATTTTCCTGTTTGCTTTATGCAGTTTGCAAAACTGAGAAAAGCGTGTTTGATGCTTTGATAGTCATTGGAAAATATAGCATACATGTACATGTAGTGTTTAACTGTTTAAAAGAAAGAATGCATGTGGACTGATTACAACCAAAGTGGGTTAATGCTAAAGCTGTTCTTTTCTGAATTTCCTGAAAGTTTGTGCGGAAAGTCAAGTGTAATTAAAGCTGCGGAAACCATGATTGCGACTTTGTAATCACTGCAGACTGTATCCTGTGGTATACGGAAGTGACACAACCATCTAGAGGCTTGGCATGCAATGTCCTCATTACCACACTCCCAGGCACTTCTCCTGCAGTTCTCCATCAAGTGCTGGCCGATGTAAGGCTCCCTGTTTGTTTGTCGTACAATTCATAAATAATGACATCTTGGTGCTGGCAATTTTCAGTGTTTTAGGAAATATAGAAATATAAATCTTCAGAAGTATCAGATTTATTTACAATATTGTATTTTGCCTAAATTTTAGTTTTTCGCATTTCACAGATTTTGAATGAAATTCTGATTGATTCTGTCACCATGTCAGGTCACTTAAGAGTTTTTTTGTGAACTTTGATTAATTTTTTATCAGAAAAACTAAACTGTTACCATCAAAAGTATCATTTTAATGCCTTTGTATGCTTCTGAAAGTGTATTCTTATAGCCCCGGCTTAGTAAGAAATGTGGTAATTAAAAAGTGATTGTGTTGAAACCTGGAAGCTCAACTGCTCTGTTTTACTGCCACCTGCCTTCACCCCCTCTCTCAATTTAGTGGCACATGTAGGATTATTAGGGATTTTAGATGTCTGAAACCTACCTTGGTACACTGACCCATTTACCACAAGTGTTTTATTGGCCGTTAATGAGCCATTGTATTGATCTGTTAGGTGATTAATTACTGGAAGTGCTGATCCATTTTTTTCAGGAGCCTGGCATGGTTGGCTATAGGCTTGCTGCATCTAGGTGTATATGTAGTGTGCAGGGCACAGCTGTTAACCAAATGGATAGAACTGCTTGAAAGAAAACAAAATGAATTTTTATAGAAGCAGATGTACCAAGTGAAGCACTGGTGGTGAATGTTTGTTCCCCTGGGCTCCCCCAGTTTCCTCCTGCCTTAATGTGGGCCGTCGTCGTATATTAGTGAAATTTTCTTGAGTACAGAAAAACTCCAGTCCAGTAAATAAAGATATAAGGAAGCCAGCGAGCTGGGCGTGGGGTAAGAAATAATATAGCAAGTCATATAACACAATCATGCAATCAAATTTGTTGATTTTAAAAATTTTCATAACACAGTGCATTATGCGGCTAACCATATCTACACTTGCCGTGCCTGTTGTGGTCTTGACCAATAAGATTGCATGCTCAGATCGCATTCTCGCTAGTTTTGGCTGCTGCTTTGAGTTAGTGGGTATGTCAGAAACCTGAGGAACAGTGCATCTAACCATGAAGTCTAGTGTTAAATATTCTTAATGTTCGCATTAATCACCCATATGTCTGTTTATCAGTACTGTATATATCTGAGTTCCATCTCGTATATTATGTATTGAGAACGACAGATGCATGGGTAATTGATGATTTTTTTTTTTTTATGCTTTGTACTGTGCCCCGCGGTGTGCTGCAGATAACATAAAAACGAATAAAAAGTTTATTTGTTGCGAGAGCCAGCCTTAAAGCTTTTGCTTGGCTGAGTGTTGTAGAAACAACAAAGCGTTTTACAGACACATTTGTGCAGATAATAATTGAGGGAATCACCGGGCGAAACTCAGAAGCAAACATAATTCACTTGATACACCCACAATCTATTCAGATGAAATGTTATTCCAGAGTTGTTGTTTATCATAGATTTAGCAATAATGTGAGCCTTGGAGGCCTTCCAGTTACCTGGTGTGCAAGGGCGCGTCTTACAAAGCTGGAGTAAGGCTGCGACTGGGTGTAAGCCTGTGGGACGTGTGTCCCAGGAAATACTGACCGTCTTACAAAGCTGGAGTAAGGCTGCAACTGGGTGTAAGCCTGTGGGACGTGTGTCCCAGGAAATACTGACCGTCTTACAAAGCTGGAGTAAGGCTGCGACTGGGTGTAAGCCTGTGGGACGTGTGTCCCAGGAAAGAGTGACCGTCTTACAAAGCTGGAGTAAGGCGCTACTAGGAGCTGACGAAAGCCGCTACTAAAGCAGACGTAAATGTCTACGTCTGACGTAAGCTACTCCAGTTTTGTAAGACGGGCGCCAGGATTAACTCATATACAGAGTTCTCCAGGTAGTACATCACTGCTATAGTCTGCAAGCCCAACCTGCTTACAGGACACAGGTTTTATTGCTCATTGAACGAGGTTGAAGACAATGGATTTTCTGAACACAGAATAGATTTAAGGGGCATTATCATCAGAAACATGCAGTGTTAGAGAATGACTGAGAAAGCTGCTACTTAATATAAAATCATATGAAGCCTTTTAAAAAGAACTACTCGCTGCTTGCATGTGGAGAAGTCTAAAGAAACAAAAATCAGAAAATCTTGTGTAATGTGTTTCAACTATTAAGTCTCATTCTGCACTTCACAAGAAACTTTACTGCCTTGGAATACATCACATACCTAATACATAGTACAGAGTATACAGTAGAATTCTAGTTTGTTTATTTGAAAAATGTAAGACTCTACAATGTAAATATCAGTTGTTTAAATTTGTAAATGCTCAACAAGCCTCAAATAAATTGGTGAATGTAATGAATTAAAAAGTGTTTAATAGAGGATTTGCTTCAGTAGGAATTTTATGGATTGTGATTATGTTTATGGATTATGAACAATCTTGGTTACTTTATTTTGAAAACCTGTTCTTATCGCCTTGCTTTGTTAACTATTTCGTATGTTAAAACTACCTTGATAAGGTTGATCGACACAGTTGCCAAAAGCATGGTTTTTGAAAATTGGTTTACTTTTATTTTACTTTTGAAGGTATTTAAAACCAGCTGTCACAATTTTCCATTACATATTAACCCCATATCAACACACATAGAAAAACTTAAGGAATTACAATATACACCTTTGCCACACACCAGCCATGGATATTACTCCTTGAAAAATAAAAAAAGAAAATGCTTGAAATTGAAAGTAGCAATCAGTAGGCAATCAGTAGCTTAGGTTCAAGAAAGCTTGCATCTGAGGCCTACATTGATCTGCAAGACCAGAAACTTGAAACATGGCTGCAGTTCTGTTCTGCTCAGCAATTCACAGACACGTGAGTTTGAATGAAATGAAACGTGTCAGATAAATGTATTTCGCAGGGGATTTTCATTTTTTTTAATACCACACTTAATTTCCTTTCATCCTGAGTGTTGAGTGCAATTTCTCAAGGACTGTTGATTTGAACATCGGTGGATAAATACATGCCTTTTATAAATTGGTGGCCTGGTTATTAAGCTAAGGTTGTCATGGATTGTTGATGTTAACAGAGCGTTTAAATTACTTCAAGATTTTGGGAACATACTTTTACACTTTTAGACAGCTGGCTACAATTTTATGCATATTACAGTGTACCTGTACATAAGAGAAAAGTCATCTAAACATATACCCTTAGTTATTCGGAAGAGGAGTGAAACCAGACATATGTAAACAGCCTCGACCACTCTTTGAATTCCATGGAAATTCAGAAAAGCAGTGGAATTCCATGGAGTTAAAAAAAAAAGTGGTTGTGGCTGTTTATATATGTCTGTTTTCAGGTTACTTGTTTATGTTTACTCAATGAATCAACTTTTAATATGGAATTCTTTCGAAGCCATAGGGTATGCCATGTTAAAGTAACTGGAAACACAATGCCTGAACACTCCTTTCCCAAACATATATCGCTAAAGGCAAAACAGTGTTTGGGAAAAGTAAGTCAAAACAGCTGAAGTCTCCAGTAATAGGATTAAGTAGTAGAAATAAGCATCTGATTGGTTAAAATTGATAACATGGCCATGCTGTGGATTTTCTCAGTGTGTGCATTTTTGTTTACGTTGAACGGCAATATCTTGGTTATGCAACTTCACAAGAATAAAAATAGGAATGCTTTTTAAACTTTATCAATGCATATACATGTATTTGATCTAGTGTTATCTTCTCAATCACTTCGTGAAACTGTTCTTGGATGTGGTGGTTAATCAACAGAGTGAAATGAGATCTTTTTCAGTTTGACAAATTTAAAACCGTTAAGGTAAATCTGGGTTATTATTTTATGTGACTGGCAGTCATGACTGTGTAGTGAACATGCTTATCTGGGAATTGCTGCAGCACATGAATTTTACACTGGCTCAACCAACTTTTAATGGCACCTTGGTGCATGATAAAGCTTGCAGAGCCAGCTGGGTGAGCTTACATGAATTTCATTGGAGAGGTTGTACTATGTGTGGGATGCTGTGTCAGGGATGCAACTCAGTATTGTTGACATGTGCGTACTTTAGTTCAGACTCATTGTGTATAGTACACATGTGTCTGCTGATCCAGATATGGTCTACTTGTAAGAGTGGCTGTATGAATCAACTGTGTGGAACAGGAAGAAGGGGGTGGTTCTACAAAGGGGTCATGTCCTTACAGATAAATTTTCTAAAAGTTTGCTTGAATACTGATCTACTAAATAGAAGGGGAGGGAGGCTAGCAAGAATTCCTGTGAAATTTTGGGGTGATATATGCATGTACGATATACATGTATTGGTGAGGTGAGAAAATTTCTGACTCTTCCTGTCTGAGAAGTGTTCGTTAAAATGGTGAAAAATTGTATTGTACATGTAGTCATTTTTTTTTCAATGGGTTGTTTTTGCATGTGTGTCTATCAGCCTATTACAGTTGCACTACTTGAGCAGTTTATACTCTGATTATTTTCATCATCTGTTTGTATAAGCATATTCACATAGCATGGCGCTGTTAGGTTCATTAGTAGATGAGAGGAACTAGAGGATCACGCCAGACCATCATCTCCATGACATTTTAAAACTGTCTTTGCTACTTGGATGATGGAAAACCCTAGAAACAAGGTACATGCAGCTGCAGGTATTCTATTCTCTTCTGTGTTTTTGCTACCATTTGTTGAGCTGGTCTACATGCACCTCTGCATGGTCAGCCAATGATTGGGTTGTCTGTCAATTATTGATTCATTGTCCATGGAGGCCATGGATTTAGCCAGAATTTGAAATCAGGGCGTCTCATTTCCAATTTTTCTCCTCTTTTTCCTTATCTCTCCCATGTTAATTGTGTCAAAATAGGGTGTCTTCAAGACACTGAGACTTCTCCAGGGCTAAACCTATGGTGTGGAGGCTGTAGTTATTTCTGTCTCAACTTCAGTTAAAACTTCCCTAGTTCACAATGCAAATTACATGTGTGATGAACCCTGATCCTAGAGCTTTGCGCTGTTTTAGTTTGTATGTTTGGAACCATTGTGCTTGACCAATGCTTTCTGCCGATAGTTCACTGTTTGTTGACCATTGTTCTCTGGCTGGTTTGTCTGTAGCTTTAAGTTGGAAGGTTTCTGCAGTGCCTGACGATACATTCAGGAAGTGTTTTTCTTCATGAGCTTCATGGTGTCATTTCAACAGCCGTATGCCTAACTGCCATTACAGAAGTCATGAGGAATTTTCTGGCATGAGGCTCAGTTCTTTCACCTTGGAATGTTTAATTCCCTGTCTTATGGAATTCTTGGGCCATAAGGAATCTTTAGACAACAAGTTCACCAATCAACATTTTTAAATGAAGCAGCAACCAAGTAGAGTGTGTGTGAAATTGTCCACACCTGCACGGCATTAAGGGTCAACTGTGCGATGTTGTAACCCCACCTACATCAAGTTGCGGTGGTGTGTAAGACTGGGGGATTAGCAGTGACCAAGACAGCTAGTGTGGTAGTATCAATCGTTTTCAGAATCAGGTATCTGGGTTAGTATCTATTGATTACTGTAAATACTCCACTAATCTGTGATTTGTGCACATTTTGTAAGCTGTTCAGCTATCCTGGTCATTTTATATGCTGTTTGCTGATATTCACAAACAATTAAATCGAAACCTGTTCTGTGCACAATAGTTTGCTGTGAAAAGAAATCGTCCCCCATAAGGCTGATTTCATGTTGAATGTCTCTGCTACTCTGAGAAGTTTGAATGTTGATGAATGAGTGTAAAAATTTTTGAATGTGATGTTGAACTCTAATTAAATAAATGCTTCTAACGGTCATATGATTAGTTAAATATAGCTGTTAAGTACACAGGCTTAAATGCAGAACAAATGGTGCAGTTCTTCAAAAATTGTTAGTTGTATTTCCCCTTGGTTAAGAACTGTTTTTGGACAAATTCATAAAAAGTGTGCATTTTGCCATTTGCAAATATGTCAGTCTTCCAGAACAAAATTGGCACCAGGTCACGCTGGCTCTCTACAGTCGTTCATCAAAAGGTCTGCCAGCAATCTTGTGATGGTCGCGGGCTCTGCCAGGTTTCCTCCTACCATAATGCTGGCCGCAGTCATATAAATGCAATATTGTTGAGTACGGCGTAAAACACCTATCAAAAAGATAAACAACCAAATCAGCATCTTTGACTTCAGTGCATGCAGAACATATTGCAAGCAGTACAATTCCTTAGTCTCATGTTAAGGCACCCATAAAGCTGTCCCTGTAGCTGAAATGACTTGGACGTAAGACACTATCTGGCTTGTCTGCATGTCTGTGCTGGCTTAATTTCCAGAAGAAATCCATAAAAGTGCTTCACTAATTTTATCCTAGTAAAATGGTGTCATGTTAAAAATTGATGTCATTTCTGATAATTCTCAGCCAGTTAAGTAAATATTATTGGGAGTAAGAACTGAAATAATGATTGACATTGACTTTATGGTATCTCGGGAATATTTCAGTCAAGTCGTGGGTAATTTTGGCGTAATGTCTGGTACCTAGACAGTGTATGTTTTCTTCGCAGGTGTGTTTCTTACAAGGTCCTGTATATAGTGTGGATCCTGTGCACTACTGACATTGTGAAGACTGAAGAGAAATTAACAGTTGGTGGAAATCCAATAACACATCTGTGCACAGATACATGCACGCACATATCTGACAAAAACCATTTTAAAACTTTACATTTTCAAAGGTCAGGAAAAATCCATTGCTTGTGATTCCATATTCATGATAGTGTCACTGCAGCAACATCACAAACACAAACTGAAGTTTGTACCGGGTGTCAGTAGTGTTTAGCACCTTGAGACTTAAGCAGACATATGGAGACATCTGCCTTGTGCACATGCTTCATGTAAGTGCTGACACTTTTACTGACATTTAAGGGCTTTATGATATAGGCTTTGCTGTTGCAAAAAACATAATTTTTTTTTCATTTTTGTTGCCAAAACAAAATAATCAGGAAAAATAAATAGTCAGAAATATATTTTTTTGCTCCGTGCTTTGTGTGTTTGTGCATTTGTATATACATATAGTACTGTAAGTGACCTGTAATTTCGCCCATCCCTAAGTTCATATTGCCTTGTTTTGAGAGGTATATTATTGGTAGAAAGGTGTGATGAAATTTGTTCGGAAGACAGAATAATATCTTACTGGCAAAATATGGGTTTTAGCACCAGAAGTAAGCATTTTATGACATTTGTTTTCCACTGAAAATGCAATTTTTGGGCTGACATTTCAGGTGCTTTCAGGAGTATTTATGTATTGATTTAAATCTTTATTAATTTTAAATAACTGTGAAACAGTCATTGTACATATATCTTACATATAGGTTTTTTGAAAGGTAATCAAAAGGTAGGTAGAAAGGTAATACAAAAACACTAAATATGTTATGAGCAGTGTAAAATACATGTTTATACTGCAGATCTCTCACTTGATCTGATATCCGTGAACATCTACATGTGCATGTGCGTGCCCCACCAACCCAGTTTGTCCCCTCCCCCACATGTGACCATGCCTTCACCTGTCTGAGATGACTAATCATCACACACCATGTCCTGTTTACCTATGCAGTGGGCCAACAACGCTGTTAGTGATAACGCTATGATATTTACAGTTGTGTTAGTGGCACTATTGATCTCAGTTCATTCTACCCTAATCATCTCACATGTGAATGGCCATATAGCCCACCTGTTGACGTCGGATGATCAACCTGGAAATCTTTCTGGTTAGGAAGCTGGTTGTTCCTAAGGGGTTGTATAGGATGGCTAGAAAAGAATTTTAATTTTGTTTTAATTGTTTCTTATGCTTGTAGATGTGCCTAAGGTTGTTACGTGTATGTCATTGTTGAACCAAAAATGTGTGAAATGACATGCGCCTTTGATGTGATAAAATGAAGAATGTAACAAATAATCATAACATTGGAATTTGTTTTTGCAAAACAGAGGTACTTATAATAAAGTTTTATTTGGATATAGTTGATAAATATTTTCAGGGCTGCTTGGCATGAATTTGTTTTGGATATCATATTCATGTATTAAAATCATATTGAGGCACCAATATTTAGAGCATAATACAAATGCATTGATACTCCAAAAATACTGAGAAGCACTATATTTAACATTTCAATATTGACAAAATTCTATTTGTCATCTTTAGGATGGATAACAGGTATGTACCAAAAGTAGGATGTTATATCATGTCTGTTTCTTGACTTGAATTGTGTATATATACGAGTGGCCCAAAACAGGTGTCAACTGTTGCTCTTACCTCTCAGCTCGGCCGCACACATAATAGCCCAAGTAAATTCCACTTGCTAATGACACGCCAGCCTTGAATTCATGAAACGGTCATCACTGAAGTGGCGACCATTTTGCATTAACCACATTTACGGGTGTTGAAGAGTTCTCGTTCTTTGACTGTTGTTGTCTCTTTCTGTATGAGTGGAATTGTAGCATATTCATGTATGTACAAAGGTACTTTTAGTTCTTTCTTAAAGATGCCAAATGTTAAAATGTCAAATGTGCGTTTTTTTTTTTCTGTACAGTATCTTTACTTTTGCATCATGTATCAAAACTTGAATAATAATGACAGTTTTCTGGAAATGTGTCCAAATGTACATGACAGCATGGAAAAAGTTCAAGAAAATAGGTCCCCAGACTTCATTTCTGCAGTGTGATATGTCATTGTGTAATTGCTGTCAGATCTCGTACCCACGTGCTGGAAATGTTAGCAACTTGATCCTACATGTACTTTTCATGTCAGCTGTCAAGTTAAATTGAATTAAAGTATAGGAGGTCAGAATCCTTGGGCTTGTACATTTCCACCATGACAAGGCTCCATGGCTGTAAAACATTCTGAAAAATGATTCAGATTCCTCATTTGAATATTAAATTCGCAAACAGATGCGTGAACTGTTTCTCCTCTGTTTGGTGACAGCTGGTTTTTAATATTTCCATGAAACCTCATCCCTGGCTCATACTTTGAAAGAGAAAATTTTAATATCTGTAGTCCATTTTTGAGATTCTATAGGGAAAGTTACTGACATTGGTAAATGTCTGGAATGGACAACATTTATTTCCCTGGACATATTTCTTACATACTTTTTGTTTACCAGGGTTCATTGTCCTAGTTGTAGGTTGTAGGTAAGGCAACATTACATATACCGTAATGAAGATTCACATAGCTACCATTGAAGCTGACCATCAACCTGCTGTTTCCTGCATGGCGAGAAATTATATCACTGTGTACGGACAGGATTTCCAATTGTTTTTGAAATCCTTTAAATATTTTAATGACTCTCAAAACCTTGAAACCCCTTGAGAAAAGAGTTTATTGTGGGTTATCATGTGACAGCTTGAAAATAAGACCTATCAAGCATAAGATAATTTAATCTGATCATAAACTGCCAGTGTGGTTTCAGTTGAAACCCGAGTGCGAAAGTGCAAGCGTTACAAGTCTTCAATAACTAGAAACCAGTGAACTGGAAATGTTTGTTTCTCCAGCTTAAATTATCAGCAGGTACATGTACTTGTGTGTGTTAACTTGTACATTTATAAACAGATGTATATACGCTCAAGCGCATGGATGCCCCAAGGCACATTGGGCTGAATTTATGTGCGGTCAGTCCACTTTTTACTCCATCCATTTGTGTGAATCTGATAGACTACTGTATACATTAAGACTCCTGTACAATTTATTTGGAAGTTTAACCTCTATTATCTGACCAGCATTGATACAGAGTGATGAAGGATTACTTGTATTACAAAAACACTTGTGGTCATTTATTAGGATGTTTACTTTATCTGACCCAAATTCAACATGTATATAGACTGGGCAGCCCTAGGAAAAGAGGTCACTCACTGGGCTATTCTCTTTGTAATTGACCTTGTGGGGATTAGGTAATACTGTAGGTACATGTACAAGCCACCTGTGCATTTATTAGGGAGTTAGTGGTAGAAGGGCTAATACCAGCCAACAGCCTGCTGACATCATGGTGAATATTAAAGCCGGGGACATACTGGCCTGCCTGCCACTTTGCCAGCCAGGCGGCCACCCACCCGAATGGAGCCCCAGCACTACAGCTGATCCTGCTACATCCTGGTTGGCTGGCTCCCTCACTTGCTCTCCCTGGCTGCTCATTTGACAGTTGGGGTCACC
This sequence comes from Acanthopleura granulata, assembly GCA_016165875.1. Lineage (NCBI taxonomy): Eukaryota > Metazoa > Mollusca > Polyplacophora > Chitonida > Chitonidae > Acanthopleura > Acanthopleura granulata. The sequence continues at coordinate 10,817,273 of JABBOT010000016.1, forward strand.
ACGTGTTTGGTACAGAGGAAAACATACACACTCTGCGTCTGTGTAACAGTGCCACCGCTGCGGCCAACTCTCTACCACTACGCTCGTCTCTGCTGGCATGTGTACCTATAGCTCTACCTAGGATTCTATCTCCCTGGCTGGTACCAACAGGTATGTACATATAAATATACGTGTGTATATAGGGGAAGAGTCTTCACCCACCTGTACAGACTAAGATTTGTGCTCATCAGTTTGCAGGTATTAAAGCCTGCATGTAGTTTTGTCTCCAGGCTTCACATGTAGCTGTGGCTATGTTTCTATGGTTAGGATAGTTATTACCTGTCATTGTGATCTGTTGCGTAACGTACCCGTCACTGATAATCTCAGGTGAGGCATACATATCTCCTTAGAGGAACCAGGTGTGTCTAACATTGATTATCACAACCTTCATGACCCATGTGACAAGGCTTCCCTTCATTTTCTGCTTCGGGGAGAAATTTACCTGATAGATATCATTAACATGTAAACTGTGTATAAGTACATGAGATCATACAGGTACACATAGTTTGTTAAGCATCCGGTCATTTTTGTGTCTATTGTGTTAGTTTCCTTCAAGGCATTTTTTCATTAAATTAATCTACCGAAGGATTTATGTGTTACATTTACTTATGACTGGGCTGTTTTAAGTACTTTGGTATACCTTTTCTGCATTGGCCCCATAACCTCAGGTACATGAACATGTACATTTGAGTGTATGTTCAGAATCTGTAACTGCTCAAACATTGTATCATTTACGTATCACATAAACGTATGGTATGACTGTGTAATGTACACGTGGTAAATGTCAAGGCTGTTCATTGGGCTACATGTACATCAAGTCAGAATACATGTACATGAACATATATTTATGTATATAAATTATTATTTCTGTCAAAGAATGAAGTTCATGTAGGAGAAATACAGTAACTATATTTTCATTTTCGAATTGGAATAATTCATTTTAATGCAATGGAGCTTTATTTTTTGTGAGATTAAAAGTTAAGTAAGATTAATTTCTGTGACCAGTGTGTTTTTCTATGTACATTTCACTCATAATGGCGACATTCAGTTTTATGTTTAGAGAAATCTAAACATAATCTTTAGCAGAGCCTGGATTTGAACCGCCAGTCTCAGGAATGGTAGTGAAGCATAGCGGTCTCATTTTTAGTTGCAACTGAACAGCTCTATAAAACCCTATGGATGGCCGATATGGTAGATCAGCCAAATCTGTGCGGTCCAGTTTTTTAACATGGGTCTGTGAACAAAAGCCATTCAAATCTCAGGGGACCTGAGTGCAGGACGACATGAAATCTGGTACAGGGAAGTCACAGCTACTTGGATTTGAGAATTTTGCTGCTATTTTGATCTGTAGCTGTTGGATAGTCTTTGTTTGTGTGTGTATGAATTTGGATATTAAAAGTAATTCTAGGATGTCTGCAAGTACAGTGTTTTACAGAGTTGTGTCCCTTTTCAAATGTTGGCAAAGTCCCAAGGGATTAAAGGTTTGAAGAGTATGAATGTTCTATCTATCGCTTTTGTGTTTGACCTTACGTTTTAAGGTTTGTTAGGTACATAGAGAACAGGGCAGTGGTTACCTGCCTCCAGCCTAGACTCTGGTGGGTAATTTTCTCCACTATACAACATTACAATCGGAGGTTTAATACTCTCAAATTGAGTAAGGTGGCCTTAGGCCCTAGTTAGAGAACAAAGAAGTTTGTAAGATATGAACACATGCAGGGGCTGCTTCCATACAGTTAGTGTACCACAGTAGCTATCAGAAATGACATCATCTCTTATTACAGAGCTACAGGTATGAATACCTCTTACACCTTGTCTGAAGTGTGGGTGGTGGGGGATCTCCCTGTGAAACAGTGATGAAATAGGTCCAGTTAGGCAATATCAGATTACGAGGAAAACATGAAACATAGGTTTAACTCTGACCTACTTTTGACCAGCTTATAGCCTGGCTGTGTTGAGAAGTGTGTCAGTATGTGCTGGGATTATGCTCAAGATTATGTGTGCAGCTCTGGGCATTCATAGGTGAACATGTGCCTCACTTGGCCAGCTCACCTGGGTGTGTGAGACTGAAGCCAGAATTACAAAACATTGGTTTGTGGGATAAGTTGTGTAAATCTTGGACAGCTGGGCTTATTTTTGTACTTTATTTTAGTATTTTCTGAATAAAAAAAATATGATAATTCTTTGGGCATCAAGTGTGAAACTTATCATGAAGATTATTTATTCAAGTATCCACGTCAAAACCTGATTTAGTCCATAAATTAATTTTCATGTTAATTAATACAGATTGACATATTGCATTTCTTGAGTTAAACTTGAAAAGGGTGTTTTTTTCACTGGGTTTGGATCTCCATGTATAGTTCTTTCTTCTTCTGATCAAGCCATGAAAACGTAAAACTGGAAAAACAAAAATTAAAAAAAATTTTGCATCCTGAAAATGTTTGTGGCAATTCTTGGCTAAAATCAATGGAAGATGCTTAGATATATTGGTGAGAAATCGGGAGAGGTATCGGCATTGTTGTCAGTGTACTGGATGCATACCAGCGTGTGTGTCCTGGCAGACTTGACCTAATTACTCTCAGATGATAAAACCGATGCCCGGACTGTCTTGATCACTGCAGGGATTACACAGACCTTTACCTGCCCTGAATGCATGGTAAGGCCGAGAACTATATGTACATGTAGCTGTGCGATCACAGGCTGGGATGGTTTTTTTATTTGCTCCTTGAAGAATTAGGTTACAAAGTTTTGATTGTAACATTGCAGCTAGGGCATGTAATAGGGACATTGCCTACCCCAAAATAAGTCAGCAATCCAAGATGTGCTGAAAACAAGTGGGTCCAAGTGGTGCACTCTTTTGATCTTTTCTGTACTAAATGTACATGTTTCTGTGTAGTTGTGCTCGTAAAGCAAAGAGATTGTTCGTAAGCAGCAGATGGTAATTGACAGCTAAGATTGAGAAGCAGCTTGTGGTGGGAAAAGTCGAGGGATCAAACCAATCATTGCTTTCACATTTCAGACCTGATATGCACCAAGTAAGGTTTCTTATGAGAGCTACTGTATGAATGATTTTCAGGTAGCATCAGTACAGTGATCTTCAGCTTGTACAGACATACTGGCATGTGGAGAAATGAGGTATATGGAATTACAAAGCCTACATATACATGTATAAATATATATGTCTGCTATAAGATGCAGTGTCCCACAAGTCTTACATGTGGGATGCAAGCCCAGCTCCAGCTATTGTCTTGTGTAGGACACAAATGTGATTAGCCAACCAGAAAGTACGGTTGGTGAGAGATTTAAATACTGTCAACACGCAATTAATCCTGAGAGTAAAAATGAACAGAGAACATGACCGCTAGCACGTGAACATAGTAGTCTTCAGACAAGACACACACATGTGGTCACGTGCAGGACGTATTGTGCTCTCTCCAGGGTTATTTATATATGTGTTAGTGTATCAATTCGTACTATGGGAGCGTGACATGGTCAAGTGGTTAAGGTGTTCTCAGTGGCTAGGACGTGTGAGATGTGAGTTCAAACCCGACTGTGGGTAGGGAATTTGTGGATTCCCCTGCTGTCACTGTCCATGGGAGGTCGTGTAGCATTATAATTTGTATATTTCTTATACATCACCTGTAGGAAAGTTGATCATTGTCAGATTCAGATTTAGCTTCCTTGAAATTATGAGATGTATTTCTTCTGCATCTGAAGATTCGGATAGAAGTGAAATATTCTTGAGTGTGGCATTAAGCATTAAATAAATCAATTCACATGGTCACGCGTATAAACGGTTCTACTTAGAAAGCATGCCAAAAGAGTGAAAGACATTGTTACTTGCATGTTATTTGAATAATGACAAAAATGTTTATAGCTTTAACGTGTCACCTCGTGAAACATCGAGAGCTTTTGACTCTCGGAGTTGGTATATGTATTTATTAGTTTACATGCTGTATTTGGGCTAAAGAAATTACCATAAAAGAATGTTTTTACAAGCATATAAGCGTTGTAAAACATTGCTTTTGATATAGAAGTTTACATTTTCTTAGTATGAATTATATCAGCCCACTTTGCAAACAAACCCGAAAACTACTTGCTAAGGTCCGTGAAACTGTCAGAAACAGGAAGAGTGAGTAACTTAGCCATGGATGAAATTTTAGGATGTATATATGGATTTATTACTGTTACCTTGAAGAAATTACACACCTGGCAGACCCAGTTATATTCCTGATGTGACAACAGCGGGGAAGATTTCCTGCTGTTCTGTGCATGCCCATGGCAAGGAAGTTTTCGTGTTCTGTCCATGACTGTAGAGTCATTGAACCAGAACAGCAGGCATCATGAAGTCCAGGGGACTTTTGATATAGCAGTAGATCAGGAAATCATCTGTTACCAAAGGGATTACAGACATTTAACTAAATGTGTAGTAGCCACCCTACATATAGTCTTGCAAAAAAAAAACACAGTTCAAGGCTGTGCAAATTATGAAAAATCAAAAAAGTGCATTGGTCTGACGTAGAATTGTTAGTTTGTCAGTTTTCCCCACATAAACAGACTGTGAAAGTGAAACATTTGTGAACAGTGTTACATTGAAATAAATCTGATCCAGGGCATTCATATTTATTTTATGTGGGACTTTCAAATGAATCTGAAATATGCCCATATCAGGCGGTGATTTGGGAATTTTGCAGTAGAATTAAGCAGAAATTCTCAGTTCTGTATTGTTTTGTCCGTCTGACTCAGACTTGGATTATGACCCATTATAATTCTTCCACCAGCAGCTATTGTGACAACCTATAAATCAGTAACAGCCACCTGGACATTAAACTACAGAAAGAAAAGTAGAAGCCAGAAACTTACAGATGTGTCAGAAACCTACACCTCTGCAGGTGTTAAATACCCCTAAACACGTCCTAGTGGAATAAAGACCAATCTAACTTGTGAGCATCTCAACTTTAAGTTTACTTCGTTATTAAGGCCTTCTTGTTTTTTTTGTTACACTGAGGTACATGGACATAAAAGTTGAATTTATTTAGTATGGCCTATGCACACATCTCATAGAATAAATTAGGTTTGCATTCAGAAGTGTGTTACTACTAAATTGCCTTCAGTGAGGTGTAAGTTATTTTATTGTTCGGTTCTCATACCAGAGAAAAAGTGCCAAAACTGCGCAGTGTCTGAGTACTGCATGTATTAGTCAGGGATAATGTATTTCTCTTTATAGCATTTTGCTCTGGTCACAGTATTAATATGGTGTGTTCTTTACCTTTCTGGATAAGGTAATGCCTGTGTTAAATGGTACTGTGTGTCTCAAGCATCATATTGACCTAGTTTTAGCCAGTTCTTGTAACCAGCTGACAGGCAGACAGGCTGTAGTAGATACACTCCAACAAATCTGTGGGGGAGTTAAGATGGGAATTTCACCCAGCAAACTGACCCAGATTTCATGTAGGTCATCATTTGATACAACAGAATGCTTCTAGCTGGTATATATGTACACAGTAACAATTCTACATGTTGAAAAGTGGGTGGTTTTTGTAAGATTAACAACACAGCATTGGGCCAGCTCAGGGGATTACATGCATGTCAGTCTTTTATAAGAATCCAAGATAACTTGTACATCTATACATACATGACTGCATATAAATTATGTATTTATTAATTTGTATATTTATTCGCTGGCATATGAGTGAAATATTCTTGAGTACGCATAAAACACCGATCAAATGTTTTACGCCATAATCAAAGATATTTGACTTACACAATGGCGGCCAGCTTTACGGCAGTAGGAAAATATCGAAAATTGTGTAAACGATCGTTCTTTGTAAGTCAGAATCAGCAATAAATTATGTAATATGTAAATAATAGTATCAGAGTGTGGATACTCTGGTAGTGTAGAGAACATCCATCAGTTGGTTAGTGTTATTACTCTGTTATTACTTCATGTTACCTCTTGATTTGAGTATAAAGGTGAATATCTTCATGTAAGTGTGGCATGATGTAAATGACATCAAAAGTGTGTTGGTGATCAGTATTTATAAGAATCATTTGTATATAGAGAGGTATAGAAGTGTAAGTTCCTGCATGTAAGGCAAAGGTGTAGATCTGCAGACATCAAAAAGGTGTTATTGTTGATAAGAATGGAAGGATCATGCAGATGTTGTCAATCAGGCAACTAATGAGTCACCCTAATAAAGTACACATTCACTGTTACCTGTCAGGTGCTGGCCTCAATAGGTATACTCACTACATGTAGATCAGATATTGATCCAGCAGATAGGTGCAGATGTTTCAGCAGGTAGGTAATAAGTCAGTCATTAAATGAGTCATCCTCTCAGACATGTAGTAAGCCACTCTCTTTCATGGTCATTGAACTGAAAATGGTTTTCAATGTTACTCTGAAGGTGTGTCTAGAGGTGAAAGGTGGGTTGTGGAGAGTTTGGTGGGATGAGTAGGAGATTTACGGTAATAAATATATTGTTTGGGCACAAGGAAGTGTGGTTTGTGGTAAAATAATGGCATTAGTGTGGGAGAACAGGCCACCCCCACTGACACCTCCATTACTTTGGTGAACCAGGATGTGGCGTGTTTGGATTGAGGGTACCAAGGAGGGGAGTCAGTGCTCTAAGCTGTGTCTTCAGACTGTACATGTGGTTATATGAGTTCGCAGGGTTTATTATGGGAGAGGCAATTCTGGAGGGATTTTTTCTGTAAAAGGTAAAATTACTGGTAAGAATTCTCTTTTTATTTCCATGATACAACATAGAAGTGGATCATACTTCCTTTCAAAGCTGTTGTGATTTTCAAATATTCATAGAACCACTGACTTTTCAAGAAAATGCAGGGTGATATATTTATGTGATCTGTGTTGTATGTTCGGTTATATCTTACTTGATAGTACTTTTCAGAAGTGAAGTCATTTCCAGGTATAATGATGTTAACTGATTTTTTCAGAAAATTTCAAAGTCATATTATATATATATACCTGTTTCATCTACTATAGATGGTTTACAGCATTTTGTGATGGTTTTGTGATTGACTGGTGTCTCTGTTTCATGCTGTAATTTGTACTGTAATCCAGATCATGGCATTGTCACTGATTATTAGGAGCTGGATCAGGAGCTTGTAACTTTCCAAGGGGAAATTCTGAAAGGTGCCTGTCTAGATCTCATAGCCTGGGTCCTTGAGTAACATGTGGTCGAGTTGCATATTGAAGTTGATAAGAGGTCAGCGGAAGAAGATGATTATTGATAACAACGTCATGGTTAAGATGCTATTATGTATGAGATATTGCATTGTTCCAATTACACTGTGTAACAGTGTCTGAAATTATTCAGCTGTTCTTATACACGTACATGTAGGTGTGAATTAAGTCATGGAAATGGCAAATAATTTATAAGTGATGAAAATTAGATGTCCTGAGTGGCTTTCAGTGTTATGGATATAGAAATGGCAAGTTTGATTGTAATACAAATAAATTTATTATTTGGTTTTATAGATGAAAATATATATGGACTGCATTGTTCAACTTCGGAATTTCTTTATTTCTTTTATTGACCAGATTCTTAAAGAAAACAGCTGGGTTAGAACTCAGTAGGTTGTGGGCAGTTTGACAGTGGCATATGAACAAAGCTTAGCCAGAAGCGCCAGTTAGCCAGGCTTAAAGAAAACTTCATGAATGTAAATGTGTACTCGAGAGGGCTGCTTGATTAAATGCTAAAATATTAAACCTGTCAACGGCTCAAAAACAAGATTTGACTGAGTTCTTATTTTTACAGTTACATGAACATCGTGGTCATTTTTTGTTTATTGAAATAATTAATTGAATTGTGTATTCTCTCATCAATTATTGATTTTTGTGTTGTTGATCAAAGTGTTTGTCTCATTTAATTTTCTTGTGACCCAAAAGATTTTAGCAAACTGAAAACATGTACATTCATGGTTTGTTTTCTATAGCAATTATGGAGTCATTAAGGTTAACTACCATCTGTGTTTTGATTTGTTTTCGTTTCTTACTAATCAGTTTACGCCAGCTAGAGCACATGTAGATTTTATGGAAATATAAACAGCGCATAATGACAGTGTTCCCACACTTGTGTACATGTATCTCTTCGGGCCCTATAAACACAGAGCGGCTTATTGTCGTGTGTCAGCAGTGATGGTGATACCATGCTGTTGTGTTCCTCATGATAAACAACAGGGCAGCTAATTGCTCTGATGATTTGGTTTATATAAATGTTTGGGCAGTCTGCACTGGTAATTGGGAGGTACGATACCATAAGGTGAAAAGGTCACCAAACCTCAGCCTTGTATGCATATTAATGTACATGTGGACAAGTGTGCTGTTTTCCCCCACCTACTACACCCCTACAACCCCAGAGAAAGGTCAACATACAGTACATAACATGCTCAAAGTATTGATACATGTATATCGAAACAATATCATCAGTGAAATAACTCCAAAGTAATGTTACCCAGGAGCCTCTCACCAATGCAGTGACTGTGAGTGAAAATCTAGCTCCTGCTGACTTGCTCTTTGGTCATACGTGGGATGATCAGCCTGTAACTTGTGGATGGTTGTGGGTTTCCCCCGGGCCTTATCCAGTTCCCTCCCACTATACAAGTAATGCTGGCCACTGACGTATAAGTGAAATGTTCTTGAGCACAGTGTAAAATACCATTTAGATGAATCAAAAGTATAGATGTAAATGTTTAATTATGATGTATGTGTGCTACATTTAATTAGTACTAGATTTAGCACTGTATTCAAGTTAGTGAAGCAGCCTCCGATATGTATATTTATTTGTTCGGTGTTTGAAGCCCATACCCATGGCTTTTGATACGGCTGACCTCATGGTTGTTGTGTTACTTATTGTGTGAAGATTCAGTGCCCTGCCCATTCATATCCTTCAGACCACCTAATTTGGTTCTTCAGCATGTGCAATTTTGCCAGATCAGACTGCAAATAACTTTTCCAGGCTTGGCTGACAAATTTCAAAGCCCATCCAGTGCAGCCACTGTTAAGAAGATTCTGTATTCCAGTTACTTAATGGTGAGGTTTGTCTGGCACCACTTAATTTGTACCGGACAAGATGGGATTTGATGCCTGACAGTGGCCTTGTCAGACTGCTTATCGTATCACACACCCTCTACTGTAGTATATGTACAGTAGGGATGTATTTGTTTCAGCTGAATTCTTGTTGAGAAATGATATATAGGTTATGTCTGCATACATGTAAGACAGCCGAACACCCTATATATGATTTATGAGAAAAGTAAAAAAAATATTGAAGTGATTTAAATTAAATGAAAATTTATCTTCCTTTTTTTGTGAAAGTAATATTATACACCTTTCTCACCTGCCTTTTTATGTGCAAAATGTGAATTGAACAAGGTATAGAAATTCATAGTCTTTCCCTCACCTTGGTCACCTCTCCTTTCTTTGGGCAAAATGTGTAAGTAGATAAATTAGCAAGCTTTGACTGACCTTGCTGATTTGTTGTGTCTTTGCAGATTGTGATCGGATGGCTTGGTGTGGGGGCGTGAGATCGCTCGGTGCTGCCAGCTGCCTTGGGGGGTCTGAGCCCATGGCTGCCCCTGACAGCGAGGGGAGCGCCCTCCATCTGCCCCCCTCCTCAGCCCCGCCACCATGTCCATGATGGGCAACTTCGGACAGAGCGCCGAAGAACCAGAAATGAAGGAGCAACGCAGGAAGAACATCAGTGCCGTGCTTCAGCGACTTTCTGATAAACAGAGCTCCGGTTATGAGTCTGAAAAAGAGGCTGACCTGTACACCCAAACCCCAACTGAGCCACGAGTAGCCCTGATTCCGGAGTGCGAACAAGGGGAGATAACTGTTGGTGAACATTCCACAAATGTCACCAAGACAGTGCATTCTTACCGGGAGTATGAGGAGGTGCATGTGAGGAAGTTGAAAACGAAGCAGGAAGGCTGGGTGAAGTACCAGCAGGAGGTGATACAGCAGAGCAGCACCTCGCACAGCATCTGCTACCCCATCCCCAAACAGCTGCCTTCCTCAAGTGCCTGCCATTCAGAGACAGAGCAGTCCCGCGGCTCCCCTGCCTTCGTGGACGTGTCGGCGTCAGACAGGTGCTCGCCACCCACCACGATGCGCAGCACGCCTCCAGGGCAGCAGTACAGGGAGCCTGTCATTGTGCCGAGACAACAGTCCCCATTTTATCGGCCCCACCTGTGGAAGTCTGCTTCACATGGAGCGTCTTACGCCAGAGAGCCGCCAAAAGTGGAGCCGCAGCACGAGACATCCGAAGAACAGAGGCATCAAATGGAGGCTTGGGCTAAACAGGAAAGCAAGGCCTCATTTGACGAGCCTTCCAGAAACATTGAACTGTTTCCTCCTCCAGAATGTATTTCTGTGTCGCAGGTGGAGGACGAGAAGGTTTACGTGACCGTGTCCGATACGGAGAAGAAAGAGGCAGCATCCTACCCAAAAAGTTTCAAAAAGTATTTGCAGGAGCGTTACATATCTAGTTTGAAGGACACTGATGTGGAAGGATCTCCTGAAAGTGCCAAGGGATCCACAGAAAGTGCACCGGGTACGCAAAAGAAAAGGTTAGAGGAGGTGAAAGCAGAGTCTGAGCAAAAAAATCCCAGTTTCTCAAGCACAGATAGCGAAGGGAGAGGTGAGGTTTCTCTTCATTCAGAGGTGTTTATTCATGTACGAGATGTTGAACCATCGTCATCATCAAGGAGGGCTGAAGAAGACGAAAGCATTGAAACGAAAGATGATGTGTTCGAAACCTCAGAGTATTTAGAATCAGCACGTAAGGCTTCTGTAGGATCATCACAAAAGTCACGACGCAGGAACACAGAAGAACCTCTGGACCTGCGCAGTAAGCAAGTGCCGCTGTCTGCCACTTTCACCAGTCACGAGGAACTGCGGAATCCTGTCCCTTTCCCTACGCAGCTGTCGCCTTCGATGTACCACCACTCCCCTCCAATGTTCTATTCGCCTCAGCATGAAATGATGTCTCCGCGCTCTCCGCTCTGGTCAGTGCCAGAGGGTCGAGTATTCAATTTTAACTTACCTAGTCCATTTGAGCCTCGATGCCACTCAGACCCGGAATTTTTGTCGCCTGGGTTCAGCCCAGATTCGCCAGGTTTACATTTCACATTTCCGCCACGTTCCCCATATTTAGGGTCAGGAGGAGAGCACAGCAGAATGCCAAAATCGCCTCGCTTGGTGTACCCAGGTAGCCCGGCCCGATTCCAAGGCTCTTCCAACAAGCCTCTGCCCAAGCTCTTCTGTTCACCTCCCCCTGTCACAGAATTCCAGCGCCAGTCGGAGGAGGCTCAAGGGTCTGAGCTGACCTACATCTGCCCTGTGTGCGGGCAAGTGTTTCCTTCATATGACAACTTGGCAAAACACATGGCAAAACATTTGCCCACAGAGACTGTGAAAACAGCCGATAACAACAAAGTTCATTACTGCAAAGTGTGCAATAGAGCTTTCTCGCGCAGTGACATGTTGACCCGGCATATGCGCCTGCACACTGGGCTGAAGCCGTACGAGTGCAGAGTGTGCGGACAGGTGTTCAGTCGCAGTGACCATCTCAACACACACCAGCGTACACATACTGGTGAGAAGCCCTACAGGTGCCCCCAGTGCCCCTATGCCGCATGTAGACGAGACATGATCACCAGGCACATGCGCATTCATCTCAAGCGCTCCTCAAAGCGGGGTAAATACTTGGCAGTGCCGGAAGGTGAGAGCTCCAATGTGCGCAAAAGTTCTGTGTCCAGCACAGACACAACTGATTCACAGGAGCATACGGGTCGCACCTGTTCTGTTTCAAGCGTGGACAGTGTGGAATCAGAAGGCGGTAACAGGAAGTGTTCAGCGACGAGCGGCGAAAGCTTTGAAGCCGAGGTTCAGCCGTTATCAAGCGGCAATCGGCTGTGGTCTTCAGCGAGTGCTGAAAGCACAGACTTTGAAGAGAGTCCACATTTCAAGCAGAGCAGCTCCGCATTTTACGCAGACAGTCCGGGGCCATTTTTAGAGCCAACATTTACATACAGGAAATCACGTAACTGGTCAACGACAAGTTTTGAGAGTATAGACTCTGAAGGGTCCAGTTCTAGACGCGATTCAGTGGCAGATGATTTTGGGGACATGGACACAAAAGAATCTACAGAACATCGTAGTAGCTCACGTGACACACCCATCATTGACGATGACAGTCTACGAAAATTCACCATCAGTTCAGACGATATACAAAATTGATGCTAGTTCTGAATTTTTTTTTTTTTTCGAAGTTCCACATTGGTTTTTATTTCTTTTGTTTGTCTTGATACGTCAAGTACATTTACTCAGCACACAAGCTGCATTCTCTTCACACAGTTAAACTATTTTTTTCATAAGATTCACTTGTTTTTCTTTGTTCTTTCGAGGATATACATCTGAATTATTTTTTATTCTCATCTTCCATATTTTTCACTCTTCACTGGGAAAGTGTACACACGAGGATTTATCTAAAACTCTTATTTTTAATGAATAGGGGAGTCCTCAGCATTGATTTGTATCAAGTCATTTTGGTCATATTTTTACTGTTTGATAATGTAGTAAAGAAATTCAAGGGTTCTAGATGATTGTCATTTTTGTGAGTTTTTGTGTTTTTGCTGGCAATTGCACGGTTTTTAGTGCCTTTTGTATATAAAAACAGATTTATGGCAGAATGCGTGTGAGAGTTGTCTCCCCTTGCAGAGGTCTTCAACCTGCGACAGACAGGGTATCGTCAACTACAACTGTTCAAGTTGAATTTAGGACTTTGTTCACTCCACAGTTCATGAAGGTGTGCTGAATTCTATTAACAGGAGTGTATTCTTCGTTGAGAAAATTTCTTTGCCGCCATTGTTAAGAATGAAACATTACATTACGTGAATTTTTGTTGATGAACTCAGAAACTGACCAGTCAAAATACTCGCCCATGTTTGACACCTGTAACCTGCGGTCTAAGGATTGTTTTATTTACTGATACACAGCAACGACGTCATACTTTACCAAATATTACAAGTTCTGACACCTCCGATTTCTGGACTAGTAGACAAGCTATGTGACTTAAATGTGTCGTCCACAGTGTTTTGAAGAATGATTGACAAAACGAAAATCTTATAACTCATGAAATGTTTTGCAGAAATCGGGCTGACACCATGAATCATTACAGCCATGAGAAAGAGTGTTTGATGTGATTGAGTGCAGGTAGTGGTTGCCCTTGGAATGCATAGACAACTATCAGAGCCAAAACTGAGTTTAACTCAGCTGTGAGATGAATTAAATGATGTTACTTGTTGAAGTTCCAGTTGGGAAAAAAATTGAAAATAACAAACTTGGGAGATTAGCAGGTTTATTGTTGCAAGGTACTGATCTGTGATACTAAAAGTGCTGATTAGGGAAGAGCCATAAGTATGGTATTGAAAGTAAGAAATCAAAGGTTAGGTGATTTAAATATTTATTACAGGCAAAAGTTACAGCTTGTATAAAAAAGAGATTTTTCTGGTTGTCTTGGTAACTGAAATCAGTGCTTTATGGATGATTTGTGTGCCACAGATTGGTCTGTGGGTGAGTAAAGTTCGATGGTCTTCTACTGGAAGTTATTTTAATAGCTTGAATCCCAAAGTCTTAGAAGTTTATGGGAATTAATTTGCTTTATATTCATGAGCAGAGATGTCAAAAAAAGTGTGTTTTGTTTTATAGTTGTCAATGCCTTAACATTATTCTGTTGTCAAATCTTGAACATTTCACAACATAAGAAAGTATGTTACCTGTATTGAGATGAGCATAAGTCTACTTTACATCTGCTTGTACTTCCGAAAAAAAAAAACATACAAAAAAACTCCTAAAGGGTACTGCTTAGAGAAACACATACAAATATTACTGCTAATTATAATGTAGTGATGTTGAGAGGAATGTTAACAGTTATTGAGAAAGATAGGCATTGCCAAATATTGCTGGCCCTTATTCTGCATTGTAGTAAAAAAACATACGTGTAATTGGTTAGACCTAGTTTGGAAATACAGATTTCCACATGATTGTGAACATAATGTAGCCTCTTGGTTGCAATCCCCACAATACACCTAGAACACTGCCAATATGGCATTAAGCCCAAATCGTTCATTCATTTGTACTCTGCTATGATGATTTGGCCACAGATAATTTCCTAGATGTAATGTTTTTGAAATGTTAAGAGTAAATGGCCCATAAGATTAGTTTGCATCTTCGTTGTCAAAGGATAACTTTCAGGTTGATTATTTTGAGTGTGCCTTTTGCCTGTTTTTTTTTGCTGTTATTGACGCTTATCTGTTTTGTTTCAGTTGTTGTTAGGTGAAGTGCTTATTGTTACATTTGAAAGTGAAATTTGTTGTTTGGTTCGTTAATCTATATGTTGAAAAGTTCTTTAGCAGTTGGTTGTGCTCTTGCTCTCTAAGTTGCTAATTGCTTTATTGATCATTTATTGAGGGTTGGGGGGAGAGAGGAGATAGTGCTATTGTGTTGCAAGTTGTTTCCTCTCAGGATTGTAGTGCTTGAAGTCGCCACTCCAGTTTCGTGCCATTTTTCGTGGTGTGGTACAAGACAGATGCAGGCTCCAATCCAGTATTGTAAGTTTTTGGAAAAGGGTTTTTATCAGGCTGCAAGTATGAAAGTCCGGTGGATCAAGATGGCTGAAATTTTGCCTGGAAATTACCTGGACCTCACATCCAGGAAATATTCACTAATTCAGGAGTTTGATGCAAATTGTACCGGTGATTTTGAGATGGAGAGTTGTTCTTTGATTGTTTTCAGTAATGTGGATCAAACAAAGTAGCGATTAATGTAGAATTATTGATATCAGCTTATATCACTATGAATGTTTATTGGTATCAATAAATGTACATGTATTTATTTAATATATATTGATATCACTACATATTTGAAGTAAATGATGGACTGTTGATATAGGTAATTCTAGATTAATTGTTGCTTTAGATTCTTCAGACGAGTTGCTTTTTGCAAACATGTTAAGATTATGCATGAGTATTCAGTGTAGACATTTGTAGAAATTTACGAAGGATCGCCTGTCACTGCCACTGCAGACAAGAAGGAAGTTATGCCAGTACTTGTGATGTTTTGCCTTTCAGTAGTGGTATGATTAAACATGGCATTTGTTCAGATAGGTATTGGGTTAATAACCCAAAACAAAAGCAAACAGAAAACAAACAATAGGCTTTCCTTCTTTAATTGTCCAAAGTACTGGATTGTATTTTCAAAGAGGGTGTGAACATTCACTGGGGTGGGCTTAGGCCATATTGGGGTGTCACTTTGTGATTGAAATATTCAGGTGTTTGTCTGTGTACATGCAGTTTCACTGGGAGGGAAAGAAAACTACACCAGAAGATCTACAGAAAACTAATTTTATTGAACTCTTTTTGGAGTGTTTAAGATACCTGCATCAGACTACATCAGATTTCCCTGGTAGAGTGGTTATGTGGCCTATCCCCAGCTTCTCAGTGCATGTAGTCCATTGAGAAAATAGTCTTTAAAAAATTCAACAGAGAACAAAAATGTAAGTGGTGTCTAAAGTAGTTTGATTGGTCTTTTGATTGGTGCATACCTTAAATAATGGCACTCATAACACTATAAATGGCTCTAAGATGCTAGTGTTTGACCTTGATATAAAATACACACATTATACAGCAACTTTGATATTTAGGGGAGATCAGTCAGTTGTGAATGATACTATCTCCCACTTCTTGACCATTGGATCAATTTCATGGGAAATTTTCATGCAAGGTGGTGTGTTTCAAATATATTTTTCTATTGATAGGTAGATGTTTTCACTCGAATCCACCTATACCCACAAAGACCTGTATATTTACCTACTTGTACAAGACTGTCATTTATGGAATTCCCACAGATTGAAAGAAAAATGGTGTACTTTGTCCAAGATGGTGTAGTGTAATTGTCTGTTTTCAAGCATTGTCTACCTGTAAGGATAAGGGTTAGGATAACAGCTTGGTTATCAGCCCAGTGTTTTACTTTTGGAACGTAATTATTATCTTGAAAGAGGTCAGTTTTATAATATCGGGGGATTGCATTTCTTTGTGCAGAATTTCAGTGTGGTCATTATAAGGGGAAGCTGACATGCAAAGGATCAAGTCCCTTGGTTGCACATTATCTGTTGTCACTCAGGCTTTGGTATCAAATAAGACATGATAAAAAGATTTGATGAGAATGGAAAAATTAAATTTCACTGGTCAATTCAAACATGAGATGTCTGGGAAGGAATGGTAGTTTTCCTGTGCTGTTCCTAGAGTTTCAACTTTTGTTTTTTTTGTTTGATCTGTTTAAGTAGAATGTACCTGTGATAAAACTGTTTCAGGCTGTCAAGTATTCTCCAAAAGGCTAATTTTTTGTGGCAACTTCTCAAATACCTGTATTACGTGGATGCCTTACACATAGTTCATGAACTGCAAGTAACAAACATTAAAATCAGAGGTGTTTTAGGATAAATTCGAACTTAGTTTGGTTCTGTTTTTGGGGGTTTTTTTTATAAATTTAATAATGAATTTTAAGGATATTATGTGCTAACATTTAGTCATTTATTAAGAGTATTAGAGGAAAACTACAAAAAGGTTCTAAGAAAAAAAATTATTAATGAAGAAATGCTTGTTTCATGCTCAGATTTAAAATACTGTAAGTTTCTTTTAGGGAATAGGAACTATATGTACATTTTTTCAGTGGTTTGTTTCGTGGAATGTGATCATGTGAAGCTGTGTTTGCAGGCTTTGGGATAAATTCGGTGTCAGAAGTGGGATTATGAATTTCATGAACTGTTTATATTTTCCACATTCATTGGTCCGTCTTTATAATACTGCATTGACACGATTAGGAGGTAGTACACATACATGTAGGTTAAGTTTTTAAATAATGTTGTTAAAAGAATTTCCCGGTTGAAGTATCCATTACAGCTGAAAGATATGTGTTTGCCTTTTGGGGGACTCCTTTAGCTCCTGCAATCTGTATTGAACAAGTTATGTAGTGCTTTTCATATTGTGTGTACTAGTTGTGGAGAAAAGTATTTATTTTACTGTATAGGAAGTGCACCAAAATCCTTTCCTTAAAGGGTTCCGTACTGTGAAACCGGTGATGGGGTAAATCTCCATAAATATTCACGCTGTTTGACAGGAAGTCCAGTATTTGGACACAATTTTTTCATTTTTCCAATCTTTGCCCAAATTTTCGAGCTGGTCTACAGATTAGTGTAATTGACTGTCTTACCTTAATTGAGGTATTTTCTTCTGTTTTACAAAGTATAGATAAAGCTGGCCAAGACTGAAATCCCCTGTTGTTGTTTTGGTTTTTTTAATTGCCTAATAAAGTGCAGTATGCAATAATGAATTTCCAAAAAGTAGAAAACCATTTTCTGTTTTTTTCTTTCTTCAAAGTTTTGCAGGTTTCATGTTCTTAATTTTTTCCCTCAACCTGTCTTCTTTGTCAAATTATATTCCTGTCAAATTATTGCTGGAATATGTCCCACCTGCACTTAGCAGCTCTCTAACTCACCTGTCTATTTACTTTGAAATCATTTCATTTACAATCCAAGAGAATTATGAAGATGTTTTGTTGCCAAAGACTATTTTTAACTTATTGTTCATAAAATGTTGATGATCATGAAACATGGTAGATAATGTGCTTTATAGAATGTGGAATTTTCCAACTTATAAAATGTCTCTAGGATACAAATATGTTTGAACTGACTTATGATTGGTCAGGTAACACATGTGTATATGTTATTACTAGACCATTTATACCAAGTTTGTTGTCAACTGTGTAATTTTTGTTGTTGTTTTATCTCAAGACGTTGAGAACACATTGTATCCCTAGGTTTTTGTTTTGGCCTTATTGTATACAGATGTACAGCATTTGTGCGCTTGTCGGCCAATTTGTTTTCTGTTGAGGTTAATTTAATAACAGAAAAAAGGTGATATTTTTTCCTATCATATGTTCAGTCGAAGTATTATAATTTAGCATGAATTAATTGATACCATTTTGAATACTTGCCTTTGATTTGACGTTTGTGGCACTTTTCAGTGATGCAGTGGTGCCTTTATTGTGCTATGGAGGTGTTTTGTGACACCATATTTGAGTGTAATGTAACATTTACAGCCACCTGCCTTTTTTAAAAAAAGCGAATTTCATTTTTATACTGTCATCTTCCTAAGGCAGCTGTATTATGACTCATGCTATGGGCAAGTGGTTCAGAATTTGATTGAAATTTAGCACACAAGTGTGCATTATATTCCTCTTCAGGGCCTTGAGATCAAGGTGTTAAAATTCAATTTCACCATGAACAAGCAATTTCTAAGGAATTTTCACACAGAGATGTAATCCTTTTATGTATGTAGCATTTGGTGGCCTTAATGGAACACCTCTATTCTAAAGACCATCAGTCTGAGTCAGTAGGTCTCATTTCTTTTTTTCTTTTTTTTTCTAATAAAAGACCATATATGGGTTAATTTTATCACAAGTAACCAATGAGTTCTGTGGAAACATCCTTTGAAATTGGTGATGGAAAGTCTCTGTG
The DNA here is from genome assembly GCA_016165875.1 of Acanthopleura granulata. Taxonomy (NCBI): domain Eukaryota; kingdom Metazoa; phylum Mollusca; class Polyplacophora; order Chitonida; family Chitonidae; genus Acanthopleura; species Acanthopleura granulata. The sequence goes on from JABBOT010000016.1 coordinate 10,835,911, forward strand.
AATGGACCGCTTTGGTAAAGTGTGCATCAAGATTTGTCAGCTCTGAAAGTTGCAAGGATACCTTTACTAGCGGTAGTAACTGTCCAAGATGCAACCCTTTTAGGACCTGCCCATCCCGCTTAGCAGCAAAGCGCGGTGGAGATTTGAGTACAGACACATTCTTCATGTTCTGTCAGTGCAAAAAAAGAGAGAGAGAGAATATGCAGTGTGGAACCAAGTGTTTTTGCACCTAAAGTGGAAGTAAGTAGGAAACTCCCTATTGGTTTTTGTGTTTCTGTGCCAAGTTATGCTCTACCAAGGGAGATAACTTTGCATGCAGAGAAAAAACTGAGCTCCAAACAGCAAACCCACGTCTTTGTCTAGTCAGACATGTGTAAATGTAAGTTTAAAATGACAGGTAATGTTTTTACATGGTATAACAGGGATAAGCCGTTTTTATTTGAAGCTCCAATGCTGCATTAAGATGCCTTTTTAAACAGACTTTATATGGAAATTAAAATTTGTAAAATGAATTAGATATAAAATTATTTTTGTTTCAAATGAGAAGAAATGGAATGTTGTCCAAATGTTTATTGTAAATTATGGGAATCAATTTTTTGGTCAGTGTGGACATTATGAATCTGTTAAAATGTTGATTAGCTCATCACATAAGGACAAAACAAGACTGAAGGAACGTGAAGGTACTTTTGCAGAGAATATATCCAAAACAATTAATTTATGGACTTAGAGAGTTGAAATCTCCATTAAGGAAAAAACACATCCTGTAATAAAATAAATGGAACTTAATGAAAGGTGCATGTTGAATTGAAAGTCTTTTTCTTTTGAAAAGCACTTTTGTATCAGCTTTATTTATTGGAAGGAATATAATAACAACTTTGATTGTTTTCTGTCCCAGTACATTTGAGTATTTCAAAATTCTGCATCTTCCAAATATTCAGTTTTGGCTTCAGTCTTGTTTTGTCCTGCAAGACCTCTGCTTCAGTGAGACTCCATGTTTTGCTTTTTCAAGATGGAAGAAGTGAGTAGCAAGGTCATCAAATTCATGTTTGTAGTTTTAACATGTGATTCATAAGCAATTGACAAAGGTAGAGCTCCAGAGTTCAACTGACCTTTTTAAGTGATGTTCGGGTAGGGAGTTCAGAAATCTATCTTTTTAATAGTTTTCTTTCCTATCAAACAACTAGATAAATGAACTTGCCCGGGATTTACTCAAAGCCTGAAAAATCTTGGGAACAAACAACTCTGAAGTAAAGGTTTTTTTGTAGAATACTAGTAGCCAATAAGAAAAAAACTTCTCGGAAATACGACCCATTTTCCCTAAAAATTTATAGTGTTTTATATATATATATATATATATATATATATATACAATGTAAGAGAAGTTGAAATAGTGAGATAAGGGATAAAATATCACCTCATGTCATCTTCCGCCAAGAGCTGTCCTTGGCAGGAGCCTCATTGTAAAAAGAGTCTTTACCTCGCTCGTTGAATTTATTAAAAAGTAATGTTGCCATATTTTATATTGTATAGCACAGTTGTTGTTTGTACATTTTTTATGACAGCAGTCTATCTTATGACACTATTCTGATGGTTTTTTCATACATGAGTCAATGTACTGGTATGTGTTACTTCATCCCATGTGGTTAAGTAGCCTGGTTAGATGCACACTTGTATTTGACAGGCAAGGGAGACAGCCCTATTGGTCAATCCAGGTGCTTGCTAACCAGTGCTTTTAGTTTGAGACATATTTTAATAGGTATGGATAAAAAAAAAAAATAAAATATGGTGTTTTGTAAAGTGACCTCTGCCTTAATGTTGTGTTTTTGTAGATGATATTTGTAATTTGTAACTGCGTTCGAGTCAGAGTAAACACTTGACCCGAAGGTGGTGTCTGTGTCATAAAGCCAAGCACAGGACCTGGGTTACCACTGCGGTGGTGTCAGGAGAATATTACTGGGTCTAAGGGTGTCCTATCTGGTGTCTGTGTCTGACATTTATTGACAAAAATCTAGGTTGGGTTATCATGCTGCTGGTGTGAGGGTAATATGACCAGGTCCAGAGTGTCCTATTCAGTGTCTGTGTGAGTCATTTATCTATGCAAGGCCAGGACAAATCCCAGTTTACCACCAGAGTGGTGTAAAGATAATATGACTGGATCTAAGAGTGCCATATCTGGTGGCTGCACTGTCACAAGGACTGGTTCAAGAATTATTCACACTGTGACTGGGCCCAAGGGTGTCACGTCATTCAGTGCCTGCGCCATCAATTTTGAAGCCCATCATGCAGTTGTGACTCTGAAGGGGATCCGTGCATGTGATATTATGTTACAGGCCTGACTTATTTCTTTTCGTCCACGAAATTTAAAATTTGATGATTGTTTAATACCATACCTGAAAGTGAAATTTTCACGTTATTGACAGTGGAGAAATTGGGCAATGACTTGACAAAACCACAAATCCTGCCTTGGTACCCAAACCAAAAATACACCTGACTTGAAGTGCCTCTCTGGTGCAAATACAGTGCAAAAATGAATTTCACCCAAATAAATGAAGATTCCATAATAAACAGAATTTTACGTGAAGATATCTATTATAAGACGTTGGATAAGGCACCTGTGACGTCGAGTAAGGTATTTAGGTTGGGAATTAGGCAAGACCGTTTGAAAAGGCAGCGTCATTTGTGGATACACGTCAGCGATTGGTGACGGCAGGTGTTCGTGCCTAACGTCTCGCCAAGTAAAAAGCCTGAAGGACAGAAACATTTTGTTTCTGTATTCTCTAATGAAATGTACAATATCTGCTTTAACATGCTGAAATAAAAATTCAGCAATTCAGTTCAAATGAAAGCAATTCAGACTCATTCTCAATCTTTATCATTTCACCTTGCTTCAAAGGTACAGACACATGACATGTTTTGACACCTTAGTAGCTCTTTAAGACTGAAAGACAAAATAGCCATCTTTGAGTGTATATATAGCCAACAACACTAGTTTCCCTGGAGATACGTAAGCCTAGCTTTAATGGGAGCTGGCCGTTGACAACGCTCTTTCATGCTGTGTTACGTGAAGTTTGCTGGGAACCAGTAGCTCTCCACTAATACTGTGTGTTGGTATCGCATACAGGAATACTTGCCATTAACTTGCCAAGGGTCATTGGCTTTCTGGTTTCTGGACACTCTGGTTTCTTCTAATCATTATACTAGCCACCATTGTGTTCGTAAAAAATTATTGAGTGTGACTTTAAACAAATATCAGATAAATTAACACAAGTGACCATCAGGAGTGTGATATGGCAAAATTTAGCTGAAAATATATCGCAGGGCATATTCCACGGATGTTTGAAATGGTCTATAGGTGTAACTCAAGAAAACACATTCCACTTAGCTCCCTTGAAGAAAATCTTCCACGTATGAAAACAGAAATGGTGTGACTAAAGTGTACGTCTGCTACAACTTGAAGACGGTGAAGCGATTTGCTTTCGGACCAAGACGTTGAAAAGGTAAGCATTTTGATTGTGACATATGAATTTTATATGTTAAACTGATATGACAGACTGCCATAACATCAAATTAATACCGTACGAACCGATTTTCCCAATATCGTATGTGCAACGTACGAAAGTTTGAAGCTGAAGTAGAAGTAGTGCCAGCCAAGTGGTGGTCAAGTAATAGGAGGGTCGGAAATTGTAGCGGATGCAAAGCGCCCAACCTAGTGAGAAAAATGCAACGCAGAGCCGAACTGGTTGGGTGAATATTGGACGGTAGGTGGCCGAGTGTGCCCATTAATGTTCAATCGGACCTTCCCATGGCGTTCTAGTGTAGTGGAAAGGCCATGTGATTACTGACAAGCCGAGTGGTATCGGCACGAATGTAGCTCAACTGATCAAACGATGCACTGATGACCTAGCAGCTCTGTAGGGTAGGGCAGGGCATTAATCTGCTGTCAGCTTTACTCGTGGAGCTAGTCGAGTGGTAGCCTGAAAGCTGAACTGGATAAAACCTTTGAAACTTTGAACTATTGAAATTTGCTCCTGAAACTGAACTTGAATTTACTTATACTTGGATATTTTGGGTGATGAGGCGTTGTTTATTGGAGTCTCAACCCCCCACCCCCACCCCGGCCTCATCAGTTCAGCCTACTTGAATGTATTCATAAAATAATGTAAAAGCAGCAAAAATGCAACAAAACTTATGCTGTTCTATTCTCTCAACAATGATAAGATCTGTGTTAAACGATTATTACAGTACTGATATGTCCAATTGTTTTTAAGGATCTTTTGTCAGACTAAGCATTGTCAAGATGACAGCTGCATGGAAACCTCCTAAGTACAGTGAGTATGATTCAGTTGGATCCTCAATTTATCTGTGGTGACAACTATGGAATAGTCATGACATAGCCATACAAATGTGGCTCAACTGATCTCATGGTGCACTCACATCCCAAACAGAATATTAGTTTTTAACAATGTAATTTTGTCCTAAACTGCATAAAACTGGTTTCAGTCAAAGCACAAAATGGGATGCTTCAAAACAAACAGGCATAGTCCCTACTCCAATATGTAACACTAAATCAAACAATTTCAGCACACAAGTGGCCTTCACTTCCATGGGTTGGTTGCCATTTTTGGCTGCCATACATGACCTGGGAATTCGGGTACAAACATCATAAGCTGTCAAGCTATAAATAGATCGAGGGTCACACAGTGCTTTAGTTCACCCAGTACACTTCCCACTCATCTTCTGACGTTTTTCCTGTACAGCATGTAACACTTTGCCAAAGGTCAGGGAAGCCTAGTAAAGAAAACCACATGATGAGAGGACAGAGGTTTCACGATGTCACATGACATGAAACTGATCATTGCGTGAAATTTAGGGTCCAAACATGGCAGAAATATATCGAAGCAAAGATGCTTTGTCAAAACACCAAGGATTTACTCCACCTCCATGTTGATCACAACATAAAACTGAAGGTAAAGTTGTATGCAGACATGATTTATGTGTTCACCCATGCAGAAATCCACCAGGTCAGGGTTTTGTTTCAGATTTAATACTTAAGATTTAAGAAAGCTGTTGAGGTAGAACAGTGGGCTCATCTGGGTTCCTACCAGGAGTGCATGAAGCCGACCTAGCAGCTCGGTATGGTAGTACATTGTTAAATCTGCTGTCAGCTTCGTTCATGGAGCTTAGTCATGACAGTGTAGTCCATCAAGACTGGCTCACTGTGCTGTCTGCAGGAAAAGTCCATTCCATTGAATAAACGTGTTAGACCCATACCAGGGTTGAGGAATTTAGTCAGCATGGTTTATTGAGTGCTAGCTAATGAGAGAGAAATGAGTTGGAAATTTGCATTTCTAGAATGATGTTTTCCAGAGTTACTGATGCACTAATATCAGACTTTGAATACCATACTGTGTGCTTATTATGACCACTAAGGTCTTAATATCCAGTCTTCTCTGACTTTGCAACAGGGTTATTTGTGTCTAGAATGTTGTGTAACAGAAACTTCTACCCACCCATAATCCTGTAAGTATAAATATGTTTATGGAGTAATCTAGAGTGTGGATCAAAACAGACATTCGGGTAATATTTAAGAAATCCAATAATATTCCCTTAGAATCTTTTCTCTCTTCCACACAGACTTCTCCTTGCTGGAGACCCCAGACACTGCCTTGATCCCAAGCAGGGGACCTCTCACAGGCTCTGGTACACCCATAAACAGATTCTCCACTCCCAGGCGCTTATATCCCGCAGGGGACTCCAGTACAAGCAGTAGGTCAGGGCTACAGCTGAGCGTTTAAATTCTGTGCATCCCCCAAGGACTGCCCAGTTTCCTCCCACCATAATGTTGGCCGCCGTCCTAGAAGGGAAATATTCTCGAGTACCGTGTAAAACACCAATCAAGTAAATAAATTTTAAAAACCTAAGCATCAACACTCATTGATTAGAAAAGGAAGAAAAAGAAGATGATCAAGCTTCATTCTGTTAGTTTGATCTTGACTGCATGCTTCTAGAAACTGTACTTTGATTTGATTTACAATTACAACAACTTGGCCAAGATTTACAAACCTTCTAACTCTGATTTGATTTACAGCACCAGCAACTTAGCCAAGATTTTCCAATCTTCCATAGAAGTCATATTGTTTGTGTTTCTGTTTTAATACAAACAATCAAGCAGAGTATTGTCATTGCATTTCAATGTCAGATGTCATGGTTCAAATTCTGTTCAAGAGATTATTTAGTTAGAAGCTAATTATTGTTAATGCCAGGAGGGCCTTCGATAGCTGATTGGACTTGATGACCTCTACCAGATGTTTGTAGCATTTGATGATTAAGGTGTCAAGCTCAAATCAAACTCTTGCTGGTCCTCCTATGACTTTACATCAGGATAAATCGATAGGTTGCTTTAGTATTTCACTTAAACTTGGGCAGAGAGTATTAATGGCTTTTCCAAGGGCTCTTAATTTTGATGTTATATGAAATTACAAGTTAGGTACAGTATTTAAAAAATTTAATTTGTCTGAAGCAAATTATGACAACTTGATATTACTGTAATTAAAAACATTTTGGAACCAGTGCAAACAGTTTGTATGACAATGCAACAGTTGTATGACAATTGCTGAGTATTACAATACCAAGAACAGTCCAAGAGTATGGGATCATGATAATAATTTCACCACCATGTGCCTTTTTTGTTTTCCTTTTATCTTAGTGTGGCACCCATATCAGGGAGCAGTTCCATTTCGTCGAGTGTAAACACTCCAAGGAATACCCCAAGCTCTGCTCATGCCAGAGACCCAAGGTCTTCCAGAGCCGGGACCCCAGGGTCTGCCCAAGCTGGGACTTCGGGGTCAAGTGAGACCCCATCTGCCTCCAGCTCTTCAATGCCAGGAGAAGAAGAGTCTTCTGTTATTATTGGTTGGTCATGCGAAAAGGGAATATGGATTATTGCCATGTGGTTTACTTGTTTGTTCTTTTCTGTAGTACTGCACTATTTCTGCATATAGCTGTGCTTTGAATGTTCATCTGCATGTCCCTCTTTGCTGTTCAACAAGTGTAGATGTTTGCCTCAGCATAACTGCAGAGAATGATAAGCTTTTACACAGTTTGGAATGAACTTCTTTTAGGCAAGAGATGTTCCCCATTGAAATTTTTCTGATTATTTCAAGAACATAGGTCAATGTGTCAAATTTGGCTATTCGCTCATTAGTGTGGGTTTTGTGAGAATAGAACAATAAGACACAGTGGTATATACACAGTTTAAAATAAGCATGTTTACATAGATATCAGATGTAATTTGTAATGATCCTCCATACATATTGAATTAAAAAAGGGAAACATTTCTTGTCTTGTGTAAGTGTGTCGTGTCCTAGCTGGTATTGTGGGTATGGTTTCTCCATGATGGCTACTGGCAGGTAACATCAGGCTTTCAAACTGGATGTGTACAACCATACTCACACAACTTTACACCCCTGAAACCAGATATACATGTGTTAATAACACATATCTTACAATATCAAGAGTCTGGGGAGGGTGGATTTAGGTGTGCAAATCACATGCATGTTCAAAAACTAAAAGCCAGGCCTGTAACATCATTGTTTTTTTTTTCTTTTCTGACATTGTTTGATTCATTTAGTTGAAACAATTACATCTCTGGTTCATGCTTCACTGGGCATTGATTTAGTTTACATTATGAATATCGTAATTCACCCAAGTGCAAACCATGTCTCATTCACCATCCAATTAGCACTGAACCTGACTTTAATAGAGAATCATCCAGGGTGTCACCAAGCCATCACTGGCGAGGTTGGTTCACCTTTATTCACGGTTCCAAACAGTTATTGAGTGTACTTGAAATTTGTTGAAAGGTTTTCAGTACCTTGAAAATCCTTGAGAAAGAGGTTATTTTGGGATAAGTCCTTGAAATTACTTGAGTTTTCAGTGTATAAAATCATGCATATTGCATTGTTTGTGGAATAAACTGATAAATAAGCCTCATAAGTAATATGCATTGATCTGCATATGAAAGTATAGTTTAACTGAATGGTTCTTGGTTATTAGGTCCTTGTAAAACAGTTGTGTCTGAGGGGTTGAGGTCGGGAAGGTTTGATTGCCTCCATGTCCATTTCGATTCAAATTGACATGTAACATTAATATAGTACTAAGATGTAAGACCTTCTCTCCACACATTTTTTTACTTCAGAAATCAGGTGGTCTTATTTTTGGTCTAACAGTCTACTATGGTACTGTGAAGCCAAATGCATGTTACTCCTTTATACACTGTGTGAAACAATTATGCTTGAACATCTGGCTGGCCAGTTGTGTATCACAAATGAAAAGCACTAGTAGACTAAGTATGTGAGATGTACTTACATCTGTGACAGCTGTGACAGAGGGGCGAGGTCAGGCCCGGGGGGAGGTTGGCATCGCCTGTATGGATCTGAGGACTCCAGTGTTGGTCCTCTCGCAGTTTTGTGACACGGCCACGTACGTGACAACCATGACTAAACTACAAATGTACAACCCCATAGAAGTAAGTCAAAGGAAAAAACTGCATGAAATAAATGGAGCATCAGGCTCCAGGATCGCGGAGCTGTCTTAGACATAGTCTTATCTTCAAAACAGTTTATTGTGCTAAAGTTGTGACTTTAATCTGACTAAGTCTGACAATAAGTCAAAGCTTTGTGATCTTGGGACCAGGTCCCAGTTGCATGAAGCGCACTTAATTAAGTATTCCCTTAACTGCAATGACAGCGTATTGTAGAGACAGGAAGTGCGCTTAGCTAACTGCTACTTGGCACTAAGTATGCTTCATGAAACCAGGGCCAGTTCTCTGAACCACATATTTTTTGTTGTAGATTATCTTACTGTAGATTTTTTTGACTGAATTAAATGCAGTCATTGGTGTGAATTGTATGCAAGACAGGCTTTGTGGACCATGCAGCAAGTGACACGGTACGCTGACAAAAGGTTCATGGAGCCCGAGAAATCCTTGAATTATTAATGGAATGTGAATTTGAAATTTCCAACCCTTGATTGTCATGGAACTTGTGGCCAGGTCATTGAAATGTTTGTCTATGTAGATTAATTAAAAACTAACTCTTGACATTTAAGCTGAGTGAGAGTTTAATTTGTTGTTGATATTAATGATATCAGTACAGTGTATTGGTTTAATATCTGTCAAATAGTGGTCAGTGAACTGGTAATGGAAGTTCCGGAAATGTTATGCATTTCTATCTGAAAAAAGCAAGTCATGGAATTCATCAATTATGTTGTCACATGAACTTTGAACACTGTATAATAAACTTGAAATAAAAAAGGGTACTTACAGTTTTACTTTATAAAATGGAAGTTCTTTTTATTTCAGATTATTCTACCACACACTGCAGGAGAAAGGGGAAGCATGACAAACCTGTTCAAAATTATCAATGATAATTTTGTGGGCTCCAGTATTTCAACCATACAGAGGAAGTACTTCAATGAAACAAAAGGTGTGATGTGATTATTCATTTAATGAATAAATAAATAAGAGGGTATTTTTGTGATTTTATGCAGACTTTCTGGTGAAGAAAAATTGTGCACTTAATATGGACAGTGAATTGTAAAATTACTTAGCGGCACTTGAGAAAAATAAAACTCAGCACAGTAATGAGGAGATAACTCTGTCAAAATGGGAGATAACTCATAACTCGGACCAAACACTCGCTATTCACACCAGCTCATTGAAATGTAACAGTTTTTCGACCTATTATTTGAACTTGATATTCGGAGATCTGCGGGGAATTTGTTGAGTTCAGGCAGTGGACTTGGTGTTGTGATGAATGTAAGTCCGTCTTAACATGACAAAAGAGCAATACACCTACCAGTCAGTCAGTGTATCCAGAAGAGTTAATTCACTGTATTAAAAGATAAGCATTGAAATCACACAGCTGTGAAGTGGTACGTGGCATTAGACAAGATGACATAAGTCTCTTGCAAGAATGTCACAGCTTGGAAATTAAAGTTTGGATAAGAGCCAATTAAATTATGTTAACATTTAGTATTGTTTTTATACCTGGTATGATTTGTTTTCCCAGGTTTACAGATGATAAAACAACTTCGTGTGCTGGAAATGAACACATTGGACATGGATTTGGCATCAAAGTAAGTCTTCTAGCTGGGACAGAGGTAATGATCTGACATAATTTGGCTGTAAACATGTGCAAACTGTGTTTTATAAACATGAGTAAAGAATGGGATGTGTCCAAAACATTATAAAAATAATATGTCTCTTCTAAATAATTACAGGTGACTTTACATAAAGACTGAAAGTGTAGTTTTGTTTGTTGTGTGTGTGGAAAATGTTTGAATTTTGTTATCAAAACATGTGAACTCAGATGTTTATACCTAATTAGGACAACTAGCCCTTGATTAAATTTTTATATGTCACAATTCAGATACTAAAAACAGAAAAGCTGTACCATTTGGATTCCTCTTTTCAGCACTGTTTACAGTGGAAAGGTAGGAAAAATGTTATTTGGACACCCTACCCAAACAGAATGGTCTCATAAACAGCTGTTTGGACACCCTCTTATACTCATTTCTGGCTGAGCTCTTGTGGGGAAGTATTTGTTAAATACATATAGTTTCCAAAACCCCTGCAAAGTCTCTTCTTCACTAGGCTGCTACTTTTTGTGGAAATGATCTTGTGCACAGTGTTGAAAGCATATGATTTAACAATAAAAACAGGGTCCTCAGTGACCAGCACACTGGCTCAGCGTAATGACCCTAGGTGCCTCTCACCAATGTGTTCACTGTGAGTTCAAGCACAGCTCATTGTTACGTGCAAGCACGTTGGTTTCCCCAGGTCTCCTCTCACCATAATGCTTGTCACTTTTGTGTAAGGAAATGCTCTTGTGTATGGCATAAAAACACCAACAAAATAAATAAATAATCAACAGCAAAAACTATACAATTATTTCTATGCTTGTACAGGTACTACTGTCTGTCAGCGGCTGCAGCGTTGATGAAGTATGTGGAGTTCATCCAGAACATCATGTTTGCCCCTGAGTCTCTTAAGGTCATCTTCAAGGGCAGTGAAAATACCACCATGATTGGTGAGGACCAGTTTGTCACAGATCATTTGCTGTCATCATGGCTAAGGCTGTTTGAGTCATCACAGTCAACTGCCATATACCACAAGCCTCCCACCAATGCTGTCTTTGTGTGTTCAAGTCCAGCTCATGCTTGCTTCCTTTCCAGTTGTACATTGGAAGGTCTGCCAGCAGTCTGTAGATGGTCGTGGGTTTCCCCAGTGCACTGCCCGGTTTCTTCTTACCATGATACTGGCCGCTGTTGTAAAAGTGAAACATTCTTGATTACTGCGTAAAACGCTAATCAAGTCAGTGTATAATTGCTGCAGAATACATGAATTTAGACAGGTTTCTAATTTTATCACTTGAAAGTTGTCATGGAAAAATGCTGTGTTGTTTAATGTGGTTACACAGGAGGAGAGAGAGGCGCAAGTTTTTATATGTGAGGATGAGAAATTTTAGCTGATTGTAATGGAAATCAGGATTTTCCAAGCATCTAATATTTTACCATAATGGCCAAAAGTAATCATTTTAGTAATGGGATAAGCTATTAGAAGACATTTAAGCTGATTTTGATGGAAAACATTGTTTTTCCTGTATACAGTATTTTTATTTTTGGTTTAACATCCAGAAGGGACAGTTAAAGCTATGGCCGTGTTTTAGTGGCTAAAGACACGTGAATTTCAATCGGTAGCACTCACAAAGTGCAGGTTCAAACCCAGCCATGGACAAGGAGTTGGTGGATTATCCTCGCTCATTGAAGACCACTTGTCTTCCACCATTGTGTTGGGAATATCTGCATGTCATGCGGGAAAGTTGATCAGTAACTTGCCAAACCTCAGTGGATTATGCCGGGCACTCAGATTTCCTCTATCCATAAAACTGACTGCCCTCATGTAAGTGAAAAATTCTGCCATCAAGCAACAAATGAATAAATGAATATAAAATAATTTGTTGATTAAAATTGGCAAATTGGTATTTCCTCATTAATGTTCATATTGTTACTTTTAACTTGACATTGTAACTTTCATTTGTGGTTTTATACATACCCTAAATGACCTAAAATTTCGTCCATGTATAAGTTGCTTATTTTCCCTGATTCTGAGACTTGTATTGAATGTAGAATGTTGTTTTGAGATTTGTTTGGAAAGTTTCATGATACCCTACTGGAAATCATCACCAGCAATAATATTTTAGGACATTTATTTGCCTGTGAAGATGCACTTTTTTGAAATTTACAGTACATTCAGCGTTCTTTTTCAGATGCATCAACTGCTCGGAGCTTAGAGTTGGTAGAAAACATGAAAGACCCAAGAAACCGCCATAGCTTGTATGGAATCCTTAACTTTACAAAGACGGTTGGGGGTGCCAGATTTCTACGAGCAAATATTCTTCAACCTCCTTGTGGTAAATCATGTATGCCTTTGCTACACTGGCCTTTAAATTGTCTCTAGTTTCTATAATTTTGTGGAACAAGATGACAAGATTTGCCTTGAGAAAATTAAATTTTAAGGTTGATAGAAAGTGTTGAAACTTGTTTCACTTCATTATATAACATGTTTAGGACTTGAAATATTGCCTGTGGTGCTGACATTATCGAAAACATGTTAACAATATTAAACAAAGTAAAATACCAGTCTCTGTGATTTTTGCTTTGTCAGTGAAGCATAAAATTGTTTCATTCTGTTTCATTGCTTTCAGAAACAACCCCCCCCCAAAAAATTAAACTATACTCATTTTTGAAATAAACATTCTAATGGAATTGAAAGGGATTGTTGATCCTGTAGAGTGAGCTCTTCTTCTACATCCATGAATATTATTGGACTTTCTCTCAACAATGTCCTAATAATATAAAATTATAAACAGAGCAGATATCACCAAGCAATCATGAAGTCTTTCTTTCCTTTCTCACTCTGGCAGACTTGGACACAATCACTTTACGACAGGATGCAGTTACAGAGCTGACAGAGAATGAGGAGCTGTTCTGTAACCTGCAGGTGGTTCTTGGAAGATTCCTGGACATTGACCACCTGCTCTCACTCTGCATCCAGATCCCCAAACAAGAGACTGTCAGGACCGCAGAGAGGAAAATCACACACATCATATACCTGAAGCACACGCTGGAACTTGTGGAGCCATTGACAGCCGTGTTGGAGGAGTGCATAAACCCACTGTTCAGAGCATTTAGACAGGTACATGAGGTTGTACTTGACAGTGACTTCCTGGTCACACAATTACTTGACAGACAATTGCCCAGAACAAGTGTATATCACATGGTTTGCTAATGAGTGATTTTTTCATGCAGCATATTGGAGGAGTAGTTAAAACGGAGAGAAATCAAAAAGATAAAATAAGTGACAATGTAAAATCTACTAAAATACCCAAACTAACCAGTATACTTCTCTATATGACGTATTCTCTATATGACGTAAGTTGCTCAAATTTTCTGATTCTGAGAATTTTATTGAAGCTTAGAAAGCTGTTTTGAGGTTTGTTTGGAAGATTTTAATGATATCCTTCTGGGTAAATTTAGCACCAAAAGTATTATTTTAAGACCTGAATTTACCTCTAAAAATGCACTTTTTGGTGGGGTCATTTAAGGGTTGTTTATATTTTACTACTTTATTTTTCTTAGTTTATATGAACTTTATTTATCCCAAAACACCTTAAAATTTTACTTATTTTCTTAACAATTTGCCCCTGAAGTACATCTTTAAAGGCAATTAAACAACAATAGTGAAATATTACATGTGGAGCTGAAATTTACATTGAACACCTCATTTTACACCAGCACCTCCTTTCAGCACCTTTCCAAGATCATAGGAACTCTCAGAGTCTGGCAAAATGAGTTACTTTGTCATGGACAAAATTGAAGGTCAAGGACAACAATTAATGTTGATCTAGCTGTTCCAGTGATTGCTCTGTAGGCATGGACAGTAAAAGTAAGGAAATAATACTGGCACACTGCCCCAATCCAATGTTTCTCGATACTGCTGAACCTTGTTTTGTACTGAGTCAAACTGAGATTTGATGAGGTACAAAACAAGGTAAAAATAGCAGCAATGTGTTACACAACAAATACCAAGTCTATGGTATTAAAGCCTTTTCTACCTCCAGAACATTGGAAGAAAGGGCATATTTTATGTTGCCGATCTCTTTTAATCCCTCCACAGAGGTCATGGATTTTAGACCAGTACATGGCAAGCTTAGCATTTGACCTAGATATTTCAGTGACCTGTATGACATCGTGTGTTATTGTTACATGACATAGAAATGCGAAAGTTTACTCTACATGTATTGTGACGCCATACCTCTGAGCTCAGATTGGAACGTCATGAAACGTTTCTTTTTCCGATGTTATGGCATTTTGGTTTGAAGCAGTGAAAATGTAGTCACAAAGGTACTATCAATAAACTATGTGAAATAACACTTTCATCACTAATGAAAAATGATGATGTTTCACCTCTGTATAAATTATATCGGTGGTAAAAGCAAGTCCGCCAAATATACAAGTTCAAATCCTTTCATTTGTGGAAATAAACAGTATCACAGAACATTTTTTGGGGAGGTAAACGTACCAACCGGTATGACGTTATTTGAAAGCTAGGTCATCCCTATGTAATATGTATATTTGCACACAGCAAGCAATTGACTGCGGGGTACAATTATCCTTTAATAAAAAGCTTTATGGGGCTTTGAACTATAATCTCTCAAAATATTTTGGAGATTCAAGGTATGGCACAAAGCACAAAATAAGGAAATGTCGTTTTGTTACAGACTTTACAAGATGAGAGGTTTGGGATAATAATGGAGAAGATAAAGACTGTTATCCATGATGATACAAGATATCAGAAAGGCACTCTCAATATGAGGACGCAGAAATGCTTTGCTGTCAAAGTATGTAGGAAATACATAGACAACTTTGCCTTATTATACTCAGTGTAAAAATATTTAGTTTTGTATTATTAGTTCCATGCTTTGGTGTTGACGTGACAGCGCTTGCAAATTTCTACACGTTTGTTAAAGAATTACTGGTATTAAAGGCTGCCGACTTTAATGTAGCCAGGTTTCATTATCTGGCGGGTTTTTTAACCAGTTATCATCTGTGGAACAGGCTGAGGCTGGTGACTGATGTCATGATGTTGCGATCTATGGTGTTCATGGGCCATTTACGCCGTCTTATCCTCGTTCTCTTCCGCCATTAAGGAGTGCAAGTCTTTGTTAGATGTGGACAAGTTTGTCAGTAACTTGACAAAGCTTGGTGGGTTATACCAGGCACTCTTGTTCCCTCTATGTATAAAACTCACCTCTTTGGAATAAGTCAAAAAATTTTCACTGTGGCATTAAACAACAATCAGATGTATAAATATATGACTATGGATCTCTGATTTTGTTTTCAGCCAAACATTAATGGTGAGATTTGGGATGTTCAAAGTAGTGTTTGTTTATATTGTTAAAATTTTTGTTTTTATTGCGAAGATTTGAAAAATCATGATTTGTGTTTCTTTGTATCTTATTGATATACCTGATATTGGTTTGTTCAGAAATGATATTTGATTTTGTTGTTGACATCAAATTTTAATGCATTTTACTGGGCTGTAATCCTCACTCTAAACTGCAAACAAAGATTTCTACTTCATAAGTCTACTTCTTTGACCACTAGGAATATGATGGTGAAATTTCCACCAAAATATAGTATCTCTGGTTTAAAATTTACTGGAGCAACGATGTTTCAGGTTGCGTTTAAAAAATTAAAACTAACACTTCCCCAGTTTTAGTTTAGTTGTATCATGTTTTGTTTCAAAGAAAAACTGATGCACTAAATTCGTACTTTGTGTTTTCAGGTATGCTAGACATAGCCCGGAGAGCCTACACAGAGATTGTGGATGACATTGCAGGTATCTGTACCATTTGTACCTGTATGTTGTAATCAAGCCAGCTGAAAATATGTAAGTCTGTGATACAGCCTCACAGAATTTTAATATATTTTTATGTGCAAAATAGCCCATTTTTTTTTTTTGCCCTAAAACAAATGCATATAACTGTCAAACTGAAACAGATGTATTGCAAGGTGATGAGTCAACGTGGTCTTTGAAATATTCATGAGTATATGGTGTTGTGGTGAGTATAAGCAGTAATCAAGTAAATATTTTGATTGTTCTGTCCCATTATGTTCTATGCCATTATGATTGGTAAGACCAGACTAACATGGCACTGGGAATGTTTCAAATTGTCAGGCTTTTAAATTCACAAATTGTGTTTTGATCTGGTTGCAGAGATTACCAAACAACTGGGCGAGAAGTTCAATCTGCCTCTGAAGACAGGCTACAATACCTGTCGTGGGTTTTTCCTACAGCTGTACTGCGGAGGGAAAAACCTCTACTCAGCAGACAATCTGCCAGGAATCTTTGTCAAGAAAGTCAAGTATCGAAACATGCTCAACTTCACAACATTTGACTTGGTGAGCACATGTACATGTATGACCTTAGGCCCAGCTTGACCAGTGGATCACATGTTCAGATCCAGCTCTCACAGTTTCAGCTGCAGCTTTAAGTCAGGAGGTTTGTTAGGTATCTAACCAAGGTGGCTTTTTTGCTCCATGCACTCAGGTTTCCCCTACCCACACACCTGACAGCTCTCATGTGAGTGAAACAGTCCTGAGCATGGTGATGAAACAGCAATCCAATAGATAAAAAATTTAAAAAAAAGAAAGTATTACCTGTGACCCTTCAAAATCATTTAGGCTACTAAACTTACATTAGTTGGAATGTTCATGTACTTTTCAATTGCAACATCGTACCAGTACTCTTGAGTGTTTGTACATGTATATCTGTCAGCATTAATAGCACCAGACATTTAAATAGTACAGCAACATCCAACATAGATGAGACAAGCCCTTAGTGCTTATAAAGTGCTTATAAATGCAAACTTTTTACTGTTTGGTTTAAACCTTTTTAATCTTGCAACAACTTCTTGGTTCATTGACTTGCGATGATAGGGTATTATAATCCAGTGTACGTGGGAAGAAATGATTTATCACCTCATACTGTAAGTGACCAGGTGGAACCAAATACTTGAATGTTTACATTAGACTTAAGCATGCTAGAAATGGACTCACAATCAACTTTCCATGTCAAAGTAAGCATCCATATTTTGGCCCATGAGATTAATAGACGATTGGTAAATGAATGTTCTTTTGTCATGAAAAAATCAGCAGTTACAGTCTTCATCCTCACATGTATTCAAATAACATCTTTACTAATCTTTTTCCTTTCTGTTTATTTTTTAACAGATCAAGTTAAATGGTGAGTAGAATGTCATTGTGGCAGATTGTTTCTTGTGGACAGTCGGGGAGTGTTCTAGAATTCTTCCACACTCACTGCAGTATGCAAAATACTCTTTGTCTTCCTTTTTATCTGCAACAAGCTCCTTTGTAAGTGACCCTGTATGTCCATCAAATTTTTGACATTTTAACATCTGGATTTGCCATTCATTTAACAAGGGTACTGAGGTAGCAAGACAACAGAATTCATTCTGAGAATTCACAGCTGTTGCAAATTTGCATGTGTTATATTTTGTCGCCTGTTTTGTTAGCTTGTTTAAAGTTTGATTTTAACTGCAATGAATGTTTAAATTATCACTGAAAGATATATGGCCTTTAATAGTGGGGTTCATCAGAGATACCTCAGAAAAAGAGAAGTACACTTGTATATAGGTGTAGTGACATACATGTATTATCACAATGCACAAATATACATATACAAATACATATTAACCTTTTTAGATCGAGCCAAGGAATCACTTCGGGAGATCTACATGATGACTAATGTGTAAGTAATCACAGACCAGGTTTGACAAGGAAGGATTTTTACTGCCATTCCAAGGTTGTGAAAGAAACCCTGGCCTCTGTCATTTTCATAATGTGTTATTAGGGCTGCACCAAATTATCTCCCTTGAGGTTACCTTCTCTTTGAATGACATGTTTTTGTGAGTAGGCTGTGGGACCTGAAAATGACCTGTGGCCAATTTCAAAGTTAAAGTAGCATAAGCGAGATGAAGACCTACAGTGGAGACAGATTCTGACTTTGTAAACTTATCTGGAAGGTCCAGGGTAAGTGTTACATAATTTTTAGGCCATTCAGAGGAAATCCCCTTATAAAGTACATGTAGGTGTTTATGTCCAGAAGACAGCTTCAGCAAACTCCATGTGATATGTATATTCTACCTAAGGTGAATAATGTTGAAACTACTTCAGTTTCAGTATGTCTGTGTCTTTAAGGCAAGTGTGAAATGGTGAATATTGATGTAGCCTAAAGTGCTTTCTCAAATTGTAAAAATATTGCAGTGTATTAAAACCTATATAATTACAATTTTACAATCACATGCAGCTGTACATTTTGTTTCTGGAAGAATCTTCAATGATATTGCTGAAAAGTTACAGATATGGTGTGAAGCCATAATCATTAGTTCATTCAATGATTGGGGTCAGATAGTGCTGTTCATGGTAAACCCCTTTGTACCATTGGCTTACCTTTGTTCTATATGATCTCGTTGGTCTCATTTTTATATATCTACCCATAGTACAGATGATGTGTAAGTAAATTGGGCCTTTGATGATAGAAGCATGAAACTTGGCACACGGTTGGAATATATCTCAACTTACATTTTTGGACGTAGGGCCATCCTGAATTCGCCCCGTAAGTTGTGGTGCATATTTGCAACAAAATATGTCCTTTGTTATGGTTGAAAAAACAGATTTACAACTACTAAGCTTACAGAAGGAGATTATACATCTATACACGTGCAAGTCTGTCAAATACTTGCTCATTACCATATAAGAGTCTATTATGATCATCTTTCAAGATCAAAGATGTCCGCCAACAGCTATAATACCACATTTAATTTATTTGATTTATTTGATTGGTGTTTTATGCCATACTCAAGAATATTTCACTTAGACGACGCCGGCCGACATTATGGTAGGTGGAAACCCACGACCATCCGCAGGTTGCTGGCAGACCTTCCCATGTACGGACGGAGAGGAAGCCAGCATGAGCTGGCCTTGAACTCACAGCGACCACGTAGGTGGGAGGCTTCGGGTCATTGTGCTGCGATAGCGTACTAACCGACTGAGCCACGGAGGCTCCCAATACTGCATTTAATAATAAAACCAAATCCAGTGAGGGGATGAGGAACCTGCTTTATTTGTATTATGGAAATAAGGAGTAGCTAAAAAGGTTTGTAAGGGGCGTCCATGGCCAAGTGGTCATGGTGCTAACACTGTACAATGTTTCATTTTCCTCTCATCGAAGCGGTCACTGTGAGATCAAATCCAGCCGAGGATGGCTTCCTTTCCAGTGGAACGTAAGAATGTCTGCCAGCAACGTGGATGGTCGTGGTTTTACCCAGTTTCTTCTCACATAATGCTGGTTGCTGCCATATAAGTGAAATTCTTGGGTATTTCACCAATGAAATAAACCAATAAATGAGTAAATAGTTATTGATTTTTCTTCTTTCAAGAATAATATGATACTTCCCTAATTATACAAACTTGAGTTCAGCATCTGGAGCTAAGGCTGGATCAGTTCCAGAAAGGGAATCTGTTCAAAATGACATCAATACCATAATATAACTTGCTGAGTGAGGTTTTAACCATCAATTTTGTTGTCATTCCCATCACAAAAGTCCTTGTTAATGGTCACTTTGTCAGTCAGTTGTTGTCAAAGCCCAATGCAAATACTTTATTTGGATCCACTAGTGACCAGCCTCATGATCAGCCCTCTTCGTTTCATGTATGAGGGGACCATGTCAGTACAGTTGCTTGGCAAAATTCACAACCTGCTGCAGTGTCCCTATCCGTTGCTGTGGTGACACCTTCATGTGTTCTAGGCCTCACTTGCAGTTCTCTTGCCTCTTTCCCAAAACACACAAACAGTGAGGGTGTGGGCCAGCAAAGCAGCACTTCATGCAAAATTGTCGAGACACTAGGTCGAAGTTACGACTAAAACATATGCAGATTCTGACGCACAGTGTTGACATCAATATTGTTTTACCATCCAGTACAAAATGATCACTGCTGCTTTCATGGAACCAATGTCCTCTGTGTCTGGTTATGTTTTCTGTGTTAGTGGTGACAAACGCAGAGTCATCGAAATCCCCAGTCAAGCCAGCCATCTTTGCTTCAGAATACACATACCATTTATAGTTGAAAAGGTTTAGAATTATGAGTTAGAGCCACAGCTCTTCCAACATGGTTATTATGGCCAGATGAAACCAAAGAGCATATTTACCTTGAATTCTTTGCTATAAATTATCCCTGTGAAAGATTGTGGATTCGTGGATGACTCAAGCTTCTGAGAGACGATATGATGCGGAGCGGACTGGTGTTCATCCGGCATGGTGGTTTGGTCTTAGACAAGTAAAAGACCACTTGAAAATCTAAAGCATTTCACACAGATCAGCACATGGAGCTTCATGTGTGGGATGATAGACCAGAATTGAGCTTGATAAAAGTGCCTTTCGTTCTTTGATATTACTTTGTTGTGTCCGTACACTCTGTGCCATACCATATAGGTCTAGGTCTTCTTCAGCAAGATATATAAATTACTGTTTGTCACTCAATTCGGTGCGATGTATGCCTCAGAGCATAGTTTCAGAAACTAATTGTTTCAGGTATGGCATATCACTGAATAATAGCAACTGTCCATCCATTTAGATGGTTGCCAAGCATGCTGAGATTTGTCATTTCAGTGTGTAGTATACGAAACATGACAAGGATGCAGTTCACAACTGGATGGTTGGCTGCATCTGAATATTTGTTTTATTTATTTGACTTGGTCTTTATCTCCATGCTCAAGACTGTTTCACTTATGCGATGTCGGTCAGTTTTAAGGTACATGTATCCTGTCCAACAGTAGCAATTACAATATCCTAAGTGCAACAATAACAGCAACATTGTAGTTTTTATTATATTCACTAAATAACTCTAACTAAGGCAATATTTCACTGGCTTTTATCAGGGAATGTTAAAGATGAACCCCTGGCACAATTAGGCCAACTTGTGACTGTAATGGTAAACATTTTGAGTATGACAGACATTTTTCAAACAGGCGGACATTTTTCAATGTGACAGCAAACCTCACATGAGCATTGCGGCCTTGATGTCTTAGTGTCCATTAAGTATGTAATTCACATGTGCTATGCCAAAGGCAGATGAATTTTATTGAACACAGTGGCATGCAAACCATATGCAAAATGTCTATATGTACTGTTGGCAGCCATCTTGGAAAATGGCTGCCATTACTCTCACAGGAAAAATCTGAAATGACTCCATGTTCAGAAGTGTTCCCCATACCATAATCTACCAGTGTGCCAAATGTAGTGCTTCTGTCATCAAAGGCATAATTTTCCCATATGTCTTACCTATCGGCTGTACTACCAGTTTTATAGCGCTGGAGTGGAATTTTAAGGTCTCTTGACATTTCTGTGACTCTCAGTGGCTATTGCCTAGAAAATAGTTGTCATTATCGTGACATTAACTACATACTGTATAGGTCTAGTTTAACAGGTCAAACTTCCATTTTCATACTTGAAAAATTAATCATTTTGTCACAGCAGCTGTTAAATGACAAGGGAGGTAATTCAGAGGAAACCTGTTGTTTGTAGTTTAAGTGTTCATTGTTGTGATGCCAATTATTTTTGATGTATCAGAAAGTGGTGACTCATTGTTTTTTCACTGTTTTTACACAATGTTAGAGACAGTAGTTTTAATTGACTCATCACAAGATATTCATGCCTTTTTGACTGTAATTGTTTTATGGCTACATGTACGTATACATACATATATAATCCTATCTCCAGTGTGGTCACCCAGTTGCTGAGTGAGATAAGAGACCATGTGGGATGTCTGTACAAACTGACAGATGCTGTGTCTGTCCTGGACACTCTTGTATCCTTCGCTCACGCCTGCACACTTTCAGACTATGGTGAGTATGTGTATGAGTAAACCGTGAAAGTGTCTGCCTGTCCAGAGTGGCTGAGTCTGTATCTGCCTTGGATGGACAGCCTTGCCTCCTTCACTCATTGTGGAACATTTTAAAACCATGGTGAATTTTTACCAGGAGTCAATCAATCTGTCAGTGTTCCCTTACCAAGTTCTGATTAGTTGCCTAGACTTTCATGTTTCCTTTGATTAAGCCAACACACTCTCAAACTGAGGTCAGTATGTACCAGTTCTTTAATGATGTAAATACTTCTTCCAGTATCTTCATATTGCACACTCATTTCCCTTGTTCGTTATTTCGACATGAGAACATTTTCTGCAGCTTAATGATCGATGGAGAAATGTATGTCTGTTTATTTGTTAGTGCGTCCAGAGTTCACAGACACAATGGCCATCAAGCAAGGACGTCATCCTATCCTGGACAAGATCTGTGATGAACCACCAATACCTAACAACACAGTAAGACTCGCATTTAGTGACACTCTGTCACAAGTTTGGATTTTGGATTTTCGGTGACCTTTACCTATTTTTTCATGATCATTGGAGGCCATTGAACTTAAATCTTTTGAAAGCTTGTTAACACTGTATCTTTGGAAATTTGCAACTGAAGTTTGCTTATAAACATACATAACATGTAAACCTAGGCATGAAATAGATGAACCCTGTTTTATTTCTATGTTCCATGACCAAAAGTTAGTCCATCTGGCCATCCGTCTCTTCATCCATTTGGCCATGTCCCAGTAAACAATCTGTCTCTTGAATATTTGAACTTACGTTTGCCAAACCTGTACACACACTTTGTCATAAGGAATAACCGTATTGATTTCAGTGACCTTGTCCTGTCTTATCCTATCTGTCCATTTATTTCCTTGTAAACTTTAACTGTTGAACCATTTCCTGGTAAACAGTCTACTAGGACCTCTGGAATATGCAGTTAAGATATGACACTAACAGCCCTATTGATTTTCTGCAAACTTATATTTTTTCAAAGTTCAAAGAAACTAGATCTGCACACTCCTGTATTAAAACAGCGCTTATTTTTACAATATGTATGATATATTTAAGGACAAGGGGTTTAAAGTGAATTGCACAGTACTTTTTATGTTGGAATATACATGTAGCTCTTATTACCCAGAAGTGAAAGATTAATGTTCACAATAATTGTGCAGCAGGAAGACTAATGAGTGTCGTGGACACAGTGACTTTGTTGTTAACTTTCTTGTATCACAGCTGTTATTGACATGTTCTGATTTCTTGTCTTTTTTGTCATCAACATTTCAGTATGCCTCACAGGACAGCAATTTTCTGATAATCACAGGACCAAACATGGTAATAATTAACTTGCAGATTAACTCCGATTGTCTTCTGCTCTGTCAATCTGTGAAATAACTGCTTCCTCATAAATGATCCACTCTAATCTTTTATTTATCAGGATTCTTCACTTTTCACTTATTAATGGGGGTTCCTTTTCAGATCATAGTCTTCGTGATTTGTGTGAAGAGATATTTTCAAAAATTACATAAATATAAGCAGATTGTGTGAACTGTTTTGTTTTGTTTTTTTTTGGGGGGGGGGGGTTTCGTCCAGTGGTGTCATGTAGGGTTTGAGATGTTTTTCATACTTTGCTTAATTTGGTAGCATTCTTCGTAAATATATGTCTGTGTTATTGAATAACCTAAGGTTTATTTGTTTGTTTTGGTTTTTGAACCTTGTTTTTTGTAAACTGAACACACAAGATTACTGTCATTCTCAATATGTGTATTTTCAGGGTTTAGATTGAGGGTCCAGTGGGTGTGCTGGACCCCGAAAGCCCTATAAGCGATTTTTGAAGTAAAATGAGGAATTCTGACAACACATATAAAGTGTGCAAGTGAAAGTAATCGTGTATTGGTAGTTTTCCAAAATGCAAATTATGCTGAGCAAAACATTAGTGGAGGAGTAGTTCGGCACTGGGGAAAAGAGCCTTCCTGAAAACCTCCACTGAGACACCTTTTGTAACATGTTATAGAGTGGTAAGTCGACGTACATCCGCCAGGTGGCACTGCTGCAGGTCATGGCTCAGATTGGTTCCTTCGTACCCGCTGAGTATGCGTCGTTCCGCATTGCAGACCAGATCTTCACCCGAGTGAGGACTGATGATGATCTGGAGACAAATGCCTCAACGTTTGTTCTGGAGGTATGACTTTAAATAGAGTACAGCAATGACTACTTACCACATACTGAAATCGGAACATAGTGTGAGGTAAGAAATGAACACGGCTTAGTCCCATTTAAAAATAAATTTAATTATATTTATATGTTCCTCTACCCATAATACTGTCCACCATCCTGTAATTGGAAAATGAGTGAGTACATGGTGTTAAACAACAATCAAGTAAATAGATAAATAAATATGTGATTTATTTGATATATTTATTGTTCTCCAGAATGTTTCAGTTATGTGACAATAATCAGGTTTATGGTTTGAGGTAACCTAAATGAAACTACCAAGCCATGTCAAACCTCAGAAACCTCCTGATCTAAAGAGTGTTTTTTTTTGAGGCAATGAATATAGGCAAATGTTGAATCACATAGCAAAGGATAATCCAACCTGAAGAGAAAAACAACAAATGAAGTGAAGGTCGTCAGAAGTGCCATACAAAACTGTACCTGAAATACATCGCCAACTGTTCAAGATTTTCATGCAATGTGCAGATTAATGTGCAAATTGTAAGGTTAGCTCTATGTGGCATATTTTGGTGTAACATGGTTGAGAAAAAATCGTTTAAAAATTTATACCCATAAGAAACTGTACACAGTTGATTTACCTTGCCTGATGTTCGCCTAAAACATTTGATTTACCTTTGCCTGGTGTGCACCTAAAATTGTAAGGAGAAAGGAAACAAAAGTTGTTTTCTCATGGCCAGGTCTGTTAGGGGTCATTCTGGTTTATATGTTTGTTTTTTGCAACTTGAGGACAAGAGTTGGGTGTTAAATGTTACCATATCTTTAGTTTTTGAAGGAGCCTTCGTATCTTAAGACAGATTCAGTGAAAAGTAGTCAGGTAGAAAGACATTTAATCACTGCTTGGCTTTTCTGTAACCTTTGTGTTGTGTATGGCTAAGATTGGATAAGAAAAACAGTAAACTAAACTCACATAATTTTAAACTTCGCCCTTGATCCTCTGCACTTTCTTCTATTTTTGCCAGATGCGAGAAGTAAATTACATCATGCAGAATGCTTCCCATTCATCTCTGATTATTATGGATGAACTTGGCCGAGGTATATCCTAACTGTGAAGAAGTCAGACAGATAGCATTACTGTAACAGCTTCCTGATTTGCTGGCTTAGGCTATTTAGAGTGAAATAATAAATGTGGGCCATCAGACATCTAAATGTAACTTGCTTCTTTTTGTCACTGAAGGGCAACATACTCAAAACTTAAAATGACCATTCCTTACTTGGGCTTGGTGATTAGCCTAAGGGAGAGGCTGAGTGCTGTTTGGCCTTGTGTTAATGTATTGTGACTGGGTTAGGGTCGCAGGGTAAGGAGGAGGTTATGGGTCTGGATTCAGGTCTTGTGTCTTCTGCATGGCGTTCTGAGGGTGAGGCAACAAAATAAATATGTTAGCAATGAGACTGAGGGGTCACTAAGAGACACCAACGTGAAATGACGCAACCTTGTGTACAGTCAGACATTCTCCTGCATTGTTTCAACACTTTGTAAACATTTGCACACAGTTTGGAAAAGTTGCAACATTTTTCAAGTAACAATAATGTTTTTTTGTTTAGGAACGAGTTGTGAAGAAGGCTTGGCAATATGTCATGCTATCTGTGAATATCTCCTGAACCTCAGGGTATGTGTAGTTAAAGGGAAAGACCTTGTAAAAGTGAACATATGGTGAGTGAAAAGACCATTAAAAACTGTATCTGAAATTACCTTTTCTGATTTTTTGGGATATTTTTTCACCAAAATAAACACAGTCGAATGTTTTGATTGTATGGTGGGTTTTATGGACCATGTTGATAATGCAGTTCACCAGTGATGTCATGCCGACTTTCAGTGGCCCTAAAGCAGAAATTTAATGTCATATTAGTAATTTCATACACAGGCTAACATTACAGGATTACTCTTCACAAGAACTTTATTCAGACTTGAACATAAAGTTGTACAAAAAGTTGTGTGATGTCACTGGTGAACCACATTATCAGTATGGTCAATAAAACCCACCATACAATCAAAACCTTTGGCTGCTTTTATTTTGGTGAAAAACAAATCTAAAAAAATTCAGTGAAGGTATTTTCACCCACCATAAGTTCATTTTTACGGGGTGTTTCCCTTTAAGGATTTTGTAGGCACATACATTATAAACAGTTTCTGCAGTCTTTAATATCAAGCATGTTATAATTGGCTGTGATTTAAGTATAAGCTGACCATTAAAAGTTAAGATTACAGTTTATGCCAGAGTGATTTATAAGCAGTGGTTGACAAAAGAGGTAGTTTAAGTTTCTGTTGTTGTTTTTAGCTCTGTTGGTCGAAGACCAAAAGGGCTTATGTATTAACAAGTTGTCTGTCATCCGTCTCTCTGACTCTTTCAATCTGTCCAGGGTCTGTTAACTTTTCTTTCATAACACTACTCCTACGGTTTTTGTCTGATTTCAATGAAATTTGGATCAAATGTAGACTACATCAAGACACATAATTCATAATATCGATTTTCCATTCCGATGATCTGTTGTGTGTGTCTCTCTGTTTATCCAGTGTATGTTAACATCTTTCAAAATGCCACTTCTCATACAGTTTTTATCTAATTTTAACTGAACTTGGTTTAAGGGTTGAATACTTCAAGATACATACATAATTTGTAATATCAATTTTCCATTTCAGTGATGGTTGTCTGTCTGTCTGTTTGCTCATCCAGCATATGTTAACATTTCTTTTAAAATGTTACTAATTACTGTTACATTTTGTGTCCATTTTCAACTAAACTTGGTACAAGTGAATCAAGATATATATTTCGTAGTATTGATTTTCAATTTTGATTGCCTATTGTTCGTTTATTATTCGTACATAATTTTGTAATAGACTGTGTCATGTCTGTGAGAATTTTGTCCCAACCCATAGGGCATCTGTTTCATCAGAGACTCTGGTTTTCTTTTTTCCAGGCCTTTACCTTCTTTGTGACACACTTCATGGAGCTGACCAATCTTCCGGCAATGTATCCAAATGCAGAGAAGTAAATGCTTATTTTTTTGTTCTTCAGTTTCTCTCTGATACCAAAGTGCAGTGTTACAAGTTATGTGCCATACAAATTGTCCATTTGTCAATAGTTTGATATTGTAGCAATCAATTATCCTGTCTATGCAAAATCACCGGAAATGGGCTGAAATAATGTAGTAAAATTTTATTTAAGTTATAAAATCATCACAAGAGCCTTTCAAAATTAATATATAGACATCATGAGTACTGTGAATGGCTTAAAATTCTCCCCATTATAAAGTTTATCATTTTCCCTGATTCTGAGAGTCCTGTTGATCTCAGGAAGTTGTTTTACGATTTTTGAAAGGTACAAAGGTATCCCACTGGAAAAATATTTCATGACATATATTTACCTCTTAAAAATGCCCTTTTTTGTCATATATACTTTAGGTCTGACCATTCAGGCGTCTGTTTGTTAATTAGAATGATTGACATTGACAATTGTTTAGATTTCAAAACCTTTTTGTCTAATTTCTTTGACATATGGCATTTTAACTCCTATCCAAACAAATATCTGAATAGAGAAAAAAAGTTCACACTTTTGTTATACATTTTTATTTATGTGACTAAGATACAATGTGAACAAAGTGCAATTGTGTGTGTTGAATTCTCTCATTTTACAGTTATCATTTTCAAGTCAGGCGGCTTATCAGTGCAGACGGAAACTGTGACAAAGTGATTTTTTCTCACATCCTGTCTAAGGGGAAGACGGAAGAAATACACTATGGTGAGTGAAGGACTTTAATTTGTCACCTACGACTATAATGTAAGCAGTTTAGGACTAAACTGGTCTCAGACTGCCTGAACCAGCCTAGCAAGGCAGATGATATCTTACAGGAAACTCATTTTCCTGTCACTTGCCTTCCACCTATTCTGCATACATGTTGATTTCTCTTTATGTTTGAAAATATGAGGGCAAAGAAACTTGAGAAAGTCACTCTGTTACATGTACTTTCCATTGGCTAGTGGTTTACTCCAAACGACTGTACTTTCCTCCATCTGTAAAATGACTGGTATTGTATGAATGAAAATTCTTGATAATGGCATTATTAAACTAAGTGTAAATCCCAGTATTCCTGCATCACTTGTAGACACGGAAGGGGTGTTTTAAGTTGATAATTGAATTCCAGCCTAACCAAATAAGGTTGAAAGTTCACTTATTAAATGGACTGGTAAATACAGTAATTGATCACGTTGACACTGATATACACGTGCATTTGATATTGCTTTTATACCCCTTGGGTTGGAAGAAAAAATGTGACGTAAGTTTTTATAATGTGTGTAATATGATATTTTCCTTGAGTTCTCAGTATCTGTAGTTTTGAGTTCCAGCGTATCTGTGCTTTTTTACCACAGGTCTGCGGTTAGCTGAGATCTCCACCATGCCAAAAGCTGTAGTGGATGAGGCCAAAAGACTGTCAAAAATGTTAGAAGAGGAGGAAGAAAAAGTAATACCACACATATTTTACACAAAATTACTCTCTGGCTTCAAACAAAGTTTTATAAAAAAAATTAAGACATTCTTCCTTTGCTCTAGAAATGACATGCTGATAAATGAATCTTAAAGGATGTATTTTATTTTGTTTGGGGTGGGGGTTCACACAAGGTGAGCACTGAAATGATCATGTGAAGGGTTTGGCTTGTCACCAACTGCACAGACTTTTAACAGATGAAAAGCCTATTATTCAGATCACGGTTTCAGTTCTGGAATAACTAGTAAATAATAATTCTAACAAGATATGTACATGCATGTATGTTATTCATTTTGGAATATTTAATAGATTTTTCAATTTCAAATCTTTAATAAGCTTAATAATAATAAGTTTAAAAGACTTTTTAACTTGTAAAAATCTGCTTTTAACTGGTTTAATCTCTGAATTCCATACAAACTATGGAGCAGGTGGTGTAAAGTCACATTAGCTTGTTCCACTTTCAGGTATTTTATTTGTCCAATGTGTCAAATTCTTTGGGTTTCAGAGTGAACAGAACACTGTTGAGTGCATAATACAAGCAATGTGACTTTCGTTGTGACAAATTTGTGTTTTTGCAGTCTTTGGGTGTCAGGAAACAAATAATTATCTACAGAAGTGCCTAAGAAACAGACTATTGACTTTAGTTTTGAAGTTTGACCGTTTTCAGATTTCAGAACAAGAAGAAGCAGGTTTCAAAGAGCTGAAGCTTTTGTTTTTTAGTTTCTTGGGCTTCTTTTTTGTCCTATTGTTGAAGTTTCACAATTCGTGAGTTTCAGAACAAAAGCAGTCTAAGTGCTGAAATGCTAAAGGAACAAGCCATGTTCAAGCTGGCCACCAGGTTGATACAGACAGCACGGAATTCTCGCCTGGAGGAGGAGAGCCTCAGAGCTTACCTGAAAACGCTGAAGAAACAGTACTTGAAAGAAATTGAGTCGGCTGACAAGGTGGCTGAATGTGAACCCAGCACATCAGCAGCTGGCCTCCAAACTGATACAGGTGGCAGTGAGGGCCCGTCTGGGGGGGAAGAGCCTCCGAGCTTAGCTGAAAACTCTGACGAAATGATTCATTAAGGAAATTGAGGGGGCCGAAAAGGTGGCTTAAGCCTGAAAGTGAATCCAGTACATCTTCATCTGGCCACCAAACTGATACAGACTGGTTGGAATTCCAGTCTGGAGGAGAGCCTCAGAGGTTACTGAACACCCTGAAGAAACAGGACCTGAAGGAGATTGAAGAGGCCAAAATGGTGGCTGAAAGTGAGTCCAGTACATCATGATATGGCCACCAAACTGATACAGATGGCAGGCAACATCTTCCTGGAGGAGGAGACCCTCAGAGGTTACCTGAAAACTGAATAAACAGTGCCTGAAAGAGATTGAGGATGCGGAAAAGGTGACTGAAAGTGAATCCAGTGCATCATTATGTGATGTGTGACAGAGAAGAGCAGGAAAAATTTAAAGCATTAAGAACTGAAGGAATGCTGTGCGTTGGAAGGTTTTGAAGAAAAGTTATAAATTAATGTGTGTAACATTTGATATAATAAGGCTAAATAGAATAAATAGGTGGAACGAATTTGATTATTTTGAAGGTTGCGACACTTCGATTATTGTGTTAGAGTGTAAAATGTAGCTTTGTTAGTCATACCTGTGACTGTTTGTTTCTGTGAGCTTGAGGTTCAGCATTATTCCAGCCATTTCATGAATATCAGCTTGCACATGTACTAGGACGGCTGTAATACCAAGATATATATTCTGCCGCTTCACTGAAATGCTATACTAAGTCACAACAGAAATGATGGCTCAATCTGTTTCAGTAGACAGACAGACTCGTGCAGTATACAGGTACAAGACAATATGGCCTAATCCATCACAGTAATTTGTCACAAGACATGATAAAATGCAACAAAATATATTTATTTATCTACTTCCTTGTGGATTTAGTTTTCTCAAAGGGAGAGAACCCACAAAAGTGAAGTTATGGTGAGTTCAAAAAAAAAGGAAAACATGTATGTATGTATGCTTGGGTTAAACATGGTGCTCAACAATTTTTCAGTCATATGACAAAGAGGAGTCCTTAGAATGTATATATACTATGTCTTATGACAATTCGAGTCCATGCCGCCAAAGTGGAGCATAATGCCGAAGACACCAGGCATGACACCCCACCCAATCACATTATGCTAACACCATAAAAAAAAAAAAAAAAAAAAGAAAGAAACCTTAAGAACTGTATCTGAAAATAACTTCGATTATTTTTTTAAGATTAAATGCAGTTCATATGTTTGGGTCGGATGGTGGCTTTTATTGTCCATGTTGATATTGTGTGCTAACAGTGATGCCATGTCAACTTTTCTCTGGCCCTAAAACAGAACTTTAATGTCATACTAGCATTTTCATAAACAGGCACACATTACAGAAGAAGGGTTCACAAGAACTTTATTCAGAGCTGAACATAAAGTTGTGCAAAAAGTTTTCTGACGGCACTGTGACACACATTATCAGTTTTTAATGTTCTCTTTACTCATCACAACTTCCTTTTTGCGAGGTCTTTCCCTTTAAGAATGCGATTGGGGTGAGGTGTGTGAGTGCATCGAAGTAAAATGGCTACAGTTGATCAGTTACTTGATAAACCTCCTGACATAAATGAACTACAACCTGCGGATGGTCGGGGGTTTGCCCCGGGATCTGCCCGGTTTCCTCCCACAATAATGCTGGCCGCCGTCGTATAAGTAAAATATTCTTGAGTACGGCGTAAAACACCTATCAAATAAATAAAGAAATGAGCCCCCAAACAAGGACAAGCTGTGTAACGACACAACCTCATTGGTGAGCAGCCTGTCACTTTGGGCAAACCTGACTCTGTAGTTGACTATATGGCCCAGCGCATATTGCACAGACAGGATTTGTTGTCAAAAACGGGATTTTCTTTAGTGTCTTCAATTGTATGGGTAACCATATGAAGAATTCCTGGAAAAATGGATCCAGAAACAAATGAGCCGGGAATGGCTTTTACCAAAACCAAATTTCCCATCTGTCATGGCTAGCATGCAGAGGGCATTATTGTTATATAATCTCCCACAATGCAAGGCTTACTTAACCTATGATATCCTTTGGTTGTTACAATAAAGTGCGTGTGAGAATGAACCAGTACAGAAAAGGCACGAGTTAATCCTCTCAATCTACAAACAATAGATTTTGTATAAGCCTATTAGTAATTGTCATCAGGCTGGTGATTTTGGTCCATATTTTAGTTATAAACTAATCAGGTGCAGTGTTGACATGCGGTTAAATGACTAGCAGCTGTTGATTGGTCATAATGAAGCTTGGCCAGTATACACATATACAAGTAAATATTAAGGATGATTGTGGGTTTCGCCCGGGCTCTTGTCATGTTACCTCCCACAATAGTGCTGGTCGCCGTTGTAGAGCTTCGATTTGCTCCACAATTGTTCTTCCACACCACTTCATGCATATATACTTCTTCAGTTGAGGAAGTAGCCTATTTGGGTGGGGACCCAATGTGGCCTAGTACTGCACATCCTAAATCTTTCAATTTCACATGTGTACTTTGTTTAGCTGTTGACTAAATGCTATAGGAAGTAGCCATGCCTTTCACCTGGGACTGATATAACATAAATTATCATGTTATGTTAGTGTTGTATTTATTTATTTGATTGATGTTTTACGCCGTACTCAAGAATATTTCACTTACAAGACTGCGGCCAGCATTATAGTGGGAGGAAACCCACGACCATCCGCACGTTGGTGGCAGACCTTTCCACGTATGACCAGAGAGGAAGCCAGCAAGAGCTGGGCTTGAACTCACATCGACCGCATTGGTGGGAGGCTTTTGGGTCATCGTGCTGCGATAGCGCGCTAATCGACTGAGCCACGAGGCACCTTCTTAGTGTTCTAATACTGTCCCAAAAATGAAACAGAGGAAGTAGGAGTTGTGGTAAAGCGCTATATAACTGCACAGTGCCAGCTGATTCTGTGTAGATTAACGTCTAACAAGGGGTCAGATGAACTCAATATATACCAGAATATATATATTCCTAGTTATAAAATAGATAGAGAATGTACATGGGTAATCAGGGCCGCGAATTGTATAGATTCGAGTCTAACACGAGGTCAGCTGAACCCAATATATACCCGAACAAATACAGTGTATTCATTTTTATAAAACAGATACAGGGTGGATATCTGCACTATCGTCCCCGCTTTTACACCTTGCTTGCAGCAGAATGCAGGAAGTTAATTACATGGAACGGACACTGTATTAGTAAGTAAATTCTGATTGTATTGTAGAGAGAAAGAAGAGAAGTAGCTACACGTTAGCAGACTTGTCCATGATGAGGGCATAAAATTGAAATTTATATGTGCGTGCAACAGTGTCCGGGTGAAATGTGTCTTGATTGCCCGCGCGGTTTCGTTGTATGATGACAATTTCATTGACTATAATTAAATGGCTTATAATTACATGTTAAGGTTCAGGGGCCAGTTTCACTAAAGGTCGGACGATGTATTTGTCGTAAATTTTACCGTAAAACGTCATGTACGATAATTTACGACGTTGTTCGTTTTCAAAAAGCATGTTTGTGAAAGAGGCTTATACGCGAGTCGTACACGCACGACATGTTGATGAAAGCGGCCCTAGAACTGACGAGTCCCTTTAGAACTGCAAAGTGCCTGGGATAAGCCATCGACATTTGGTTATACAGTGACGAACTTTCCCCCGTGTGACGTACCCAATATTGGCTGAAACTGCGTAGACGGCCATACATCAGGCGTCGTCCACCGCCTGTTGTCACAAAGACTCCGCCAACAGTGATATTTATTTTATTTATACATATATATATATTAAAGGCGGAAATCGAGCCCTAACCACACTTTATGGTATATTGTGGAAAGACCAGGTGAGCAGATGAGAGTTCCTGTGCTTGTTTCCTTGCATATGAAACACAAGCGCCTGAACCAATCGGCCAGGACCGGCTGACCGGCTGAATTTTAAGCTTGTACCCAGGAAACACATCTGATGTACTAAATGATACCTACGGTAGGGCATAAGAAAGGATGATTATAATACAGCTAGTCTGTACTCTCGTGCGTGTTACAGAGCGTGTATGTAGTTACAATTTTTGATTGTTACAAATTTTGGCGTGTGAAGTGTGCGTGTTACAGAGCAGGTATGTCGGTACGCTTTTTAATTGTTACAAATTTTTGATTGTTACAAATTTTGGCGTGTCACTTCACACGCCACCGTCCTTGAGATATCACAACGGTATAAATATATCTTCTGTAATATAGCGACACCCGCTCGGATAGTGCATTTGGTAGAGCGTCCTCTTTCGGACGGATAGATCTGGGTTCAAACCTGGGTCGGGTCATATCACAGAGTTTAAAAAATGGTACATCCTGCTTCCTCGCTACGCGCTCAGCAATAAGGGGATAGAGGGTGGACTGGTCGGCCCGGTGTCAGTGTAATGTGACTGGGTGAGAGGACTTGTTGGGTGTCTTCGGCAATTCGTTTCAGTGAGGCAGCACCGGATGAAAGATACGGTGGAAATCCGTCCTGCACCAAGGAGAAACCGCCTTCGTATAAGTGAAATATTCTTGACTAGGGGCGTTAAACAATAAGCATTCATTCATTCTGTAATATAGCCTGTTCTCCATAGTTCAAACAGGATATGTAAACAGGATGTGTGTAAAAACATGCGGGGCAAGTTGTTACAGCATACATCAAAACCCAGGTTGGGCACGTGAGTTGTTATGTGCCTCCTGACTCCAATCCCGAAATAGGTAAGTCAAACACACAGCTTTGCCTGTAACAATGTACTCAGACAGCCATGCAAAACGCTTCATTTTTTCCATCATCACGCAGTTGGAGGTGTTACCAAAAGGTTAATTTATAGAAAAGTTCTTGTATCGATGTTGAAAGTTGCTAAAGGTGTCAAAATATGAAATTTTATACCTACAACTGCACTGCGGGTTTCGTCATCACTCATCCACGTAGTGAGTCTCACTATACATTACACATAAAGCAGAAACAACAGCCCGAACTGAAGTTTATTATTTTTTCTAAAGGGGCTGTAACAATATGCCTCGTGTGTCAACTAGCCCAGGTTGTAGGTTATATCCCAAATTGTTTTGCACATGCCGTTTTAAGTTTTGGTGAATACATAGATAGGGAGGTGACGATGGGTCGCGCCTTAAATTAAGTCCATTCTCACTGTTGTTACTCTCTAAAAACTACTGTGTACGAGTGGTACACATTATTGTGTCAAAAATGCACAGCCACATAATTTTTGTGTACAAGCGGTACACAATTTTTATACTTTGTGCTCTTTATCCACAAGGACGTGAGATAAACAATTTATGTACCACTGATACACAGGCATTGTGGATGTGCAAATTTGTACACGTTGAGCAGGGTAATTATAGAGATGGCCTCTGTCCGGTTTCCTCCTACCATAATGCTGGCCGCCGTCGTATAAGTGAAATATTCTTGAGTACGGCGTAAAACAACAATCAAACAAATGAACTGGGCATAGTTCAGTTATACTGAATAAGCAAATGAAAGTTCTGAGTACTGCACTAACAAAATGGTTTGAGGTATTTTATGTATAGGCCTACGTGTCATTCTGATTGAGAAGACTTCCGTATACATGTGAGCTCATTGCCCTGCTGAACGCATCGCGTGAAGTGATAATAACTTGAACTGGCCAACTTGGCCTAAGTACTTCATACATCGCTCTCAGTATCAAAGGCCTATATGTGTATAGTCCAGGCATTCCTCTTGAAAGGCCTACTCGTGATGATGACGCGTGAAGTGCTATTATGATGGGATCCGTCGTATTTGTCGTCGACAATTCGAGAAGGGTATTCATGTTTTTATACAGACAGTATTACGTCCCGTAGAGTTCCGATGTGGACTTCGAACTATTAGCCTATACATATACAAGGCACTTATGCCATCGGCCCGGGAACATCCGCCTCGATCTGCATGCATGCTGAGCAATGTTCCCATTTCAGCTCGCCCTATATATATATTTGTCGTGTATGGTGTGTGTGTGTGTGACTTAGAAGTACACTGTGGACGGATTCACCTTGTACTGACACAGTCTTCGTAGGCCTGTTGGCAGTGGGAGAGATACATGGTGTAGGCGACAGGTTTGGCACTCTAGAGGATACGGCGCATAAAGACCGCATATCAGACCTTCTTCGTAAGTACACAAATAAGAAAAACTTAAATACCGCACACACACACACACACACACACGCACACAAACATATAGAGCTTTAAAATACCCACGTACATGTAAATTTAGGGCCATTGTATGCAAATTACAAGTTGTGGATTACTATTTGATGATTGACATCAGGTTCTGGTTTGTAAGCTTTATCGTGTCGTGCCGATTTTGTACCAGTCATTTGAAGGATACAGTACATAAAACTCATGGTTTTTAAATTGTTAATATGCAGTTTAGGATGTGTCCTAATTACCTATAAAAGTACAAATAATTTCTCAACCTTGTATGGGTGTAAAATGGCTTTTAAAGTTCAGTTTGCCTTGTTTCATCAGTAATTTTCTGTGGTCCGGCAGTCGGTCAATTCCTCAGTCAAATCGTCAGTGTAACTTACGGTGGTAAACCGAGTGTCTAGCTGGGTTCTGAAATCTTTGTCCGAAGTCAGAAGACCTGGAAATATATTTATACATACATTATAAGAAATGTATACATTATATGGGGTTGACACAGTTAATGGCCAACTGGTTTTGACAGCCTTCCCAACAATAGGCAGCATGTGGTATTTGAAAATTTTCGCAAGCAGGCAGCCCGTGGTTTTTGACAAGTTTCACACAGTAGACAAAACGTGGCACTTGACAAGATTCCCATACTCACAATAAGAATCATGTGGTTTTGACAAGTTTCACACACTCACCATAAGAATCAAGTGGTTTTGACAAGCTTCCCACAGCAGACAGCAGGTGGCACTCAATACTAAAAATCGGGTGGTTTTTGACACAGAACCTTTTTGCAACATGCACATGGTGACATGCAATATGGGAAACTTTCTACGACATGTACAAGCAGACACCGAATGTGGGAACCGTTCTGCAAGATACACAGGGAGACACCGAATGTAGGAAACGTTTTACAAGATGTACATGGAGACACGGAATGTGTGAAGGGTATAGGGAAAAGTAAACATACTAGGAGCCATTTTACAAACAGATTGCAAGTTATGTCAACCGTAACTGTCACATGCTGTGTACGTAGCCATGGTAGTTACTTGTACTTTTAACGTAGCATTATACCCTCTTCGTAAAACAGGCCCCTGCCCTACGGACACCTTTCTACACCCCATACATAGATCATAAAACAAGAAGTTTGCAAATGTGCCGAGAAGACAATCTGCGATAGTGTTTAGATAAGGATTCAGACAGTCAACATCCCTCATATATAACCGGCAGTTTTAGTTTTGTTTCGTTAAATAAAGAAATACTTTTTTGACTGTACCCGGGACAAAAAGATAAATTCGTTAGACGGACGCCCGGCCCAATAATGAGGGCTGCTTACATCATATGGTTCCGTATCCTGTCTCTGAGTATAACTGCCTTAATACATACAGTACCCAGGAGTATATCAAATAGTCATACAACAACAGTCTACCATGGCATAGTGGTAAGCGTACGAGTGCAACACGATGACTCAGGAGCCTCTCACCATTGCGTTGGTTTTGAGTTCAAGCTAACTCCCGCACGTGAGAAGGTCTGACTGCAACTTGCAAATGGTCGTGGGTTCCCTCCGGGCTCTGTCTGATTTTCTCCCTCCATAAGTGAAATATACTTACGCACGGGGTAGAATTCCAGCCAAATAAATAAATACGTCAGTCATTCCGGTCAATCAATCTGTTAACCATGGCGTTTCACTGGCTCAGTCTTTCGCTTTATCATCATATTGACGCAGTAATCCGTTTGCCAGGGTTTAGAGGTACAACATACTGTCCATTCTGGCACTCACACGTGGTTTGTCTTCTCCAATGAATTTGTTAGGCAACTGCTCTGCTTTTCTCGTAAATGTGTCATTCACTCAAATTTTGCAATAATCACTGGTTTAACAGTTCACTTTGCATGTCCTTCAGTCAGTTTACCAGTCCACATTGCATGTTCATCAGTCAGTTTACCAGTCCACATTGCATGTTCATCAGTCAGTTTACCAGTCCACATTGCATGTTCATCACTCAGTTTACCAGTCCACATTGCATGTTCATCAGTCAGTTTACCAGTCCACATTGCATGTTCATCAGTCAGTTTATCAGTTCATATTGCATGTTCATCAGTCAATTTACCAATTCACATTGCAGTCAGTTTACTAATTCACATTGCATGAATAGCAGTCAGTTTACCGGTTCATATGGTCCTTAAGTCAGTTAATTTATTTATTTATTTATTTATTTATTTCATTGGTGTTTCATGCCGCACTCATGAATATTTCACTTATACGGCGGCCGCCAGCATTATGGTAGGAGGAAACCGGGCAGAGGGAAAAAAAACCACGACCATCCGCAGGTTGCTGGCAGACCTTCCCACGTATGGCCGGAGAGGAAGCCAGCAAGAGCTGGACTTGAACTCACAGCAACCGCATTGGTGGGAAGCTTCGGGTTAATTGTGCTGCGATAGCGCGCTAACCGACTGAACCACGCAGAACCCCTTAAGTCAGTTAATAAGTTCCCCAAAAACACGTTACATCATATTGCATATGCTTAAAATAAATTAAATATGCTTAGAGCTTAAAATAATGTAAAATCTTGCAGATCAATTGCACTCAATGCTCCGCCAAATAAATAGATACAACATAATTCAGAGACTGGTTTGCAACTGTCATGAACTCTTCAAACAGTCACGTCACTGACCTGGAAGTCGTCATTCCCTGGCTGACTCAAAAGTACTTATAAGTCAGTCCCTTG
Source organism: Acanthopleura granulata (assembly GCA_016165875.1). Classification (NCBI taxonomy): domain Eukaryota; kingdom Metazoa; phylum Mollusca; class Polyplacophora; order Chitonida; family Chitonidae; genus Acanthopleura; species Acanthopleura granulata. Next base: position 10,874,655 of record JABBOT010000016.1, read on the forward strand.
CTCAACTGTAACGAGCTATAGGTCAGTTCTCTGTCAACGAACGCTTTCTTAAGTCACTGTTCATTCAAGCAATCATGTCAGCCGTTTAGATCACGTACTGTCAATTTCTCAATGTTATTTCCGTCACTTAATTCCTGAGGTCCGGTAATCGGTCAGTTTCTCTGTCACTCCATCAATCGCCCAATTCCTCAGTCAAGCTGTCAGTCAGTTCCCGGACCAGACGATCAGTTTCTCTGTCACTCCATCAATCACCCAATTCCTCAGTCAAGCTGTCAGTCAGTTTCCCGGACCAGACGATCAGTTTCTCTGCAACTCAGTCATTCATGCTGCCTTATCAGCCACTCAAGTCACACATATTATCAGTTTCTCTGCATGGTCGGACAGCCGGTCAGTTTCTCTGCATGGTCGGACAGTCGATCAGTTTCTCTGCATGGCCGGACAGTCGGTCAGATTTTCTGTGTGGTCGGACAGTCGGTCAGTTTCTCTGCTTGATCGGACAGTCGGTCAGTTTCTCTGCATGGTCGGACAGTCAATCATTCAGTCGTAACCCATACGGTCATGTCTATTCTTCACTCAGATCGTCAGTCCGTTTCTCATAGTGCGATACAGTCGGTCATGTCTATTCTTCAGTCAGATCGTCAGTCCGTTTCTCATAGTGCGATATAGTCGGTCATGTCTATTCTTCAGTCAGATCGTCAGTCCGTTTCTCATAATGCGATACAGTCGGTCATGTCTATTCTTCAGTCAGATCGTCAGTCCGTTTCTCATAGTGCGATACAGTCACTCATGCAATCCTGTCACCACTTAATATCAAGTCACACACATTGTGTCAGTTTTTCATTGGCTTTTCTCCAGTCAATTACTCTGGTCAGACTGTCTGTTAATTTCTCTACCGCTCGTTTAATAACCCTCGCAGTCATGTAAAATTTTCAGTCACATGGTCAGTGGGTTCAGGAAGTCATACAGTTCACCAGTTTCGTTGTAACTCATTCGCCCATATAATCCATCATTTCGTCAGGCACAGCGTGAGCCAATTTCCCAGGTCTGCTACGAAGTCCCCTTGCAGTCGCCGTCGGTCAGTTTCAGGGGGACGCGCGGTTATGTATTTGTTACTCAGTTTGTCCAGCCTCATAATCAGTGGATGACTTAGTCACATAACATACCAGTGCCATTGTCACACAAACACATAGATTTGTCAGCCATGCAGTTAATGCATGTTGTAATCATTTTGTCAAGTTAGTCTATTTTCAGGGAGATCAATACTCTACAGCCATGTTGCCCGGAGGGCTGGGTTGTTGGTCAATGGTTTTGTTGCTGATACCCATTGGCCAAGCTCGCTCCACGACGACCACCGACGAAAGGTGTTTCATGAATGTCAGGTAACACCATGAGTTATTTACGTGTTTGTAGACAATGTAAATATCCCCCAGTTTTTTTTCTAAGATAAAATGTTTTTAAACTGCATCTCATTCTGAGTATTTACTAGAACTGTAAAGCGGAAGCAACCTGCGGATGGTCGTAGGCTCTGCCCGGTTTCCTGCCACCACTATAATGACCGCCGTAGTATAAGTGAAATATTCTTGAGTACGGCGTGAAACACCAATCAAATAAATAAATATTAAGGTAAAGAGTATTTCCTTTTATCGCCACCATATATGGTTGTAGTATTACCGATGTTGTGTTAAGCCGTAATCATTCCTTCCTTCATCCCCAGTTGAACTATAGTGAGAAAATCAATTAAAATTACCTGTCCTTATTTTTGTTTCCATCCGAAATGAAAGTGCTGTCGAATATACATATTGATACGGGGTATCGGTTCGTGTGGCTACTTGATCCGAGCGCAGAGTTTGTAGAGGAAGCGTTTTGAGTGGAAGCGTCTTAGGGAAACCCTCACGATGGAGCCTATATAGTCTTGTCAGACACAACTAGGTAACACAACGTGCAGAGTGGAAACTGTGCGCTGAGGTTGCCACTAACTATACCCGTAACCTTTATAAAACTATATAGTTTTATAGATAAACCTGTGGACAAAGTGACTACAACGACAAGGGGTTAAATAACAAGAAAGGAGTTCTTTAATATATACTCACTACTTATACTTACTATGTGCAGCTGTCCCTGGTTCAAAGTGGAGAGAGAGCGACCGCCAGCCAAAACAAGTCAATCCCAGTTGAATTTGGTGAAGTCCGAAAGTAGAGGGTATCTCCAAAGGAGAGAAGTTATAGTCTTAGATCGGGGGTATCAGGAAGCACAGTAACGTAGCGTTTGAGTGGCCAAAGACTTCTGCTTCTCTTTTTAATTGAAACTGGGGGATTCGCTTATATAGCAGTGAACAAGTAAATCTTTTGTTTCTAAATTACCGGTCGTAAATTTTGAAGCCTGCGTTATCTCACTTCATGTATCGTCTGGAGGTGCTCTCTTTCTTCCTTTGGGTAACATTAATGGGGACCAACGGCGAGAACCATTTTTGACACATGTGTGGGAATTTCAGCTTGGGCCATGACGTAGCGTTGTCCCATCTGGACAATCAGCCACGCCAAACGAACTTAAACCGGACCGTGAATTTAATCACCTTGTGTGGGCCTTAAACTTACGCGGTTCCTAACCCGGACACATGTAATCACGACATGTGCCTCGTAACAATATGAATCCACTGTGACTATGCCTTATCTATTCTAGTTTTCTCCGCCCTAAGTTGAACATTTACGCCACGTCGGCAGTATTTCAGTCATGTTTGGCGACGCATGACGAATTCCAGTTTAACTGCGCACACACAGCAACTGACGTTTGAACCGATTCAATTTCAAGAAAATCAGATCTCGAGGCGACTGCGCCAAGACAACGGCAGTGGGTCAGATCCCAATGGCGTTGCGCAGCCAAAACTAAGGATGTGATTTTAATGAGATTGGAATCCACTCTACCTGACTTTGTATATGTAAGGTGTGCACTGTTAATTTCCTGCCGTAAAAATAATAGCTCCCCTATTTTTTGGACAGGATATCTTCCAAATAAGTAATCTATGTGAAATATCAAAGTCACATTTAGAACATTTCGAACAATTGCTTACGAGGGTTATCGTTTACTCTGATCCACTAAATGTATATACAGAATTCTAATCACCCCGGTTGGATGGCCGAGTAGTTAAATTTTCTCGCACAGCCTCGTGATTCAAGAGCCTCACAAATGTTGATGCCAACAGGGTTTCAAGTTCAGCTCAAGTTCACTTCCATGCAGTTGAGCCTGGGAAGGTCTGCCAGCAACCTGTGGATTGTCTTCTGTGTCCCCCGGGCTCTGCTCGGTTTTCTCCCGCCATAATGCTGGCCGCCAATGTATCAGTTAAGTATTCTTGAATAGGTGAAATGGAGAGCAGAAGAGCTGATGTATATCATTAAAGTCTGCCTCGGAAAGCCGCTCATAGGTTTGAGCACATATGTCACACATAGTTTTATGTTTTTCCTTTTTGTCAGTATGCAGGTTATCAGAACGCGAACCGTATCGATGAAAGAAATACAGGGGTGGTGGTTGTGGAGAAGGACAAGAACAGTATACAAGTATATATTGAGTTTTGCTTACCTAGTTCAAAAAAGTATCTTAATCACGAAAAACGATACAGAAACAGGGAGACTATAGTCTTGCGGGCTGCACTTCTGCTTATAATGTGTACATGAAGAAGTGAATCGGACATTACATTCCCGCTTTAGGGATAGGCACAATCGGCGTGACGTCATTAATAGACCGCAAACATTAACAATGTGGCCCGTGAAGTCCATCTTACGATCAAAACACTTGGCTGCATTTAGTTCAGTGAAACAAAAACTCAAAGAAATAAACAGTTGAAGGCATTTTTCAAATACAGTTTTTAACAGTATTTCTTCTTCTGATGACTTAATTTTTTTATGCGTCGTTAATTTCACCGAATGGGTTGTTGCCAAACGCATTATACCTAGTATATTAATGTAATGTTACATAAGCATTCATTATGCACCACTTCATCATGTGTTTCTGTTACACAGATCCAAGTCATTCATGGTTACAGAAATGAAGGTGGTTCCACGACCATGTAATGCAACCACTCTCACAATGTTCACGGATCCAACCACTCAAGTTCCCTCAACAGGTATGGTGTTTTGTAGTTCAGAGCTCCGGTGGTTGGTTTATCAGTGTTAAGTCACTACTATTTCAGTTTTAAAAGTAGCCGAATTACAAAGGATCGCGTCTGTATTGTGATTTCCAGGGAGCCATTTTCCACTGAAGATAAAATTCAGAACTGCATTGTTATATAAGGTGTTGGGCGCCACACGTCCAAATTTTGATAGGTTTAGTTCTTTTGTAACATAACTGTCCATGTGTTCACATTTGTAACTCCCTTGTTTCCTGCAAAATGGGATTGTCAGTGACGTCATTTTATAGCGATTATTTATGGTGAAAAGTACTTCAAGACTGCGTATATTGTTTGGAGTTTAAGTTTAAACCCCTCTGCAGCTTTAAATCAGAGAGCCTCAGCTGCCCTCACCCCATGTCTCGATAATTATTTTTTTGTAGAGGTCAACGATTTAGGCTTGTCCAATGGTTCGGGTCAACAAGATGACCAACCGTCATCCGGGCAAATCGCTGGATTCGTCATAGGGGTCATCGCCATAGTAACCGTTGTTGTTGTAATCATCGTTGTTGTTGTGTTCATCCGACGAAAAAGGAAAAGAAAACAAAGGTAATTATCTTGACTTGTTGTTATTTTCAAAGAATTTCAGAAAGCCCTAATTGTGTTTACAGATCTGCTTGTTTTTGCCTTAACTTTCCATTTGAGTTTTATTTTTTATATTTTATTTTTGAGACTAATATAAGTTGGGTTATATTAGGTTATATAACGCACATTTACATTTAATTAGAAGCATTAGGAATTTAAAATCTACTAGGTTGATGAGTAACCGATTTTAAAATGTTAGATATCTGGGGGACGAGTGCAGAAGAGGTGACTTTTTATCCAGCATGGTTGCAATATTTACGGAAAAAAACATTTGCTCTTGAAGAAGGAAAAGTCCATGGATGTGGACTTCGGGCTGGGATTAATCCTCTTCAATCGAATAATGAATAGAATAAAATAATTAGCAATGCTGATGCGGAGATAAAATGTCTGCTTTTATTCCTGCAGTCAAAAGGCAAACATGCCAGCAGTTTCGTCGTCCGGTGAGTATAAAAGATTACAAGTAAATAAAATGAAAAAAAAAAAACAAAAAAAAGAACAGAACCATGTTTGGTCGGACTTTGGGAGTGCCCACTCTGTAACCAGCGTTACTTTCACAAAACTTATTTAAGTCAATTTTTCGTCTTCCGTACCTCGTACAGCGCGTCGTTTTATAACACTTTCCCTTGAACGTGGCCATTTACGTGCAAAGTTACGAGAACTTTGATTTAAGAAGTTGTGTGGAGGCAATATGTGTCAAGGGCGGAGGGGCGGCGTAAATCGAACTTGTCTAAAAGAACTTCTGTCCTATCAGTATGTTCGTTCCCACAGTAATAGTACTTCATGACAGGGTATTTACTTCAAGGAATACAACTAAGGCGTTGGACAAACTGTAGAGGGGAAAAGGACATAATCTTACAAAAAAATATGCTAAGATTATTTAACATTAGTCATCATGGGAGTATAAATAAGCCTACTTCATTTACATTGATGAATAGTAATGATGTCTAGTTCTGTTCAAAAAGGACATTGAGACACTTTGACAGTTGGGGTCTATCACATTCAGGTCAGGAAAACATATTCAACATTATTTTTCTGTTCCAGGGAATTCTGCTGGAGCGACTGTTTACTATGCGGCACCGGAAATGATCAGAGACCGGAAACGAAGGCAGAAAGTGACCTATCAAGATGGAGCAGACTTGTCATCCAATCAAATTGAGTCTGGTGGTGACGAGACTGGTAGTGGCCAAGCCACGTATTCTTACAATCACTTACGGGAAGCTGTTGATTTATATCGCGGTGGAGATTTGGCAACAAATACATACGACCATTTGCAAGGTAACCATGAGACGCAGCTTGAAGACGAGGACGAAACCAATCCTTATTACAACGTGGAAGCTACAGGCACTTCCGCCAAAGCATGCCCGGGTCTGAACACGGAGTATGATAACGTTAAACATTAAAGACAGTCTCGGGACAGAGTAACACTAATGGCGTCCCTCAGCTAGAGTCCAAGGGCGATTGCTTTATTCTAATTATAACAGTTGCTGTTGAGAGCGCAATAGGGGTGGGGACGGGTTGCAAGACAGACATAGGTTGTTCATCAGATGCGCTGATGTCTTCACAAGAAATGAGTGATTGATCTGCCGCGTTGTATCTTGGTTGTTGGATTAGTGGTCATTTGCATGCAGCCATCTGCGGCGATTTTCTAACTTAATGACGAGGTGTTATTCGCCATTATGTGACATTTTCCTCATTGTTTCACACATGTATACTGCTGATATGGCCTAAAATTTCACCCCAAAATGCGCATTTTTAGAGGCAGACAAAATGCCTTAAAATACCACATTTGGGGTGGAAACCTACATATTTTCCGTACGCTATCGTCATATCTTCCAAACATACTAAAAAAAAACACTTTTCTACAGTCAATAGAACTCTCAGAATGAGGGATTATGTGCAGCTTGGTCATTGACAAAATTTTTGGTCATTTAAGGTATGCCATATCTGGCAAACCTGACCCACTCAGTCTAGCTTCGGATTTACGGCGAGAATGAACGTATCTAGGCTTGTGTGTATCGAGCGGCCATCTTCCCTCTAAAAGTGGGCTCGGTTTAATTGTCCAACCTAAATAAAATATTTGCATTAGGAATGAGAAAACATGGCCAAATCACACAAACACTGTTAATTTTGAGCTTATTAATTTTTACATTTTGACAAATAATTTGTGACGTAAGGTCGTTTTTATTCAAGATGGCTGCCCTCATAGAGCCAACATTCTTAGATGCCTTGTTGTACGCCAAACGAGTGACAAACATTGGTCCCTAAAAAAAGCAGGTGGAAAAAAAACAGTTTGCATTGCATATCAAGGTGGAACACGATTAATGTTCTGCGAACATGATACGGGAAAAGTGTGACATTTCAGCTCTTACGCCGAGATCAACGCCGATAGTATTATGCTTTGCGGTCTCATAACTTTTTAAATCTACGCGCTGTCTGGCTGGTTTCCAACATACGAAAATATGACGTAGCAAAATAGCGACACAATACATTAGAGGTCAAAGTCTCTACGTATCAATATATTTGCGTCTAAGTTTATATTGCCATATCTGGTAGTCAAATTACTAACATTGTAAAGGCGTACGAGGATACAGTGGAGCCATACCTACAAGAAATCTACGTACAAAACTGTCATGACGTATTGGTCGATCAGGCAGACTCCATGGCCAAACAGTCTTGCCACGATTTCTTATTATGGACTTAAATTTGAGCAAGAAAACAATTTTTTTTTCGTAAAAATAAGGTGAAGGCACTCAGTTCTGACCTTCTAGTCTGACTACATGTACAGACAAAACAAAAATTCTGAATTTTTCATCTCTTACTCAAACTGAGAAATTGGGATCATACTTAAACGAACAGTCCGCATCACTAAAGAGGTTGCACGTTCTATTCCAACACGTGTGGGTGCCTTGATGAAGTAAGAAGATTTGTCTAAAGTACATTGTATACACCTACATGAAGAGGAGCTGTGGTTTCCACTGGTTTCTGTTCCGTTTCCTGCAGTCTTTTTTCACGATCCTCCAGTTTCTTGTGGCCTATATGCTCGGTTTCCTCTGTTCTGTGTCCTGTCTTCCCCATACACCTTTAAGGGACATCGCCATGATGTTCGCAAGTTGACCTTACATTTCCCTCAAAAACAAGAGTATATATATATATATAAATCATAAACGCCAGTAGTATGCCGCACATTCTTTGAGGATCCCGCGCCCTTGCTTTGGGTACTATGCAAATTACTTGCCCTTAACGGTAGAAGGGTTCGTGGTAACTAAGAGCTGGCAGACCTTAGGCCTTTCTGGGCCAAACTAATCATTATATACACTCCAGTGACATTTTTAATAATAAGGCACAAAACGTTGAGAAATGGTGTACTATGTTTTCAGGAGATATTTTACAACAGAGAACTGAAATCCACATTTCAAGGTGTGTACAAGAAATGCTGATATTTGTTTCTTTGCATGTGGTTTATATTTTAGTCGCTGTCATTATTACTTCAATCACGTAACGAACGCTATGGCATGCGCGCGGATTGTCATATCATTGGTGTAACTTTTACTGGAGCTTGAAATCTGCTCCCTTGCGAGATTTTGACATGTGTTGCATAATGGCTTGATAGGCCTACATATTGTTGACTTTGAGTGCATGGCAAAAACGTCAGAATGAAAATACGCATGTGTGAGTGAACACGAACCTTGTGCATTTCCTCAGGGAACAAGGGTCAAAATGATGTGAAATGAAATCATGTTCACCCGTTGGTTCTCTCTTGTCTTAATTGATTGGGCAGGAATTAGTTGTCCGAAAGCCTATTCTAAGTCTTTGGTTCAATATGAACAGCGGTCTCCATGTATGTCGCGCTGGTTTTGCTTTTGATATAGAAAGTCATCTCGCTCACTCGTTAAATACACATTTAAGCAGCAACGCCATGCTTATACATGGACTCTTTATTTATATAGCTCTTTAGTATATTCCGATTATGGCAGCTTATACCTGCCATATTAATTTGATAAGCGATGTATACAGAGCTTCAAAAATGACTGACTCGTGCAAATTTCTGTACGTTCATGCATATTATTTTATGTCTCCTTGTATATAGAGAACTCACATTTTCAATGTACCGAATCAAATAAACAGGACACGCTACATATGAGTTTTTGCTGACAATCTAATTTAGTTTGGTTTTAACTAAGACTATATATGGATTTAACCACGGAGCTACATACTGCCAGCTAAAGATTATATACATGTACATGCTTTTATGAGAAAGTGTATGGTATAACTTTAACCAGGACAGAGAAATCCAGGTTTGACATGTTTATATATGTACAAACTGTGATACTTCAATACCTTTCTTGCTTGACTTCTCCGCCATATTAGACAATGTTCATACAGTTGTTAATGGGTTTAAATACACCATATAAGTTTTATACCATCTTATAAATGTCACGTCTCTAAATTGGATACGAAATGGATATAAAATTGTTGAAGATTGTATGTATGGATGATGCTAGAGATCGGCCAGTCGAGGTCAGGTCTGCTTATTTACAGGCTCAGCTGAAAGGTGGATTTGTTGCAATTGTTCACTCTGGAAACTTAGCCCAGGAAATCTTATCTATACTGTGAGCCAATCGGTGTCCATATTCTCTTTACGGTTTTCCAATCCTGTTGAATGTTCCTTCAAAAGGGCACACCACAATTAAGGAGTAGTTCTTGTAGAGTAAAGTTCTATTTTTATACTCTTGTATTTTTTGTGCTGCAAAAATTATTTGCGATTGACTGTTAAACTGTTTACATTTATTTTTAACATTTATTGAGTGTGAATATGTTTATATTTAATCAATGTGTTTTGAACACATTTATCTGGCTTTACACTTTTCGTAAGAGGAATGTATAAATGTACTTACCCGCCCAGTTTATATTGGAATATAGGTACACGGGAGGAAACTGGGGGGGGGGGGAGGGGCGTACTGGGGCCTATTGTCCGATGTCTTTGGCGGCCCAGTGATGCAGAACTAGCTATAAATGTCGGGCTTGGGTCCAAGAAGACACTGCATGTCGTGATATGACTGAAATACTGATGAAAGTGAAATCAATCAAACCAACAAGTCAACAAGCAAATTAATTTGCGTTAGCTGGGCCTTGGGGCTGAGTCGCCAATTTTAGATATTAATGATACTATAACATACTACATACATATACGTAAGCATTTTGCCATGTGAAGGCCTTGTCAAAAAATTCAACTGATATAGTGAAAGAGAGAAATTTAAAAAAAAGTAAGAGCTGTTTTTCAATGTGCTATTTTTTCGCCAATTTTCAACATTTTCAAATTTTTTGCACACGTCTATTTACTATTCAAGCCAAAAACCAGTCCAACTGATTTTAATATTCATCTTAGATTGTTCTGAGCGATCATTTAAAGTTAAAACTTTCCAAAATTTCAAGTGTTGGAAACTTTGATATTCTTTTGCTAACATTTTATGACTAGACAAGATATCAAGAATAAATGGGACCTTCTTTAGCTTAGGAACTTTGCTACCTTTATGCAAAATTTGGAAACTTAATGGTGAAATATAGGAGAGAAATAAAAGTATTTCTCAACAGAAAAGCAGAAAGTGACCAAAATATCCCGAGAATCATCATATGTGATAAAACTTCTCATTAATTCAGATGCAAATTATTTTTGGCCATCCACCAGCGGCTGCGAATGTATCAACCTATATTTATGTAAAATTAAAATTTTATAATAATATATAAAAGCGTAAATTAGCGTTCTATCATGACAGTTCTGAGTAAATCCCATCCCCTGATGGCACTCCGGTGGGGTGATTATGAGGCTGTTGTTTTTGTTAGCATGTGTGAAAGGTCCAAAATGCCTGCTTGGGCAGAGGTTTGCACAAGCAGTGGTGGGCTGTGTATAGGCAGGTGTTGGGAGGGGACCATACGTATCTACCACATGCAGACATATCTATTCACAGCAGGTAATCCCCCCTCTCTGAGTTAATCGCCCTAATCAGGTTTAAAACTATAAGAAAACACCACTGCCTTAATGCAAGACATGTTATGCTTTTCTGTCAATTTTAAGGAATTTGCAATTCGATCAAAGATAAGAAAATGGAGAAACAAACTGTGACATGAAAAGTTTATGTCCAAAATTTCCGCACTAAAGGGCCCCGGAATTTTGTCACGAAAACCACTTGGTTATGGTTATAGCGGTTTACCATTGGTCCTCGTTTTGGTTCCTCCACCAATGAGGTTGACCTCTTTATTTCAATCAATCCATTCATCAATCAGGTAATCAGTTGAAGATTCGCTGAAGAAACGGGCCAAAGTATATTTTTTGACAAAATGGCGTCTATAACTTAAAAATGATGTTACCGTGATGTAAATTTACAAAAACAAACAATTTTCGCAAAATGTGCTTTTAAGAGTTTGTGAAAGCTATAATGGGTGTCGATCTCGTGGCAACGTGCACGTATGGCACACATAGCTGTAAAGAATTAAGGTGCCCTATGTTATACAAACTATCGGTCAGATGTTGCATGAAGCCGATGCCTCTGCATGGTTGCTTGGGATTCGAACACTTGTCTTTGGTAACGCGGGAAATCTTAGCTCCAGACTACTGTATTGAACGGACTAAAAACAGCCATTCTACAAATTACAGTTCTCGAACGATATAAACTATGGCTATATTTACCTATTTATTTATTTGATTGGTGATTTTCGCCGTATGTACTCAAGAGCATTTCACGTATACGACGGCGGCCAGCACAGTGGTGGGAAAAAACCGGGCAGAGCCCGGGAGAAACCCACGACTATCCGCTGGATGCTGGCAGATCTTCCCAAGTAGGCCTACAAACAGAGAGGAAGCACAATGTGGCTGCATCCGTAAGGGTACAAGTAGAACACTGCTCGCCATGTAGCCTATAACTTAAATTTTCATGCCGTGATGAAACCGTGTTAAGCTTTCTTTAATTTGCTCGTATAATCTTGAAAACTAATCACAGGAAGAAGTATGAAATTCGTACGTAGGTTACATTTTGGTGGGCCTTTTGGCATGTACGTGAGATTTTCGAAAACCAGCTCGATCTATTTATCAACTTGGACTATTTATCAAGATATAGGTTTGTGAATTCCCTGAATATCTTTTTTTGCTCTTATCTTGAATTAGTGCTAGCGTGATACTGTTGTCGGTGTAAGGTGCACATTTTTCGTCTAACTAACATTTAAACATCCCGTGTCTAACTCTGAACTCTGTCAGTGGTGGACATACGACAGCCTTTCCCTCCTCTATTCTAATGGACTCGCCCACCTTTAAGTCACCCTCTCTTACACGTACCAAAAGCTATTTTTGGCTACACGCCAAGTGTTACACTGCGCAGAACGTGTAAACTGTTGTTCTTTCCTGGAATTTAAGAGACCAGCTGGTGTAATTATTGCGATTTTCTGTTTCTTTCCGGACCTACAGTAACGGACGACATTGTCATGTTTACTAGTGTAGCAGAAATATTCGCCACAGTAGCACTGCACGCAAATTTTGATATGTATAATATTTTTGCCACGTTTTCCTCGAGGTCGTGGTGGCCGAGTGGTTAAGGCGTTTGACTCGAAATCAAATGGGCTATGCCCGCACAGGTTCGAATCCTGTCCACGACGTAACATTTTTTTTGTCGTGTTGTAAAATAATCTTCGTATTTGACATGGGTCAGGCAAAGAGGAGGGCAGATAAGTCCACAGAAAAAGCCACCTAACTTGAGAGGGGTGTAACACTTGGCACATTCCAGCTCAGCCAATGTGAGTTCTAGCATTTTAAGTATTCGTTTAGCATACCTGGAAACTGTCACGATTTTGATGAGAGTCTCGCGGTTTTTAAGCTGAAATCACATTCTTGCGGTCAATGTATCAAATCTCACTTTTCTATTTGTTTTTTTTTTCTCTCTTTTTTTGCCAAAAATTGTTTCATTAATGTCATTTTATCATGTTTTGATATGGAATAATGATGAAATATATCTACACTTTCCAGCAGAAGCTTCAAAAATACTCTTTGAAATGCACCAAACCATTTTCTCCTGGGGGGCATTGCACCTTAGATCCCTAATCAGAACTTCACCCTGGATCTGACCAGGGCGTGCAGTCCATGGGACTGTTAGAGTTACGATTAGGGTTTTGGTCCTCTCTGGGTTCACAGCTCAGGTATAGGGATGAAAAATGATATTTGGGACAAATTGGGACAAGAATGAACAAATTTCCATACAGTATTCAATTTGACAAGAGTATTGCATAAAGAAACATTTCCTTACACACACAAAAGGAAAAAAATAGAAGAGAATTTTTGTGACCCTTAAAATAGTGGAAATAGGTATCACCTCTGCTTGAGTAAGAAATGTAAAATGATGAGGTTGTAAACATTTCCTTCTAGCTTGCCTACCTCATAACATGCAGAACATTTGTCACAAAGGACATCTTCACATGCTTCAATCGTATCATTCTATTTGAATTCCTTCCGTGAAATGTTGGTTTATTTGTCTATATTTATTTATTTGATTGGAGTTTTATGCTGTACTCAAGAATATTTCACTTATGTGACAGTGGTCAGCATTAGGGTGGGAGGAAACTGAGCAGAGCCCGGGGGAAACCCACAACCATATGCAGGTTGCTGGCAGACCTTCGCACGCTCTGCAGGAGAGGAAGCCAGCAAGAGCTGAACTTGAACTCACAGCGACTGCATTGCTTCTGGGTCATTGCGCAATGTTAGCGCGCTAACTGTCTGTACACAGAGATATACATATATCTGTCCCACCTTGTGCACTGTCTGATTGTAACAAAACTATAACCTGTCCTTCACTGGTTTTTTACTTTCTGTTTATTGTTCATCACCCACTTTATTGACAATTAACTAATACCTGATGCCATTTATTGTATACACTTTGCAATAATCCTTTTATTATCATACATCTGTCACACCCAGCCAACACCTGCCATAAATGTTTAATACCATGCTTATCTTATCAGACATGTTTGCTCTTTTCTGGAGGTCCACTGTACGTAACATATATATGTATATATCTGTAAATACAGGGTATGTATAAGAAAATAAAATCAACACATTATTAAGCTAACTGGATTTAGGCATTTGTATGATGTTCCTCATTTCACACATTTCTCCTGAGGATGACATATTTAAAGTCAAAACATTAACATAAAAATAGTGAAATTACTTTGTTTATATACAACATGTAGATTGTTACCCGAGACATAAAAAAATAGAAAAAAAAAGCGTAGCAAATATCCAAAAAACATGGTAATCACAAAGGCATTACCCTACATGATCATATGATAACAAGTGGAGCCAGTGTACACTAGGCGCTGTGCGGAAAAACAAAGATTTGTTAAACTACCCTGGTAATATTTAATGCACCATCAATATATAACCTATTCATTTTTTTGCCAAAGGTACATGTACACTCTCATTTATATCTGTACATCGTATGATTGAAAATGTATTTGCTTAATGTATGGTTGTCTGATTTCTGTAAAGCTATAAGAAAAAAAAAAATTTCCAATTTTCTCAAACTGGCCAGTATCAGCATTCAATGTTTATTTATTTATTTGATTGGTGCTTTTCACTGCTCTCATTAATGTTTCACCGATATGAAGACAGCCAGCATTATCGTGGGAGGAAACCGGGCATGGGGAAACCCATGAACATCCACAGGTTGCTAGCAGACATTCCCAGTTACAACCAGTGAAAAAGTGAGTATGAACTTCTATTGAATTCACATCAATCGCATTGTTGAGAGGCTCCTGGGTCATTATGCTGTGCTGGCACCCTTGGCCACCAAGCCCTCTTTTTAGAACAGTAACTTGGCACTTATGAATTCAACAGTCAAGGCTAAAATTTGCATTATGTATTAAAAGCAAGTGCTGCTTTACCAACACCATCAACAGAATCAAACAAATAAATGGAAGAAACCAGCATTAGTGGGAAAGAAATTTTAAAAATGAAGTGAGCATCATAGAAACCTGTCTTTAAAAACTCCTTTACTTCTTAGATTTTTTCCTTTAAATGCAAAACAAATGGTTTGATTCTATGGTGGGCCTTATGGTTGTTCTAGCAGTGCTTCATTCTATGGTGGGCCTTATGGTCGTTCTAGCAGTGCTTCATTCTACGGTTGGCCTTATGGTCGTTCTCGCAGTGCTTCATTCTATGGTGGGCCTTATGGTCGTTCTAGCAGTGCTTCATTCTATGGTGGGCCTTATGGTCGTTCTAGCAGTGCTTCATTCTATGGTGGGCCTTATGGTCGTTCTAGCAGTGCTTCATTCTATGGTGGGCCTTATGGTCGTTCTAGCAGTACTTCATTTCTTCAGCTTGTAACCGGATAAATACACTGAAGCCAACTGCTAATTAACTTCAGCAGAATGAAGTGAAAACAAGGAATACATGGCTAACTAAAATGGTTTTTTTTTTATTTATAAGAGGAATATGTACAAGCGATGGTTATAAAGATAATAAAAACTTCTATAATACTTCCTTGTAGTCTACATGAATATTTACATATGAATACCAGAGATTATTTGTGTCTATCTTCCTGTAAAAAGAATCCTCCTAAAATGATAACATGCATTTTCCTGGTTGGTGTTTTACGACATATCACTCAAATATATTTCATTTAAAACAGAGTTATCCAGACCATGGGCGGGTGAAAACTTGCAGGTTTAGAAGAAACCATCTAACATACACATTGAAACCATCTTGACTCGTCTGGTACCCGACATCTACCAGTTAACTGGACAACCGTTGCCTTGAGTGAACCACACAACCTTGTTGGTCAAGGGCAAGTGGTTTCGCTGTCCAGGCCACATGACCTCATTGGTTGAGGGTCTTTCAAAGATAGTGATGCAACACAATATGTCAGAAGTTTTAACTGGAGTATTTATTGCATTGGTGTATGATATATATGTCATATTTGTTTTTCACTTTTATGATGTAGGCCAGTTTTATGGGTGACAGAAGCTGGAATTCTATGAGTAAACCTCTGACATCTGGGGCAGTACTGGCGAACTATCCCTTCTGCAGTAAAAATATGTTGCACTGGTGGAATTAAGGCAACGCACCATTAGCTGCTCACTGCCCCCAAGGCCACAAGGCTATGCATTAGAAATACAGAAATCCTGAGAGATCTATGTCTTAGAATAGTGATGAAGCCTGTTGTCACTTGATGTAGAGACTGAAAAGCGGAGTATCTCATCACTCAACCACAGCCTTCACTGTTGTACCACAACAGATTGGAGCTTTGGAATTAAATCATACGTGTACTTCAAACATATAAACCATCGGTGTGTATTCAGCAAATGATGT
The DNA here is from genome assembly GCA_016165875.1 of Acanthopleura granulata. NCBI lineage: Eukaryota > Metazoa > Mollusca > Polyplacophora > Chitonida > Chitonidae > Acanthopleura > Acanthopleura granulata. Next base: position 10,890,746 of record JABBOT010000016.1, read on the forward strand.
ATTCCAGAAAAAAAAAAAAACAATAAAATCCTATCTCTGAAATTTTCGGATGAATATTTATACATGTTCAAACTGATTAATCCTACATTTCGATTGTTCATTCAAAATCAGTCATACAATAATGTAACACTTTGTTACTGGAGGTATAAAAATATATGATATTCATGATGTACAATGTGCTTACATGTACAAAAATATGCATTGGAAGTAGTGTATATGTAATAGATATGCACAAGATCTGCAACCAGGTATTACGAACGATTTATTCACTGAACAAGGAGAAATTTCCCCAAAGCCAGCCAAAAAAACAAAAAAAAAATCAGATTCTTATTCTTTAGGCTATACTAAAAAAATATCTAATTAGGCTTATTACAAAATGGATTTGTAATGCTGTGATGTCAGGTGAAAACACACAAAGGATGACCTACAGAAAGACATGTAATTCACCAGTTTGCAGAAGAACTTCAATGTACAATGACGACAAAAAACTGCCACAAATATAACAGCGAAGTGAAACTCCAGGAAATCAGCTACTGTGCATGTATCAATGTTATCGCAAGTGAAGGACTAACATCACAAACGTTGTCATAGCGACCAGGATGAGGCTTGGCTTTTGTAAACTTCCAGATAACTGAAAAGACAGGAAGAAAGACAGATTTGATTAAACTTTTCAATCAAATATTTTAACATTTAATAACTAAAATTTATTACACTGGCCAATCTGTGCACAAAATTTCATTCACATCTATGCAGAATTATTTCTGTGAAGTTAATGACAATGACAAACACATAATAACCTCCTTTGGTGAAGGTAAAATTATTAATTGTGACCATAACAGTTGTATAACAAATTCTGAAACTGGCAATCTAGCTATGCAGTAATTTTACATCCTAAAATTTGATGATCGTTTGGTCTTTGTGATTACATGGCTTTGGATTTATCTAAACCAGAAGTTCATCATTAACATTAACAAAGGGGTTCTTATTTGATGTGTTGGGAAAAAACATTGCAAAAGGCAAAAAAAAACGGGTATAGAGAATGCTCCTATGAATATTATATCAGTTGGGAAAGCTGTAAGCATTTCTATGTGAATGGCTTCTTACAGAGAAACCCAATTTCAGAAACTCAAAGCAATCTGTTAAGTTAGAGCCCATTTGAATTTTCATTTGGGGCAAAGTGCTTAATATGAAGGACACAACAGCACTGTTTAGTGTCATTCATTAAAACTATTGTACTTGTGATACTTAATTCCTACTAGGAATTACACTGGTGAGAAGAACGTATCTGACTGATTGGTTGTTTAATATTTAATGCTATATTCAAGAAGTTGTCTATTATAAACAAAATGACAGCTGCTTTATTAAAACCTCACCCTTTAAATGTCGGGGAAACCGCAGTGCCAGTGATAAACCATCGATTACTGGTAAGTTTTTGATGAACTTTCCCATGTGTACCAACCCACACAGACAAACACACCATAATGGTGGAGGTGACTAGGGCCCTACAAAGACCGCTGACCATTAATTTTCTGCAGAGCCCCCTATAAACAACACCATCTGAGGGAAACGATCTACAAATTAGAATTCCCTTGTCCATGGTGAATTTGCACCATGTGTGCTTGTCTCTTGGATACTCACTAATCTACATCCTGCAACCAAGAATAAAGGACTTGGCAGCTGAACATGGCGTCAAGATCATGAGCTAGCATCAACCCTTACCGTTGCATAGTAATTACACAGATCGCCTTGACAACATTCCACGCAGTCCCAGTCGCGGTACCAGTAGCGCTTGCAGCGCAGCGTCTTGCCGAGGATTGAACGTGTTGCCTCACAGTCGCTTCTTGTAGTGCAATCCTTGTCGAGCATATGGATTCTTTCAGCTCTGGGGATCCAATATGGTGGTTCTGGAATGAAGATTGTGAATTGGTTAACTACAGTATTTGGTGTAAAATTTCTCGAACTCTTTTCATCTTACAAAAGATTTTTCAGGGTTATTTGGTAGGAAGGACCATATCCTACTGGGAAAATGGAGGTTTTAGCACCGAAAGTAATATTTCATGACTTCATTTGCTTCTCAAAATGCTATAATTTTTTTTTCTGGCAAATACAGCTACACCGTCTGTTTATTTTAAAAAATGAGTGAAGGATTAAAAAGGGACTGGACAGTTTGCACAAATGGAAACACTCTTGACAAACAGGCAAGTTTTTGCCAGAGGGAACACTGGACAAAAAGGCAATGTTTGGACAATGGAAAGTCTGTTTGCAGAAATGGGCAATCATCGCAACAATGAAAAACACTGGACAAACAGATAAAATCGGGACAACTTAAAACACTTTGGACAAAAGACACAATTTAGATTCATGGAAAAATTTTGCACCTTTGACACACAGAACAAAACTGTACAATAAGGACCAATGGAGATGGCTTACAGGACACAACAGGGCAAGTTGGACAAACTTTCGACAAATTTAAAGAAAATGTGCTTTGAACAAAGGCAGCAATCTGGCACAGCCAGAGTGAATGAGTTAATGTATGAATTAAACCTTTAGGACAAATTAGGAAATCTGAACATGCTGGTAAACCTGGGCAAAATTGCATATGGTAAATAAAAGTAAATAAAAGAAAATGGTTATACCAGATGTATTATTATCTACAACGAAAATCAAATTATATAATCTTGAATTGTACTTAAAATTATATGCAACAGGATATTGAAAATATTCGGGCACGAAAGTACTATATTACAACTTATAACACGAAAATGTTGGGCTAAAAGCAGGTCCAACCTTTCATCCATGTTCTGTGTCAATGCTATTACAAGTACACAGGTAGAACATTCCAGCTTTAATGGCTCATAACAGACATTCAAACTGTAAACCTTTGAAATTTAGTTTTAGTTTGGTACTGCTACCATCCCAATTTAGTTTTAGTTTGGTATTGCTCCCAATTTAGTTTTAGTTTGGTACTGCTACCATCCCAATTTAGTTTGGTATTGCTACCATCCCAATTTAGTTTTAATTTGGTACTGCTACCATCCCAATTTAGTTTTAGTTTGGTGCTGCTACCATCCCAATTTAGTTTTAGTTTGGTATTGCTACCATCCCAATTTAGTTTTAGTTTGGTACTGCTACCATCCCAATTTAGTTTTAGTTTGGTACTGCTACCATCCCAATTTAGTTCCAGTTTGGTACTGCTACCATCCCAATTTAGTTTTAGTTTGGTATTTCCACCATCCCAATTACAGTATTCAATTCATTTTCATACATTCCTACTGATAAAAGTTAAAATGTCCAAATGTAACAGCTGCACAATCCTCTGAGTCAGAACAATGTAATTACGGCAATAATTTGCATTTAATTCAATCCAAACTCACGTCTCCAGGATATCTTGGTCATACAGGCATCTTTGTCTTCGGTGCACTGTTTGGTTGTCTTGATACATTTGTCCTTGTTGTCGGGCTGACTGTGGCAGACGTAACACTGTAGAGCACTGCCTGCAGAACAGCAACACAACAACCTTTATGTACAGCCTACCCCAAGGTGCTCAGTAGTGATGGAGAAGTTGGAACCAAGCACACTTTCACATCGTCATATATACATGTATTTATTTATTTTTTTGATAGGTGTTTTATGCTGTACACAAAAAATATTTCACTTATACGATGGTGGCCAGCATTATGGTGGGAGGAACAGAGAAGAGCCCAGGGGAAACCCAAGACAATCCGCAGGTTGCTGGGGGACCTTCCCATGTACTGGCTGAGAGGAAGCCAGCATGAGGTGGACTTAGAGCGATTGCATTGGTGAGACGCATCCAGGTCATTATGCTGCACGGGCACGTCAGCCACCTCACCCTCGGAGGCCCCAAGCGCCTGTAAACGCTCGGGTAGAGCGTGCAGTGTACTTGTTACAAAACAGACACTCAAATGAGCTGCTGCAGCTCTTCTACAATGAGATAATAGGTAAATAAGGTGTAAACTTATTGTGGTGGCTTATGGAATACCTCAGTGATTAACTTCTACAAGAATTTCCTTCTTTACTGTCTGACTAGGAAAGCTGCAACAGTTTATTTGGGTGCCTCTTTGAACTAAATACACTGCATGCTCAACCTGTGTATTTTGGTGTTATAACTATGCAAATAACAACAGATTTGAATTGAATTAGCCAGAGTATATTTACTGACTTCTTTATTTGTTGTTTACAGTAGTACTCAAAGACCTTTTTAAACTTATATTATTATCAGTAAGGTATAAGTGTGGAGGAAACTTGATGGTTCAGGTAACACTAAAATCACAGCCCTTGGGCATATTACTGATGGACTTTTCCACCATTCCAAACAATTATGCATGCTGTTTTTGTGGAAGATAAGTGGTTGATCGCTTATCGTCAGTCTTTCCACACAAAAATTCAGAACGTGAATCCACAATGTCCAGAGCTGGGATTGAACCTGCTCCTAAAAGTATATCCTACTTAAGGGACAAGCATCTTTACTACTTGGTCATGACTGGCTGCCTCAACACGCTATAGTCTTGTAGTACCTTGGTGTCCAGCAGATAGTTATGTACTATAAGAACTGTCAAATAGTTCCTAATAGATCATTAATCTGTGTTTCATTACCAGGGCACACACCAAAGGTGTCTCTCTGTCAACCTCTACCACACAGTTCTCTTATGTCCTGTGTATATTATGTGCATTCTTTTTATCAGTTTGTTCTGCTAAAAAACAAGGCCCCTTTTCACAAAACTTCGTAAATAAATTTCTCATAAATCCTAAACATTTCTCGCGAATCATGTCGCCTTAAGGCTTTGTAACCCAGACAATGACTTTTACCAGAAAACGTACGAAAACAGTGACCGGTGAGTTTTGGTGGAAGTGTCTCCTGAGCTATCATTGAATACATGTTTGTTGAGCTTAACCTGACCTTGAAACAAAAAAAAAAAAAAAAAAAGAAACAGAACAAAAATCAATTCATTCTTGGTTTCCGATAACAACAAGCATATCCTACCACCCCCAGAATTGGAACTCTCTATTTCAGTTTTTCTTAGAAAGTGTCTTTCATCACAACATTTTCATCACATAACCAATAGAGAGATAATGAAAAACTAAATGATTAACCAAAATAGTTACACATTTAAAAGGCATTATTATACCCAAATATTTAGGACCATTGAAATTATGATAAATTCTTCTAAAAAAGGATACTCTTTGTAGGACTTTACACCAACAATTTTAATTCCAAAAGCCAAGAAAATAAAAAAAAAAAACAGGTGCTTAAATACAGTTCTAGATTTTGAGGGCTTTTAGACAACTCTCACTACATGCTCCAAAGGTTCTCTATCTCTTCAAATTGACTGGATTCTCCTGGGGTTTTTTTCATATGTTCCAGTCTCAGTCGTTTAAATCTTGCATGACATCATGTTGACTGACAAGAAGTCACAATGCAGGCTCAGAACCTTATACAAGATGCACGAAACACAAATTTAACTACTGATGTAACACTGTCACTGTACTAAAATAATAGGCAGTAGTAAGGATGAAGGTGATATCATATGGTTGGGTGACGTCAATTCATTGAAAAATGTCCTTTTCTCAATGAACATCGGAAAAATGGGTCAGCAACGAACACAAGCTCAACCTATTCTTTACAAATCCCAAATAATGAAAAAGCAGTGAAAGTGCTAAGCTTGTGAACATTTATTTCAAGTAGCCGACAAGCTTTTGTATTTTCTGATAAGCTTTTGCATGCACGGCCATAGCCTAATCACATCCCTACAAATCTAGCATCACCTTTAAGGTACTAGTTAACTAGGAATTAAACAGTACGGTAGGTTAATTGTTACCTTAACTCTTCTTGCTTTTCACACCTTCTATAGCTTAGTTGATAAACATGAGTCACAGCATTGACATTCGTTCAATCATAACCGGCCGCCATGTTGTTTTCACCTGTCCCATGGTAGATTTGAAAATATTTCACAAACACGCCGTGCTCAGGTAACAATCGACGGATTAGATTAGTTGGCGATCAGTTTCAACACACATACTTACTTATTGTCAACAGTGCACAGAAAAACACAGCACAAGGGAGCAGTTCCATGATACGTATCAGGTCTTCATCACCATTCGCTACACCTGGACGACTGTACCTTGTCCGCCATCAACATGACTTGACCTAATTTGTCTTCCTGAACAGGTAAGCGGATGTCCCATGGGTGATACCAATATGTGGCGGAGGGGGGACACTGCCCAGGTGGGCTCTTGTTGACAAAGCATTGCATCACCGAACGCTGATCGATCGACAACCTTCGCCAATTTTCGGTGACGACTCGGGAATGGGCGAATGGAAGCAGAATAAAATGGTGCAGATATACATGATCCAAAATTAATTGTTATTTAAACAAAGTGTAGCCTAACGCATAAAATGAAATACAATTATGCAATTTCATAAGGTTGTGGTGAAAAAAAAAACAACAACAAAAAAACACACACACACAAAGAAAATATATTTGTTTATTTATTTATTTGATTGGTGTTTTACGCCGTACTCATGAATATTTCACTTATACGACGGCGGCCAGCATTATGGTGAGAGGCAACCGAGCAGAGCCCGGTGGAAACCTACGACCTTCCGCAGGTTGCTGGCAGACCTTCCCACGTGCGGCCTGACAGGAAGCCAGCATGAGCTGTACTTAAACTGGTGGCAGGCTTCGGGTCATTGCGCTGCGATAGCGCGCTAACGCACTGAGCCAAGGAGGCTCGCCAAAGAAAATATAAATGCTAAATATAATTTGAATGCTAAATATAATTTGCTAAATTTGCTGAATGCTAAATATAATTTGAATGAATATATCACCTTAAATATGAAAGTGTCGGTAGATATATATGCAATATACTCATGATTCAAATAACTAATAAAAAAAAAATAGGTGAATTTTTGTAAAAATAAATAGGATGTAAAAACAAGTCCAACAACTGCTGAAGTTTGACCCACAGCCACACACAAAAAAAAAGAAAAAGAAAAAAAAAAAAAAAAAAGAAGAAATACTGCACTATTACACCAAAATAGCTACAAATCAGAAACACAGAAAAAACAATTACGGTAAAGAAAACATTGTGGTACAGATGAAATAACTCTAAACGCTATCGCAACTGGTAAGTGAAAAATTCTGAAGTACAGCTGCTTTATGAAGCTTTCTTTGCTTTCAGTTAATTTATTCATTTATTTTCTTATATATTTATCTGATTGTTGTTTAAAATTTTTCTTTAAAGTTTATTTATCATATTATAGCTTAAACATATTTGTTTAGAAAACAATTAGATACATAAATAAATAAATGAACAAACTGAAAGCAAACAAACCTTGATACGACAGTTATCTGTGTGTGGACAGCGTATTTATCTGATCATTACAATTAAAGTTGTCAGAATAATCTATGTCATAAAGACACATTGTGTCAAATCCAGATTAGGCCGGTCACACTTTATTGCTTATTTCTTGCCCCCGTCCACATATCGGAACTAATTATTTCATTTTTGGCTAGAAATTTTAACGAGGTGTCGTTATCATAATGCAATGTTAATGGTATTAAAAAATGAAAATTCTTCAACTTTGCACAAATTTTCTGGAATATTCTGATGGGGAAACTGCCTCATTGGCCTCATAGAATGGAGACTGAGACACCAACTTGATTCCAGATTTCCCTTCTGTGGGAATGTTCATCAGTAAGTTTCCAGGCTGTAGATTTACTTGTGGCACTTCAGTTTCCATCAACCTTGAAACTGTCCATGGTCACATGATTTATAATTTAAGTACTGTCGAGTGTAGTCCTACATGAACTCCACGGTCACTCCAATATTTGGATATAGCCACATCCAAATATCGGAGCGACAGTACAGTTTATGTAGGACTGTTTCGAGTGTGGGGTAAATGCACTCCTATGAATTAATACACCTATCAGTCAACAATTAAATAAACCAGTTAAATTGTTTAGCATATTTTAATGCCAGACAGTGGGTAGAAATATTAAAATGACACCGGTATGAAAGAAATCCTGCGGAACAAACTCAACACCATACTGCACAAGGATTTCAGATGAATACCATATTTACCTCATATAACCAACGATTCCCTAAGAAACAAAATCTTAGGCTGTGTCTATAAACTGTTCCTGATGTGACATAATAATATTCCCTGTGTGATGTCGAATCAGGCAGATGTGACCTCGAGTAGGGCATTTATGCTGGGATGATGTCACCAGCACTTTGACGGGCAGCCTCATTTGTGCATACACATCAGAGATTTGTGAACGCTGTGTTCCTGCGTGACGTTCACACCAGGCAAAGTAAGAAGGACAGAAAAATTTTGTTTCCGTGTTCTGGCAAGAAATGTGTAATATAGATATCTGTTAAAATACACCGTCTGTCCAAACACACTGCATTTTTTTTTCACAATTTAGGAAAGCAATTCAGACTCAATATTTAGCATTTAACCATTCTTTTAAGGCAGAGGTTTTGACACCAGCGGCCAGTCTTACGAAGAGGGTGTAAGCTGTGTCAAACATAAGTCATGAAGACACATATTGTAGAGATATGTCATCATGGAAATTACGTTTGACACAGCGATACACCCTCTTCGTAAGATGGGCCCCTGAGAAGTAGTAAAAGAGATTTTTACTGTGCTAAACTTTGCTTTTCTTATGAGGCATAAGTGATTTCTACTGTGCCAAAGTTGATTTCTGAAGTGGTATTTAAGTAAGTGAATGATTCTACTTTGCCGAACTTCATGACTCCGCTTGTTTTTCTGGAGATTATTTTGAAGATTTAAATCTGTTTTGATATGTTTTCTATGTGTTGTAAATGAATAAACGTTTTCTTTGTGCCCAAATGTGTTTATTTATTTTACTGGAATTTTTCACCGTATGCAAGAATATTTCATTTATACCACGGCGGCCAGCACTGCGGTTGAAAGAATCCGGACGGCCTTAGGTATCCCACCGTAATGTGCAAGTGCCACTAAAATTTGACGTCAACCATTTTATCATCAGAACTTACCACAGCCACAGCTTATAAAAACGCAGAGTGGAATATTCCACATACACGACAAGTTTTCAGAAGGCTTTTCACTCACAATCACTCCGAAGCCTCTCACCAACGCAGTTGCTTTGAACTTCAGTCATACGTAGGGAGGTCTGTCAGCAATTTTTGGATGGTTGTGGGTTTCCCCTGAGCTCTGTCTGGTTTCATGCTACCATTTTGCTGGCTGACACCAATCAAATAAATAATTCAAAGGAAAGCTCAAGGTGAGACAAATCACATTTCGACAACTTTCCCAAAATTTCTTTGTGACAGAGTATATCAATAGCTGGTTATTCTACGTTACACTGTTGTTTTGAGCGCTTGGGGTAATATGTATGTATCCCACAGGACAGATTGACACACATGAGTACATATCTGTTATTCCCAGGTCAACCAGTGGAAATGGTTATGACATTCTGGAGTTTCCTCTACCTCTGCAGTATGACATTCTGGAGTTTCCTCCACCTCTATAGTGTTAAGCCAAACTGCTGTGTGGCAGAAATGGCAGGAAAAGTAAGAAGCTAACACAACAACAGACACTATTTAAAATGCATTTAGTTTATTTCAATCAGCACAGTCATTCAAAATGAATTGATTATAATTGATTTCAAAACTTGATTTCCAAATGATTTCTACACATTTGATCCATAATAAATATAAAAATGTACCTCGTTTAACTCTCCTGCATTTAATGACAATTCATACCACTCATCCCTTGTTCTAATCAAAGCATGATATTTAATATCCGATTATTAAAAAAAAAATGAAGAAAAAAAAGTGAAGTAACATGAAATTCATGCAGACTAGTTCTGGTGCCTTTATCATGTACGAATATAATATTTGGGTACAATGATGATGATTCAAAATTCCTGGCACAAATAGGAAATGTCTTTCTTTACAATTTACCCGACTTCATTTGCAGAAGTTTATTTTATCCCTTCTTGCGTGCCACCAGCACTTCAGATACTTAAAGCATACAATGCCATTTGCAGGTATTCTTAAAGGACAAATTTTAACACTCAAATCGGAACTAAAACCATAGCACACAGCAGAATTTCTGGGAATATTGTAAAAATAAAACAAATACAACAAACAAAATATTAATGAAACAGATGAGAACTAGAAAAAGTTAAAGCCACTAGTAATCATGATTTTCTACCCTACCGCAAGACGGACTCAAATGATATGCATTTTATTTTCACACATTGTGCTTTTCAGCAGGTGTAGTAAACCTGTAAAATACTGAAGATATTCCAACCGCTTTGCCATCAACAACGGTTATTTCGCTCTATGATTTTGTGCTGCAGCAGCTGCTTATTTCTGAAAGGATAATAACTGACATGATTTCCACTACCACTCCGATGACTCAACATGCAGACTCAGTAGTTTGGATTACACAGCAAGGCCACGACTGCACAATACTGAGACAGCATAACACGGTTGTGGGCCACACAGTACTGTGCTGCAACTGCAAAGTACTGTGCGACAGACGGGATGAACAAAACTGCATAACTTTGTGGTACTGTGACACGGGTTGCACATTGCACTTATGAACAGTGCAATACTACAACGCAACCCCATGGCACTTGCTACTCAGCACAGTGCGGTTGTGAGCCACACAGAACTGAGCAGTTGATGTTAAGTACCTTCTAATTATTACATTTGGCTTCTTTGGAATACCAAAATGTTTTAAAACTGTGAGGGGATCTTGCAGTGTAAGTTCTGAGGTGATAAAAATTCTCTCAGCTGAACAGTGATAGCTTTACAAGCTTGGCAGGATGCTTATAATATAAAGGACAATGACGTCTGTATGAGTATGTCCCTGTCTCACTTGTGACGTTCATGGAACAGGGGACAATGAAGTCTGTATGAGTATGTCCTTGTCTCACTTGTGACGTTCATGGAACAGGGGACAATGAAAAGCACACAACACCTTAATGTCTTCCTTCCTGGAGTTAAATACTGATGGGTTTTGCTTTCTTGTTTCTTTCTTGTAGTAATTAGCAAAATACCATTCAGTTTTAAATCTAATTGGAATGTCACATGATTTCATGTTTTCAGTGTGAATAAAACATGATCTTCACAGCATACAGATAAATGAAGAAATAAAAACCCACAAAATTATGTTCTGAATGATAGTAATGAGCACAGATAACAACAAAGTAAGCAGTCTTTGTGGAAATAATGAGCACATAAACAAAATGGTTCTATCCACTTTTACAAAAAGTTTCAAACCCATCCTTTCAAGATATCACCTGTTGTGAAGACTTTCAATGTTTCAATAGTTTCTACACAAGGACAAATGATGAGCCTGAACACAGTGATAAACACAATGGACAGTGCAAACGCGAAGATAAAAAAAAGGAATATGTGTGGATTACAAGAAAACAGAACATCAAATATCTATCACGTAATGAGGAAAATGCAGTATATAATTAATGGAGAAAAACCTTGCTGGACATAACTCAAGAACTGAAGAGTAAAGTTGGGAGGGTGTACTGGAGATAGACCTATAGGTCACTGCAGAGGAATCCAGGGAGGGCAGGCGAGGAGAAAGACTGAAAATAGTGCTTACATTTGAAAAATGTAGAACTTCATGTACAAAGACATGAAATTTTACACTAAAACATCAAAGGACAGATACCTAATTATCAACACAAATCCCAAGTATATGGGGCCAAGTACAAGAACACAAAATAATAGGCTAAGAATGGTACACAGATGTATTGTAAGATTTTCTTAAAGAACAGACATTGTAAAAATGCCATTTGTATATCATGCATTGTAAAAATGCAAACACATGATACTCAGAGGAGACAAAAAGAATGAATCCTACCAACTTGTGGCAATCTCACGACATCACACTTAAACAGAGGAGTTTACATTTAACTAAAACATACATGTTACACACAAGAAGAAAAATAAACAGAAAAGTGAAGAAGGGAACTGATCAGATTATGGTCAGGTGTGAACTTTCAAACATGTACGTGGTCTGGTTTGTCTGTTCACTTTTCTTGATTTCAAGATTTCAACAGACTTTCAAAACCTCAAAATTCACCCCTCACAACTGAGTGATCAACAGACAATGCCATCAGGGCTGTTGAAAACTGAAGTACGCAAGGTCCTCCCATTTCAAATTGTCAAGTGAAGCAGTTCTTCATATACTGCATGGACTTCAAACACCCATGCATGCATATTACAAAAAGGGTCAAAATCCTGTAAATTTTAAAGCAATTTAGTTGTTTTTTTTGAAAGTCTTATCCTCTGTGGGTGAAAACATTTCAAAGGTCTAGGTGGTTTCATAGATACAGTGGTCATGTCAAATAGTTCTCAGATGGACGGACACCATACAATGATATGTTTTCTGATCAGAGGCTGGCGGGTGCAAAGCAGAGAGTTACAAAGACTTTGTCTTTCTCTTGTACAGCTGGTATAACGGATAAAACTATGTATCTGGATCACTGGATGTAAATGTATAACAGACAATGTTAAAGCTCAAAATTTTGACATCTGGTACCTTGTGAAAGTTCTATTCACATTTGTGAGACAAGCAGAATACAGGGCACACAGGTAAGCTAGAAAACACGATCACACTGGAAAGGCTGATACATGAACATCACCGTAATAAAAAGTACACATGATATTGCTCACTATTTACATCCACAGCAAGGAAATCCCCCGAAATGTTGCAAAACCTAATAGAGGGAAAATACCCAGAAACACAACAAAACAGTCTCATTGAAGTGTATAAACTTGGCAGGAATACATTACAGAAGCGTACCTGAGCCGTGAGTCCTGTCTGACATACATAAAGCTGATTAACACAGTGAACCTGTAACACGGCAGACGTTTTACCGAACACCACCTCATCATAAATCTGTCAGAAGACAAACTGGATTCAGTTCTTAACCAATAACATGGCAGAAACCATTTTCTAAAAGTGCTGTGCACATGTTCAAAATCAAATTAACTTCCTGTGTAACTACATGTACATGTATTTGATTTCCTACCCAATCAACAAGCACATGGGCGAGCAGTGGGCTGCTACAACATTGCAGAGTGTAGGTGCACAAGCAAGAAGTGTGCTCTTTTGACTCATAATAAAAAGTGGTAACTTAACAAAGAGGGGCATCACAAGAGTATGTGGCATATGTCTGTAAAAGCTAAAAACACCCATGTATGTGCAAACACATATAGTGTGGGCTATACATGCACTGAAACAATTGGTCAATGTTCGTCAAAAGGAGATTAACAGATTTCTTAACATTAGCACATTAGTCACCATTTTGTGTTGATAGGACTAACTTGTAAATTTTCTAGCAGGAGTTTTAGGATATTCTGAAAATGTTTTAGGTAGTACTAAAAATAAAACGTGACTGAACTGCTGCAAGGTCTGTGGATAAACTGATTTACACTGATGTATGCACTGCTCTCCCCTTACATCCACACGTGCCAACTTTGTGGCAGTTCTCCAGTATAAGACATCACACATGCACTTTTGTCCAAAACCCTCATTTAGAAATCACACATACTGTCCATGTTTGAAAGTAACATTTGCCCTGAACAAACGATGTTGATGAATAATGAGTGAAATTACATACATACTATACCTTTGTTCTCTGGCATAATGTCTGACTTTATTACTTAACTTTGCGACACAGATATTACTTAAAACCCAACTGACGTCTCATTTCTGTGACACAGAACTGGATTATAACTCTATGCTTGCGTATGCACAAGATATTGTCTTATTCTCATATCCCTGAGCTGGCTTGCATGTAAAACCAGACACTGCCACGTTCTTACAGCCCTCAGTTGGTTTATAAAGCAAGATAATTTCATTTTACCACAAATAGAATGAGACGTGCTTTTTTTAAATGATGAAACTGGTAACAGTGGCTGACTGTGCTGATCTGCTTGCTATTAGGAGGCGTGGAGAGAAGTGTTCCGTACATGAGCTCACACAGTCATACATAGCCACATCTGTCCGTGGTAGTGTTGTGGAACGAGGCAGGCTTCTCTAATACATGTACATCACACTGCACATGCGCTTACATGTATATCATGGTCACCAGGCTGACCCTGAAATAGCACTGGGGAGAATTTCTCTCAGTCTAGAATTCTACCTCGACAAAAAGGTCCGGAGTTCTTCCTTCAGCCTTGTTGTAAGTCCCACCTTTGCATAGCCGTCACTTTGGTATAAATTTTCTGGCAAACCGTGTCCACCTTGGCAAGATTCCCCTCATGGTTCTTCATCTGAGCCTTCCCCACAGGATATGTAGTGCTAATTGCCTTAGTGAATCTTGTGGGTAGTGGCTTCTCTTACAAGTGTCTCTTTGTTGCATATACCTGTACATGTGCATTGGAGTTTGCTGGCATGAATTCAACACAAGGCTGCAGGCTCAGCGTCCGTGGGGGGAAATTCCACAGTGACTTGAACGACACCGCATCTCAGAGGTGACACAACAGCAATGTACATAGCCAGACAACTTTTTTGACACCTACATGAATTGTATTGTAAGACAACTGAAATACTTCTGCCGCTGACTAAAATACTTTCTCTTAACTGATGCCACACAGAGAATACAATGCAGACAGTATCCACGTGTTGGAATCTTTTTCTGTGGATTCATTTCAGATGTTGGGATATTTTATGCCAATGGCTTCCACACGCTGGGATGTTTCTCTTCCTAACATTCCATGTTTTGGGAAACTTCCCCTCTGTTCCTTCCATATTTTGTGATGTTTCCCTCTGATATATCCACATGTTGGGATGTTTCCCTCTGCTACTTCCAAATGTTGGGATATCTCGCTCATCTTACTTTCACATGCTAGAAGTCCTTCTCTGAGTAATTTCACTGCACAAAAACATTTTCTCAGTCACCCTGACATCAAGACTGATTTGGCTGCACCAGAGATTTCTCCCAGCCATCTGCCTCTATCAGATCTTTGGAACGTCTACAGGTGAGCAAATCATGCCATGAGAGCTTCCAACTCTTTCCTCACAACTCAATGGCAAGTTTTCCATCAGTGGATTGTCACTATCACAACTTGTGAACTATTCCCTGCCATTACTTTCAAGGGTCAGGGTAAGTTACGTCTCATGTGGCATTTCACCTCTGTGACCAAGTCCGTACATAGTTTCACTTCGGGTTTTAAACCCTTTCAGGTTCAGATTTTCTTCTCTTCAAACTCTAAGTGTGTTATCATCTTCTGGAGTGTCTTTTTGATGCGTAGAGCTGTGAGCCTAGCGCCTGGGTGTGGCTTCCAGCACTCACGGATTAACTTAGACATCTGCTGAAGGATCTGAGAAAACAAAAGTGGAAATACACTGTAAGTTCAGAGAAGCCTCTCAAATTTAGGAAAGCTTACTCTCAAAGGCAGAAACAGATATGTATAACACTGGTCAGGGTCTCAGATTTAACAAGCTCTTCTACTAAACATATTCAATCATGGCGGGGTGAGTTGGGGGGAGTTGTCTGAAGATACAAGCTAAAGAATACAAGCTAAAATTATTGATATTTGCTTCTAGATTACCGCTACGATCAGTACTTTTACAGTGAACACGTTCAACAATTACAAAACCTTAAATAAAACCGTTTAAGACAGATTTAATTAAGGGAGGTCAGCACGTTATGGACGTAACCTGTGGATTATCTCCCCTACTTAAAGACATGCGCGTACACTGACTGCTATACATCTGTTTTAGCTTACAGCATATGTGCAATCATTGTGACAGGTACATGTAGATCTGCTCAGTTTTAAAACACAGCAACTTACAGGATCTGAGGACCATCGGTTGGGTATGCTAGGCCGTTGTCTATCTGTCACAACTATTTTTTTCATATCTTCAAAAGAGGGATCACTTGGAACCACATCCCAGAATGGTATTTTGTAATCTTCTGCGATACCTGTAAGAACAAACAGATTTAGTTATTTGTTTTTTTTATTTGAGTGGTGTTTAATGACTTGCTCAAGAATCTTAATTTATATGGGTTTAGGAAACCAGGTTGGGGAAACTTCTACCCTTGGACAACTACCTGACAAATCTCCTAATTCAGCTGACAAACCACCTAGTTCTCCTAATTCACCTGACAAACTTCCTAATTCACCTGACAAACCACCCAATTCTCCTAATTCACCTGACAAACCTAATTCAGCTGACAAATATCCTAATTCACCTGAGAAACCTCCTAATTCTCCTAATTCACCTGACAAACCTCCTAATTCTTCAAATTCACCTGACAAACCTCCTAATTCCGTACTTGAGCCAGTAAGAAGTGAACATGAAATATACATCTCTGTTTACATAAGACAATTACCGAGCAGACGATGCTGACAACACTCACCTCCAATCATACATCTCCTGGCTATCTCCCACAAGCACAGCCCAAAGGCATACACATCCACCATTTTAAAAGAATCAAAGTTTGTTGGGTCTAGCGTTTCATCCAGAAGCTCTGGCGCCATGTAACGTTTCGTTCCAACCTTATTGTTTGAGCCCATGTCGATCGTGTTCGACTCTGGGCTGAGGATGACAGCTAGACCCAAATCACCGATACAACATGTGTGGTTTTTCCGAACAAGAATATTTTTGGACTTCAGATCGCGATGAGCAATGGCAGCTTTTCCTTCTTTACCGCGAATCTCCATGTGTAGATGGACAAGCCCTGCAGCCGCTGAATGCGCGAGCATCAACATTCGCTCATGGTCGAGAATGTTCACATTGAGATAGTCGTAGAGCGAGCCGTGTTCGTGATACTGCGTGATCAGCCAGAGCTGCGTGCAAGAGTTACGACTGGTCATGTCTGATGCCATGTAGCCCAGGATGTTGTCGTGTCGCAGCAGAACCGTGTTGTAAATCTCTGTCTCTCTTGCCCAGCTCTGCTCGTCCCGAGAAGAGAAAATCTTCACGGCAACATTCTCGTCATGGTAACGTCCCCTCCACACTTCTCCATACCGTCCTTTGCCTGAAAAATAAATATGGACATAAAATATTAATGTATTTCTGCAATTATCTTTACTGTACCCAGGGCACAAAATTAAGATCATAAAAACTTTCAAGATTTGATTTTGCAATAAACATTACACACATATCATATTTATGTCTCTTACCTGTCCTAGACCATATCATTTCTATGACTGCTGTTTAGCGCCATACGTGAATATTTCAGGTATATACCAGTTGTTAGCTTTAAGTGTGGTGGATGAGTCACTTCACCATGTACCTGGGTAGACATCTGACATAACAAGGCAAGGGTCTAGAAAAATACACACTACCACCACCATTTACATCATGTAGAACTAAGTACTGAGCTTTCGTTGAAGTCTGCAATGCTGTAGCCTGGGAGTAAACTGCCACGTATCTGTGTTAGTCTTTATTAAGGCATGGGAATTTATGCCTTAAAAGTCTGAAGATTGCCAAGAAAGTATGAAATTATCATATCCTACCTCCAAATTACATCAGCAATCACCTGTTCTCACAAAATCAATTGCCTTTCTTTTTTAAATTTGAAACAAATAAGTCTGAAATCAGCCAACTGGAGAAAACTTCTCATTACAACCAATTCTGCATATTCCTCATGTTACAGTCTAGGCGTAAAATGCCATGTGCCTATGTCTGTCCTACAACCTGTTCTGCACATTCCAAATGTTGTAGCCAAGGCAGAAATTGTCATGTGCCTATGTCTGTCCTACAACCAGTTCTGCACATTCCAAATGTTGTAGCCAAGGCAGAAATTGTCATGTGCCTATGTCTGTTCTACAACCAGTTCTTCACATTCCAAATGTTGTAGCCAAGGCAGAAATTGTCATGTGCCTATGTCTGTCCTACAACCAGTTCTGCACATTCCAAATGTTGTAGCTTAGGAGTAAATTGTCATGTGCCTATGTCTGTCCTACAACCAGTTCTGCACATTCCTAATGTTGTAGCCAAGGCAGAAATTGTCATGTGCCTATGTCTGTCCTACAACCAGTTCTGCACATTCCAAATGTTGTAGCCTAGGAGTAAATTGTCATGTGCCTATGTCTGTCCTACAACCAGTTCTGTACATTTCAAATGTTGTAGCTCAGGCGTAAATTTCCATGTGGCTATGTCTGCCCCTATAATAACCAGTTCTGCACATTCCTAATGTTGTAGCCTAGGTGTACTTTGCCACGTGCCAATGCCTGCCACTAAATTGTCATGTGCCTATGTCTGTCCCTATTACCACCTGTTCTGCACATTCCTAATGTTGTAGTTTAGGTGTACATTGCCATGTGCCTATGTCTGTTTCTATCACAACCAGTTGTGTGGTTCTCTCCTGATGTGGGATTCAGCAGCCCAGCTGAATGCTCACCTATACACTCTAACAGGGTGACCTGACGGGCCACAGTCCTCTGTACCAGAAACGGAAGTCCTGACCCACTCCCTGAGGTACACGACTCGTCAAACAGTTCCTGAAGACAAGGCAACACAGTATGTTAAACCATACCTATATATGTACACACATATACAAAGGCAATTAGGTCCAAATTTCATCTTCTATACACTGAATGGCTCAGTTTCTAGAATTTTTTCTTTAACTTTTGACTTCAGAGATTACATGTATAATGTGATTCATAAAGACTATTTTGCAACTGTTTTCACCGTGACACCAATAAGCTTTCATACTTTACTATGTAAGTGTTTAGGGAAGTTTCATCCAGAAAAAAAACATGGTCAGGAGCTACTTTCACAAAACTTCATAACCCATTTTTTCCGTAACTTTTCTTGTAAAATACGTCATCCAGGTTATTGCGCCACAAGAATAGTTAGGAGACACTGATTTATGAAGTTTTGTAAAAGCGGGTTCAGACTTATAGGTAGGGTCAACTTGGCAGTATACATAAAAAAACCACAATGCCCCCACCAAAACACTATTTCTTGGTCTTTTCCGACACTGGTAGTGTACTAGATACCTTCAGACTGCTGTCGCTGACTTGTGTCACGCGCAGTTCATCTCGGTCCAGCAGACAGGATTCTCGCGCTGATAGTTCGTCCATCCTCTGCCGATGCTTGTAGCGAAAGTAGAGGATAAGAAGCGGTGTGATTATACAGACGACAATGATGGGGATGACGATGACCAGAGCCAGCGCAGCCTTTGGGGACAACTCCTTCTTCGCTTCAGGTATTTCTATTCAACGACAACAAGGTTCACTTTAGTTTATTTATCAGATTGGTGTTTTATTTATCTATTTATTTGATTGTTGTTTTTACACAAGTCTCAAACATATTTCACCTGTAAGACAACAGCCAGCATTATGGTGGGAGAAATCATCTGCAGGTTGCTGGTGGACCTTCACATAGTGTACTGCCGCACAGGAAGACTGTTGAAAATGAATTATTTATTTATATGATTTGTCTTTTAAGTCGTACTGAAGAATATTTCACTTATGCGATGGTGGCCAGCTTTACGGTGGGAGGAAACTTGGCAGAGCCTGGGGGAAACCCACTGCAATCTGCAGCTTGCCGGCCGACTATTTGTTAATGAATGTGCTGGTAAGTGATAGGTGTCCTCGGTGATGACAAGGATCGTATCTGAGCTGAAGCACATTGGATAAGGAACGGTGGCATTTGGTCGGATTAAGTGGCAAGGACTATGATCATCAACAGCAGGTAACTTTGTTGAATTCATAATTTTTGTAGTTTTGGCCAGGATATAAGTGTATTTTGTAATTATGGCCAGAATCTATGTGAAATTGGTCACAATCTGTTTGAACATTGTAATTTTGGTCAGAAAGTACAAGATTGTAGTAGTTTTTTGCCCAAATCCTTGTGATAGTCCAATTCTGCACTGACCTTTACAATAGTGCTTATATCACAATTTTTGTTCAAATACCACAGTGATGCCCATTAGGCTAAATTCCCACATGCCAACATGCGACATTTGAAAAGGAAAAATATATCAATAACAAGTATGCATGAGTTGTGACAATGAGCTGTGGACTTTCTGGAGACAAACCTGCTCTGACCAGCATCGGGTTGAGGTTGACGTTGCACATGTTGAACTCACAACACTGTACCACTGCTGTGGACAGATTCAGGGGCTTGATGCAATAGCTGAAGGCGTTCTCAGCGATGCAGCCTTTCCTCTGCTCTAACCGCCCATCAGGATGTTTCACTTTGGAGGCAAAACACTGAAAATACCACAAATACACAAAGAGCTGAATTCAAATATCACATGAAAAAAACATGCCATTTTTCCATCCAATGGCAAGATTATTTTTCACCTGCTTTAAACAATCATCATTATACATGTACATGTGATAGCACTGTTATTATATGATAATCTTATAATAATGAAGAACTCCAGGTGTAACCACGTAAGTTACTGTGATCTCACAAGCTTTCGATGTTATTGCTGATATCTTTTTTAGTATTGCCATGATCTTTTCAGTATAAAGTAATAACCTTCCTCTGGGGTGAAACGACAGCTATTCGCCAAGTACTTCTTGACAGGTGGAGTCGGGTTAGAACAAATAATTTAACTGGTCAAGGGATAGGCATCTTTGCACACGAATTACGTACCCTCTCGCAGAAAATTGTAAAATTACCCTACCTGACCTAAAATTTTGTCCATGACAAACTTGTTAATTTTTCATAATTCTGAGAGTTCTGTTGTTTGTAGAAAGATTATCTGAGGTTTGCTTGGAAGGTAGGGTGATATTCTCCTGGAAAAATGTAAGTCACAGCATCAAAAGTAATGTTTCAAGGTATCTGTTTGCCTCTTAAGAAGCCTGATTTTGGGCAAAATTTTACGTCAATTACAGTAAACCACACTATTAGGGGAAACTTGATCAGGTGTATTAAAGTCAAATATGGATTACTGTGTACCCTGTGGAGTCTGATTGATGTTTTATACCGTGCTGAAGAATATTTCACTTCTGCGACAACGGCCAGCATTGCTGGTGGGAGGCAAATGAGCAGAGCCCCGTGTTAACCCCCAACCATCTGCAGGTTGCCAGTGTACCTTCAAATGCACCACTGAAAAGGAAGCTAGCATAAATCCTCTTGGCCACCGAGGCTCCCAAGTGTTTTGAAGTTGAAAATGTGTTAGTGTGTACCATGTTGAGTACTTACCCCAACTCTCGTAGAGCAGACTGGTTTGTCATCATAGTCATTTTGACAATTAAAAGGGGCACTCAGATTCTTTGCTATCATCACGATTGTCCCGTTTGACTTGCTCCAAGCATAGCCAATTAAAACTGTAACAGGAGACAGAATAGAAAATTGTAAATTTCTGGTGCCATTACATTTATGGTAAGTTCTATAGGTAAAACTGGAATAGAATATGTGAAAAAAAAAAAAAACAGAAGAAATCACAAATCCGTAAAAACCACCAGTCAAATTATAAAATGTGCCCAACGATCAAGTAAAAGACCACCATCCCTATAAAAAAAGAAAATACCAGCAACAAAAAATCTCCGTCCCACTACAAAAGTCTTGTTGTTGCTAAAAACCAAAACAGTATTTTGTCCGGTAAAAGGCCGCTCATTTATTTGATGGCTGTGTTTGGGTGTGTCAACATTATTATGACCTTATAATCTCCACAGACATAAGAAACCTCAATCCCATAACCCTGTGTCAACTTTGTGCATGGTCAGTTTATGATGTTCTGATGTGGTTGTACATGTAATACTAGCACATGGCCTAACAAGAATAATTAGCATGGTAAAACAGTACCTGCACATGTGTAAACTGTTTACACCAGTATGCGTTGCCTATGTACATCATCGATAACTGTCGATTATCTGCTTCTCTGGAAGCAGATAATCTCACTGCCATTATTACATGTAACTATCACAAGAGTTTATTCTGACAGTCTCAGATAAAACTCTGTGACAAAGATCACGACGATGATCAAATAATGAGCCCCAGTCTGTTCCGCCAGGCGTCTGGATCATTCTTGTGAGAAGACTTGTCAGTCTAGTAACACCTTTACATGGGCTCACGTGCTGGCTGCGTGCTTATGATCAGATATCACTACACTGAGCTACAGCAGACTGAATCCATTCATAGAGACATGGCTCAGCAAAAGCTAAGACATCCTACACCCACATGCTACAACGTGCCTTCAGTCTGCATTAGGTCAGTGTTCCTCTTTTGTTTTTGTAAATTTCTCTTTGTTCATGTAACGTCTATTACACATAGTGAAATGTACATACAATATGAGCATAATCTAGAATTTTAATACACAAGGGATGTAACTTTTTTCTTGAAATTCCAAAACTTGAGAGATTTACAATTACATATGTTTGTAGACAGCAGAATTCATGTGTTGTCATTTCAAGGACAATGTCAGAGCTTCAGATTTCATCAGTTAGAGTCACATTTTCCTTTGTATTTCTACCTAGGTGATAATACCTGAATGGACTCAACAGTCAAAAACCAAACCCGCGAGCTCAATTGACTCCTAAGGTCATGTACTGTACTACGTACATGAATATATAAGCACTGAATGTACAGAACCATCAGAAAATTTACAGCATACTAATCTGCACGCGAAAATGAAGACCTGCCGTGACATGTACTGCAGATGAACTTCCCAATCCAGCCAGCAGAAGAAAGCAAAGTGACTGAACGTCTTACTTGAAGGCTTGAGACCACTGCTGATTACATGTAAGTGAATTGTTGTAAACGTATTACCTGATCATCTTGTGGTGAAATGTGCCAGGTGACTCAGGTGTTTACAGGTAACAACAGAAGAGATCAAGCCCAGCTTAACATCTGACAAACAGCACAATACAGGTTTGCTCAGGTGTGATAATTTACGACAGGTCAGCGTGACAAATGACCAGTTACATGTCAATGTAACAATTACAAGTTAGCTGTGACTATTACAATAATCAGTTACAGGTAAGTGTAACAATTCCACCCCCAACAAAAACATTAATTGTCACATTAGAGTGGCTGATAGAGACATAATCACAACAGGTGAGAATGGACCTCCAGCAATTAACAGGTGAACCAAGCCAGCTCACAGCATACCTGTTATGTCACAACGATTACCCAGGTAAATGGCTGGACCACAAGTGGTCAACGGCTTACAAAGGCCAAGCTGAATCTGGTCACACTTCTTATAACAGAGATTTGTACTGAGGACAGGATGACTGGAAAGATTTGTATGTGTGAAAAAATACAACCACCTTGTGCATGCATTCAGCCACATGTAGGCAGTCAGAATGGACACTTCACTACATTTGAGGATGAAAACCTGGTCTGTGAGAACTAATTTTATCCTCTAGGTTCACTGCAACTCAAAAAACAACTAGGATAGCAACATTAAATTTCCATACATACATGTACATGGACTCAAATAAAATATCTAGATCGAAATAAACCCACTGACCAGTTTGAACCCTGACAAGTGGATTCATACTCTCTCCAACACTACAGAGACTGCTACACGAACAGACTACTGACAAATGCTCTCAACAACAATCACTGCAATGAATGAATGAATGAATGATTAGGGCTTGTTTCAGCCATATCATGGCGACATTGAAATGATGTAACTTGATTACAGGCATGTTAGGTCTACCATACCACATGTTAGAGCAACAATGACATAAACAGAAGACAATGCACATTGACAGAATACCAATGACAGACAGTTTAGTCTAACAGTATGTCAGTATAACAACAAACTGGTACAGATAACACAGTATGCAGCTTACAGCATTTAAGAGCTGAGTCATAATAAAAATAATTGTACATGTACTTTGATATAAAAATATACCTGTGCCTATGGCTCGAGAAGGTCCTGTCCAACAGGCAAACAGCAACAAGAGTTGATTACAGGTGTAACAGATCTTACAGTGACAGTGATGTGATATCAGAGATCCTGTCAAAATACCGACCAGCATCAGACAATCTATGTACAGCTCCCTTGATGACTGAACCAAAGGTGTGCAATGCTCACAATGGCTGTGGCAAGACTGAGCAGTCTCAGAGGTATTGAGCTAGAGCAATGCATAGGTCTCTCATAAAAGTAATTCCAACCCCCCACCAGGGCCAGTAAGCAAGCAGAGCAGGTACCTGCCAGTACTCAAAATGCCACAAACCACTTGAAGACAGTGATACAATGGGCCTTTTTTCCCTCTACTGCACAAAGACACTCGCAAATGGGCCTCACAAAAGAGCAGGACCACTGCCAGCTTTCC
Organism: Acanthopleura granulata; assembly: GCA_016165875.1. Taxonomy (NCBI): domain Eukaryota; kingdom Metazoa; phylum Mollusca; class Polyplacophora; order Chitonida; family Chitonidae; genus Acanthopleura; species Acanthopleura granulata. The sequence continues at coordinate 10,914,998 of JABBOT010000016.1, forward strand.
CTCGTAGTCTGTCAAATCAAGACTGACCCCACCCCTCCTCTTCTCCCACCACTCTTCCCTCTGATTCAAGAACAAACCTAATCAGCATAGTCAAAAGCGTGACTGGGTGACAAACACACCTTTACCTTAGCCAATTCTGCGGGTCGCTTAATGCAAATCTTACTTCTGTGTACACAGGTGGGCACTGGTCACACTAGCTACTACTTGACCAGCTAGGTTCTGCTGACCGTTACCAATTTCAACTCTCACCTGTGCATGTCCCCTCATGTACATACATGTAAATGCTGTGGTTATTTTTATACACTTCCACTACAGCTAGAGAGTGTAAGTTCAAATGTTTAGTTTAAAGAGATCTAGCCATGATGGTGAATTTTGGGCAAAGAGTTTGAGTGGGTTAAGATCTTTATCTCTTTACATGGAATTAATTCCATCCCTTTGACTCCACGTCACGTTTATAGCCATACTGTGGGAAGGTCTGCCAGTAATCTGTGGATGGTCGTGGGTTCCCCCACCTCGTCCCCCTGACAGCCTCCAGTCTAGACGTACATGTACACCCTCACTGCAGAGAGCTGAGGCTTCAAATTCCTCAAGTTCAAATGGAAACTCTCTCCCTCGGAACACTGTAGGTGAGCGAGCAGATATTAATGTCACGTCAGATCTCAATGTACCAGCAGTCAGGGAGAGATTTCATTCAAGCCAATGTCGACCCGCCAGACCCGCCATTAACAGCTGGTTCAAAGGTCGAGGGAAATCGCAGAGAATCTCCCAATAATAACGAATAAAATGTGAGGTGAATTTGATTACCGGGCTTAGAGGCACGTTGTGTGTTTGCTTGTGGTGGCGCTCCATTGTCAAGCTCTCACAAAAGGCGAAAAATTTGAGGAGTCCCAGATATGAAAGGAGATTGACACCTACCATTGGGAGACTGCCATCACAGTAGCTTATTAGCTGGCTAAGGCTTTTGTCGGGGACACTATTGAGTTAATACTATTCCATTCCCATGACTGATGCCAAAAGCCTGCAGAGCCGATAGCTGTGCCATCATAAAGGCCCTATACAGGCCTCAATCAACGCGCACAACACAGACACACAGTATCAATTCCAATTCCATTGACTTTGCAAGCCTGGTGATTATTGTTAAATTTCCATTAAAAAAAGGCAGACAGATCAATGAGGGGAGAGAGTGGCTGAATTAATAAATAAACAGCTCCTGTGCCAACTGAACTCTTACATTATATGAGATTACGTCTGAAACAGTTTCGTAAATTCATTCTTAACGCTGTCCTGCACTAAGAAAATTGAAAACAGCATTTCATTTCATTCTTGGCCCACAAAGAGGGTCCAGTGTGAAAAGGATCCTTTCTTGCCACTCGTCTTCTGTCCTCTATTTTATTGGGGAAGCACACTTTGATGTGTGTGTTAATATTCAGTCCCTAGCTCCTGAATAAGAAAAGGACGAAATACAACACACCTTTCTTATAAAACAGACTTCAAAATGATAACAGGTGATGCCTTTATAGTCTTTCACAGCTACAATTTTAATGTGTCTAATCTGAACATAATTTTGTTATTCCTATGTCAACAACATTTTTTAATAAAATTTATGATTTTGAACTTTGTTGGCTTGCCTGCCGAAGCATGGCATCAACAGCGTCATAAAACAGCTTTAGAACGGTCAACATACCAATGAGATGATTTCACTGAACACTTTATAACTGGTTTCTTTTCTGCTCTTTTTAGCAGCACTGTAATTTACAGCTCTGAATGACAGCATCCATTCAGTCTAAAACCCGCGCTCTTATATCTAAATGTGGAGTAACATGTACATGGTGATAAATTTGTTATCTTCATCACATCTACTGTAGTAATCTGAAATGTAACACGAGGTATATATCTTGAGATCATGAGGCTAACATGTTCTGTCAGACATGACACTGACCATTACTTATCCCCAGAGTAGAGCCTCATCCATTTGCACTTCCAGGACACCATGGCTACATTTCCTGGGCAACAACTATAACACATGCACACAGATATGTATATCAACATTTCTTCCATTAACCTGTGATCTTACACATAGTTATTTGATTTGTGTTTTACGCCATACTCAAGAATATTTCATATATATGGCTGCCGCCCGCATTACAGTGATAGGAAAGCGGGCAGAGCCCTGGGGAAACCCATGATCATCCCCAGGTTAGTGGCAGACCTTCCCACATATGGCCGGGGAAAAAGCCAGCAGGAGCTGAGTTTGAACTCTGAGTGACTGCATTTGTGGGAGAGACATCTGGGTCACTGCGCTGCGCTAATGCGCTAAACGACTGAGTAACAGAGGTCCCCATCTTACACATAGTGCATACATGTGCATATAGCACAGTGTACATGTATATGATACTCACATATCGTATGTACAATTACATGTGACTCCACTGCATCACTTTTAGCGCATGTCTGTATATTTAAGTATGCTTGGGTTTTACGTCTTACTCAACAATTTTTCAGTTTTTTGCTGACAGGGAGTCCTTATATAGAATGCATATGTAGTGTACATAAAATACATTCTACAAGAACTCCCCATATAATACTGTGTCTTCTTGTGGCAGCGAGTCCATGTCACCAAAGTGCACCAGCCACTGGAACATCATGGTGAACACATCAGACATGACATCCCACCCAGTCACATCATACTGATACTGGGCTGACCAGTCCTGTTTCCTTGCTCTAACCTCTCAGTGTTGAGTTTCAAGTGAGGTAGCAACAAATACCATTTCTGAAGTCTTTGGTATAACCTGACGTGGGACCTACTGGTCTTATTATATTATTATATAACTTGGGCACAGATTTTTGCAATCAAATTAAAAACATTTTTAATATTAATTTCTTATCGCTTTCTTAAAGTTTGTGTCAGCTTAAATGGAGCATACGTTTAGGCATCCATTTTTGATGTACATGTAGGTATTAAAAAAATTGGCTACATCTGATTATCCACTGATTTCACCAAAGTGCTATTTAGAATTAAGGGGCAACTTCCACATTTGACTTATGACCTAAAAGTTGTGAAGGAAATATATATTACAGTGCGTTATACTTGACAAGTTTGTTACTACAGGTTTCATACATGTATATTAGCTGTATGCAATACATGTATGATTTAGGAGATCCAACAGCCAGTATTTTCCTGATATTTAAAATTTTTGTTTCAGTTTTTACACTTAGATCAATCTCATTCTATGTATAAGCACTTCATGTCATGAAAACTTGGAAACAAGTTGTAATCGACTTTCGTGACAGCAGCCACAGGATATTGCAAGCAGGGATATCTCATTGTGCTCTTGTTAATGAACTGGTTTCAAAAGCTATGTTATCCTTTTAGCTTCCATATGTACATATGTCCACAGGGTACCTGATGAAGTTTTAGGTAGGAATACATCAGTAGATCTACTCTTGTAAGTGTCACAAGCTACACACTAATCGATCGAATGCACAAAGACTGGTCTTCCTGTCAATTATTACACCTAAATGTCCTGTGCTTGTGGAGTATCATGGTCCTTGTGAGATTTTGCATATGTCTAATTCTGTGTTTAGCACTGACAAGGATTCTCTATTATACGAAATGATTAATGGTAATAAATATTAGAAGAATGTTATTCTCATTGCTTCTATTCACTGTAATGTCCCTCACTGCTACAGTAAGATCTGTCATATTCATTTACAATGCTAAAAGACCAGTACATGTGCAGCCTTCATGCACATCAACGACCTGACACCCATGATTTGGAGACCTAAAACAAATCCACAGTTATGTTCACAAGGCTGATCCCCTGCTCTACAGCCCCAAAGCCAACCTGTATTACCTCTGCTGAAAATGAGCATGTGGTCCAACCACCTATCACCCCTGTGACCTCCAGAACAATGAAATGGCCCAAACACAAAGTCACTGGCGCCAAGGCTGGCCCTGTCTATTGGCTGCACCATAGACAGCTGAATTTTTTAGGCTCTCCTGTGTCAATTGGTGTTTGTGTTAGAGCTAAACAGGCACAGACAAACACACATGAGCCAGGTATTCTGAGGCTACAGCTGGGCTCAACCAGTGATAGGAAGCATGGGGACCAGGTACAGACTAACAGCATAAACCCTTATTGAGTAGGAACAAGATGTGCCACAGGATATAAAAGCACTTGTAAAAAATCATGAACTGGTTGGGTGTACTGGTTCATGTACAAGAAAGAAATGCACAATGTGGTATGCATAAGTTACAATTCAGATGTATGGCTCAGTTAACAACAACTTCTTGAAAGAAAAGTTGGAGTGAAACACATGTAAGGACAAGTCGTGCTCTTGATCGAAATATGCAGGTTATGAGATTGACCGACTTGTATCGTGCATCTATGGACTCAAGGTGTTATTTTAAAATTCTGACATTATAGGTATAACTTATGAGTTTTTTTGTGATAGCTGTATAGGGCAATAAGCGTAAACAGTGCTTGTCAATAGTTTATTTAGTCCTAGATCACACAACTGGAAAACACCACACACCATTTTGGCGTCATCTCTAACACATGCCCTGTGCACTATGTTACATGGCAAAAACCAATATTTATTTTTAGGGATTGTCGAGGCAACTTTGTATCAAAAGAACGGCTCTCTTAACTGTGACGTTACAACTGCAGCCCACACCATAAGGCGCAACAATCAAGTGAGGTCAGTGACATACAAAATCAAACACTCAAATGGTTGGGTGGTTATGCTGAAGCACATTCAGTGAGCAGCAGAGCTCTACCACAGGGAACTCCATATGAATGAGGAACATGCTGAAGCCCTATTACAAAAGTGTTAAGATTCTCATGATGGGCTCATCCAAGTTTTAGTGAAGTATTGTAATATGTAATGACAAGTTGTTCCACTCCTGCTCACACTGACAGTCTGGAGTGGCAGATAAAGGGTGCATTGCCAACAAGAAGCTGGGCAAAATATGTGGAGTGAGGGCCTTTATCAGCTGATGGCTTGATAAGCACATGTACCTACATATTTGCATACTGTAGCAAAAGTTCATCTAGATGTTGCCTAGAAACTATGTAACATGCACTTGGGGGAAATGAACTTACTGCTGTGCTGGAATCTTGTCCTTCCTTAATATAAACAAACAAAATGCTCCAGGAATGTGCTTATGTTTTTTTTTTTCTTGTGACAAGACAGGTTCATTGCTTGTGAACAACATGACAAAACTGTGAGAAAACAATTCTAAATGAAAGGGGTTGAAAACAGAGTCTCATAGCTGTACAAACAGGCTAATCTGTTACCAGGTATCATACACCGCACTTTAGACTAACCACCATGTTAATACATGAACCAAACTTTTGACATTTTGTAATGTTTGCAAGACCAAAAACAATTACCTTAAAATGATGCACTTCATGAAGTCCAAAGTCCAAAATCTCACATATGTACAAATTTTACTAAGATACACAAAGAGTACAAAAACAGGAAAGTCTTTCCCACAAGGTCACACCCCTGTATGTTACTCAAAATAATAAACTGTTTTAAGGTACATTCACAATTATAATCAGGACAATCATCCCAATGACTGACCAGCCGTCACTGTCAATCAAAACAACCTGACCACCCACAGCTGGCAGTCATAATACTACCAGTAAATCTGCCTAATAGCATCCCTTTTACCTGACAAGTAACTTGTCCAGCAAACAACTTTGGTGGGTGTGATTATATTATAGGTAGATGCTGGGTTACAAGGTTTGAAAACTTAGCTCAAAACAAAACAAAGCAAACAACCCAGTAATCTCTTAATTGGTTAGACCATCAATGATGTTTGAAGCCCCACAACAAGAAATTCTGAAACACCTTCCTACACAGATCAGCTTAGGACTGGCAGTTCATTCACAAGTTAGAAGAAATGCCTAGGACATTACGTTAAGAGAGACAGTGTTATCTCTGCTGCTCTAAGTGGCAGATCAGTGGTGGTAGTTGGGCTGCAGACTGGCTGGCTCCCTCCTGTCACATGTGGGCTGCCTTATCAGCTGTAGTCATCAGGGAATCTGTCTGTCAGGCCTACAACCAGCAGCTGGACAGCAGACATGGGGTAACACAGGTCTTTTACCCCTTCTGTAAGACCCTGCTTAAGGGAGGGAGGGGGACTAATGGCTTCTGTCAGAGGAACATCAATTACAAGGTTCAGGTCCCAGGTTCAAATCCAGCACAAGTTTGTCATGTATAAGGCCCTAAGTCAGGCCTTCGTTTTTGTTTCTGAGCAGGAGTAGTTATCAAACCCCTTGTAAAAGACCGGGAGTGTGATTTGTACACCTAGAATAATACTTCTTAGACTCATCATTAAGTCAGGTGTGTGTGTTATTAGCACCCCTGGATTTTGTTTCAGGCATGCCCTAGGGGTGGGAGTGTGATAGCACACCTCTTATACTAAGGCCGTTATAAAGTCATTATATTAAAATACCTTTATAAGCATGACCGATCCTTCCAAAAATGCACCCTCTCCTAAATGCTTTATTGTGATTTTCATAGAATTTTATATTTTCTCATAATGTTAATTATTTTTTAAAATAGCTATCTTTATCATTAGCCAGATAAAAACAATAAAAATAATTTCCTACTGACCTACCATATTTCTTCTGATAGGGTTTATGTGCTCTGTCAAACAAAGAAATTTTAAATGATGGTTTGACTGGTTTCCTGCTATGAACCTGACCACTGTCCTACTGTATATTAGATTAAGTGAAATATTCAAGAGCCTGCTATTTTGGTTTTCATTTACAAAGTGGCTATGTAAGACTTTTTTGTTTTTGATTTTCTTTTTTTTCTGGGCTTGGTAATGATACTCATACATGCCTGAAATTCAGCCTGTACCTCAAGCATGTGGCCTTATGGAATGTCACAATTATTCCTCCTCCATCAAGTACCTGTCACAAACATAGAACACATGATGTATGTGGGCACCACATACTGGTTCATGTACACAGGCACGACTTCCTCGCAATGGCAATGCTACAGTGCACATGTACCGAACATGTTTGAACAACAAGGAACAGGTGAAAAGATACAAAAATTAACCTCCACCTCTAGTAATCTTCTGTTAGACAGCCTGGTAAGGTCAAGATGCATCACATAATGTACATGTAAGCAAGGTAAGCAAGGTGTGGGCAGTTAAGAAAATTACTAAGACGCATTTACACAAGTATCAACGGCAAAATATGGACCACTCTTAACCATTTTAAACTGGGATACTGCATGTTTGAGGGGGCTGAAGGGGGTAGTATGTGTGTGTGTTGGGGAGGGGGCTGTATGGTGAAGGGCTTGTTGATTAATGATCCAAATAATCACAAGGGACATGGCCTGTGGATGAGGATCTGATGTGAACCCAGTACATGTAGTTGGGAGGCTGGGGTGGAGTAGCTGGAATGAACCATACCACAGTGATGTTGTTTTAGTGGGTATCAAGTCAGAAACACTAGGCCTGGAGAGGGGCAATAGACTAGTACCATTGTCAGTCAGGAAGCATCAGATAGGCTAATTTCCACTGATGAGCTACAGTATACAAAAGTGAGCAGTGTTGTTAAACTTCGGATGAAAAACAACATTCATGAATGAAATGATGTGCACCATATTTTAATCTCTATCCCCTAACCAAAAAATATATGCTGTATACCATTATACCCTTGGATGGCACACATACTTTTTACACATGTAAGTGATATCTGTCATAGCAAACAGAAAATAGTTTGTCAGCTGGGTTAGGGGGTCAGGTTAATATTTTCAAACATAAGAGATTTTATATACAATGGCCATTTTCAATGAACTTATCACGCCTTCTGAGTATCACTATTGTTTATTTTCATAATCACAACTTGATTACACTGACCATATGATAATAAGGAAGTGACCAAACAATAATAAGGAAGTGGCAATCTTGTTATAATATTTCCAAATACTCTAATTTTATCAGTCATCAAGTCACTACCCTGTGTAAATGTCAATAAAGAACAATGTAAGGAGGATAGCATGAGCATCAGTCCATTGTTTTCAGTCTATTGCTTTAACATACATACATGTATTCCAGGTTGCAGCCACAGACTGATACTCAGGCTGGTTATGCAGGGGTCAGGGTGTTTCTAGATCTTCACAATTATGACCTCGACAAAATTGTGGTCCTCCAGTAATATATAAATGCCAGAAATATATTAGATTATATTAATACTATTATTTACAAAATAAAAAGTGGATAAATTAGAAGACACAAAAATTTTTGAGAATTTGTGAGGACCTGTGGTATTCTGTGGCACTCTTAGCCAGCAATCAAATAAATAAATTTCTTTCAGGTAATCATTTATATTTTGAGCTCTTAATAACAACATTTTGCCCCCTGGTAGTGGAGTGTTCTGCTAATGGGCAACTGACATGCCACATGGAAGGGCCCAGATTGCAGCAAAACACATAGTTTCCTGCTGTGATGCTGCAGTGCTTGTGTGCTACCTACGTGTCTTATGAGCATCCATGCACCCAGAATCCAGGAATACAAAAGGTTGCATAGCTTTGGGCCCCTTTGTTAAAAAGGGGTAGGAGTTTTGGTCAGAATTTTTACAGAGGTCTAGGCAGCTGATCTACATGTACACACACACACACACACACACACTGCATGCACAATATACAGTTAGGGTGCCAAGGTTCCTCCAGTCAATGGTTTTCCCAGTTGCTGTGAGTAAGCCCCTGACTTGTATCCCACATGTTGGTCCAGGGGAACATGTGACAGTTCTCTGACTGGTGGAATAATACAGGACAGCAATCAAGCCCCGGTCCCAGGGCCAGAATGGCTACAAAACCTGGGTAAAGAAAACAAAACCTCCAGATTTGCCAGACAGTTAGGGGCTCAGGTGAAGACTGGCTCAGTCACAACAGCCATACTGGTGGCATTCTAGCCAGCTCAAGCCATTAAAAAACACGACAGTTCTGGAAGCAACAGGATGAGGGAGGTGTGGATTGCAAAGTGTACTGAGACTCTGTTTTAGTTATCCAGAGTGGTTTCTACCAAAACACTCAAAAACACTAGGAAACACTAGGATGCGTCCACAAAGGTAATTTTCACACAGTTAAAGTCAACTTTTAAAATATAAACTGGTGATTAAATTTAGGACACTGATTTCAAAAAGCTACAATCGTGATGATGTGACGCATGTAATACAATGTTATAAAAAAAAAAATCACAATATCTGAGTTCATTACAAATCCCGACAGATTTGTGGAGTTCTGTCAGGAGTTCAAATAAGATGGCTCTATCATAACATACATGAAGCTTTCAATAAATGTTCACTTTTTTCCTTACAATAACAATGTCTCAAACACACATTCCCAAATAAGATTTCAGCTTCAGTCCTCACTAGCTTTGAGGAATCAGCTACGACACATAGACGATACATGTATATCAACATATTGGTGGATGCTCATACACAGCACCATCTATTCTAACTTAATCCTGCACAAAATCATTGCTCAGATGTCCTCCATCAAACAGTCAATTTTGGGAATCTTAATGACCTGTACAGCCATGGTGACAGGTCAATCCCCTCAACCCTCCCATAGTGCTACGAGTATGTACACTTTATGCAGTTGTACATGTTGGTTTGGCGAACTCTCACTCCAGAGGTATCAATGACAGACATCTTCTTTGAAGACCTAAATCAGTTGGGTCCAGCAAATCAGGAGAGATCCTGAGATCAGCTTGAGTAGATGTGTTTACAAGAAGAAATCAACAATTGCAGACATGAGGATTTCATGTGATGAGTGAAAGCTGAGGCACACATCCACAATGTACATGTAAATTAGGGAAACTGTCCTTATCCTTGCTGTTCTTGTTACTTGAACATCTTCACCTACATGGGGATCAATATTTTCACTCCTGAATTTGTAATCTGATGAAAACCTATAGACCTTATGATTCTGTTATATGATGATCCCTACCCAAAGTGTTCAAGTATTCAAACATTAACTAATACTTGTATCTTTTCTTCCTTTTTTCGTATGATAAAGTAGAAAGGACAGTGTGATCCAGTAGCAAAATCTGGACGCTACTCCTTTAACAATGATGTCTACATGTAGTTCGCACTCCAATTCCTCAACTTTTTGCATCTGAAAGAGTCACTCTGAGCGCCATGTGATTTATGCACTTTTTAGAGTTCATTTTGGAGACAAAAACGCATTGGTCTGACTGGCCAATTTCAGAGCTTTACAAAGCGTATAAATTTTATCAATCTACACAAAATAATGTCCTTACAATATGCTTGAATAAACATCTTGCAAACATGCAAAAAGATTAAAGAATGACAGTACATGTACACATGGGCCCTATAATCAGCTCAGATCAGGCCTGGGTGTAACCACTCAATGTACATGTATAACAAGATAATTACTGTCTTCGTTTATTTATCCATGCATTTTTCAGACATTTCATTTCCAACTGTTCTTCACACATCTACCCCTGTAGGCCTTCTTGATGTTTAGACACTGTTGATGAATTTTGGGAAGAGGGAAAAAATACTGTCACACTGTCAAAGTGTCAGGACTGGATTAGCTAACATGTGTAACATAAGAAGTTGAATGAGTTTTCAGAAGCTTTTTCTTCCCTGAGCTGATATTTGTTGATGGGTTAGAAGTGTTTCTGCACATTTTACAGTCCTGCAAAAACTATTATGGTACATATGTCAGCCTTACTGTAAAGCACTCAATGGTGTCCACAAAAAAAAAAAAGAAAAAAAATGGAAAGAGGTGGGAAATCTTGTTTTCACAGTAAATCTTTCCCATAAATTTGATATAACATTGATTCAGTTCAGAAAGAGAGTTTGTGGTCCTAAGGTGAAAATAAGGTTTTCTACCCTATTTTTAAAAAAATCTTTGGGCACAGTTGCTCACACTTTGTATGTGATTTGCATCACATTACATCTATTTCTTATTACATTCCGCTGATGTTCAATGGCCCTTATTTTATGTTTTGATTTTGATGTTTTGATTTTTACGTTGACTTCTAGTCGACAAGGTTGAGGGTTAGAAATTAATGACCCTGAAACAGCAGTGCTGTTCTCATCTTTCTTCATGCCTGACTTATACTAGTTATCATCTTAATATTCAAAGCTGTATCTAGGCGACTGTTAGATAAATTGTACAACAAAATACATAACTTGTTTAAGTGACATTTAGAAGTTCGGATGGAAGTACACTGGCACATGTCTTTCTTATGGATATACAACTTCTTGGTTTATTATCACGATGTTTCGATGTAGAACTTTATTATCACGACGTTTCGATGTAGAACTTGATAACCATGTTAGTATCTACATCGAAACGTCGTGATAATAAACCAAGAAGTTGTATATCCATAAGAAAGACACGTTCCAGTGAACAAAATACATGTACATTATAAAATGTTCATAAAACTCTAAAAGTGGAACTGGTTCAAGAACAAGATAGTATTACAAGATTAATCTCTGAGAATGTACATAGCTCTTATCACACCACACCAAAGTTTTTATCTCCAAACCATATTAAAAAACAAATCTGTAATTAAAACAAAACCCACAGTTTTCAGATCTGAACTCTATGTACCATTGCCTGTTTATAAAACCTAACAACAACAATTTAACCCAGATCCTGGTCAGTCACAACAGGGTAATCAACTACTGTGTCCATGACTGGCCGTAACTGTCACCAGGCTGCCCAGACCCTTCTGGATTTATGACTCTGTTTAGGTTTCTAGCCTGATCTGTCAGCTGTTAGTGGTACACCTACAAAAGGCCCAGGCATAAGGGGATTAGAATGGGATCTAGGTACAAAGCAATAAGCTTTGTCATGCACTGCTTATTCCCAACACATTGAGCCACAACAAGGAACAATGGATGCTGGGGCTTTGACACCCGAGCCTAGATCCCTCTTGCTCATATTGGGTGTGCACCTCAACAGGGACTGAAAGGCGCAAGCTAGGTGTTTGAGCTCCTCATTAGCTACCTCAGTCAAAAATTAAACACACTGGCCTATCTTCTAAAAAATACAGAGTTTTCGTAATCATGTGCAACAGTCAAATTCTACTTTCAAGGCACTAAATATCAACTCTCTTATTTTTGATTACTCGTGAAGTTTACAACATGCACAGAGGAAACAGTTTTTTGACTTTTTTTAACCATCTTTTATTTTACCCAAGCAAAATTTAACTCCAACCGATTCATACATGTAAGCTAGTCACATTTTATTTCACAATATTTTATGTGTTGTGACTACTTCTACATTCTAAAGGCTCATGTATCAACTGAAATAGCTGAATCCATGCTTGATTGTCAATTTCCAACTAATACATCTATAGTTACATGATTGATCTGCAGCACTTTGATGTGAAAACATGTGCTTTGTCTTAATTCTCATTAATCAGTGTAAATGTTAATATTATAAATAATAAAAGAAACTCTGCTGATTAAAATATCTGCTGCCTTTGCACTCAACTACCAAAGCTGAGCAATCAGTCTTCAAAAATAATACTATGATTTCGTAAGAGAAATTGAATTTCCCTTGGGATTTCCTGTTATAAATTGAGGTCTTAATGCTTGATTTGGGTCTGGCATAAGTTGAAGCCTAAGAAAATCAATGTATTACGACAGTGTGTGCTTTTCCAGATGAATGAACCGAAGTCAAGAGTTGTGTCAAAATTCAATTTTTCTGAGCGCTGAAGGAGAATTACTTCATTAGCTCTCCTCAATTAAGTTCGGGACATGAAAACATTTCCTAAACTGGACAATTAGTCACAGAAAGGATTGCAATTGATGGAGATTTCTATGCTCGTTCCCATGGGGACAAGTACAATTCATTTCGCCGAGATATAGAAGCAGACCGGTAGGTACATTTGGAACTGAAGAATGGGACAAGTTTTACGACTGCCCATGACTTGGGCATGATTCATTCCCATAAATCAATCCCCACCCGGAGACCATGGACTGCCATCATCTTGCATCATCCTGCACTACAAAGACAGAATCAAGATGGCTGATGACAAAGACTGAGGCAATCTTTTAAACAAACTCCACTCTGACCTCCAGGATCTCTTAGACACAATATTCACACAGCACTAGTTGGGTAAAGTGCATTCAGTAAAGTGCATTACTCAATGATGGTGCCCAGCCTACCGTACACCAGTCAACTTCACAGAAAAATATCTACAGCAGTCACAAAAATGACTAAATGTGAAGACATTGATTACATTTCTGAAATACATCTACCAAGAAACACATCTACATGTATGTAAATACATACATGTAGGTACATGTACACATGAATATTAAACATATTCTTTCCGAATAACGGTCTCTTCAAAACCTTCTGGTAATGGACAGTTGCAAAGCCTATTCATCAAAGGAGACATTTCCATGTAATTTAAAACCATACGGTGATACTAAATGAAAAAGCGATTATTAACACTTTCATTCAGGAGAGGATTCAGATGCATTACTAGGTTTTGGGTTTTATTTTCTTTTGAATTAAAATGTTAGGCATAAATTTTAAATGAGTAATATGATAGGTACTTTGCAGATACAGGACAGTACAGGTACTTGTTTTGTGACACTAGGTTGTACATCTGACAGGGTAGTACAGATTACTTGGGCTTGTTTTGCGATACTACGTTGTACATGGCCATCTGACAGGAAAGTGCAGGTAACTTGGGCCTGTTTTGTGATACTAGGTTGTACATGGCAATCTGACAGGACAGTGCAGGTAACTTGGGTTTGTTTTGTGACACTAGGTTGTACATGGCCATCTGACAGGACAGTACAGGTAACTTGGGCTTGTTTTGTGATACTAGGGTGTAGGACACATACCCACAGAAATGCATGTGAAAGTGTCTCTGGGACCGAAATACCACAGTAGTCAACACCTAACAATCAAAAGTTACTGGTATCACAGATTTATGGCATGTCTAACAAGCTAGAGTACTTAAGTTCTGTGAGTTGTTCTGTCTTCTCACTCTGTGAGTTCCCAGTCTTCTCACTATGAACTGTTCATTTATGTCTCGTATTATAACTGCTTATAGATGAAATCTATCCCAGATTTTTAAAACAGATGTACTGTATATATACCAGATAGTTATGTGTATGGGAACATAAAAATGATCTTTCTCTAAATCGTACAATCCATTCCAACATCTCTCTGGCAGATAAAGGCTGCACAGACATCTATCTATTCAGCTGTTGTGGTTGCACTGTTTACACTATGCCAGGGCTAAGGGCAAACCAATGGGTGGCAGGTGCTCCCAAACAGGCAGGCTGGGAAGAAAGGGCTCAAATAATCTTGGCTAGCCACGGAATGAACTGAACCTGGACTGGGCTATGTAGTAGCTCACAGACACCCCTTCAAAACGAAAAAAACCCCCAAAAAAACACACACCCAAAAGGAAAAAAATCCACATCAGGAGTCTTTTCAAACAGAGCATAGTGAAAGTAACCGGTTAATAAACCTCCATTCTGCTATTTCCTCTTGGTTGTCAACTTGCAGCCTATTCAGTGACATTGTGAAGAAAGACTCCCAGTCTGATCTCAATGAGCAAACTGAATAACCCAGTGTGTCAGGGCTTTGCAATGTCTCACCAGATCCAAGTTTTCATATATTAATCCCTGCTCCACAATGATTGTCACAACACAGGCACTACGCACCCATAGTTTTATAACCATAACTTTATTGCCCTAGTGTGCCTCATAAAATACCCGGGTGGGGGGGGTGGGTTCTTTTAGAAATGTGAGACTTCAGGGCTTGAAAAGCTGTAACTTAGCTACTGATATTGGAAGTTCACAAATGACGAGTGAGTTTTATTGCAAGCAAGCTTCTCCAGTGACAAAGCAATAATCCTGATTGAAACACCAGATTTCCATACGGAAAGAAACAGATGGCCACTACCAAGTTTTATCCCCCCCCCCCAATAATACTGTATCAGCTTACTCCTGTCAGAAAACTATGCAAATTGCAAGGCTTAAGAAAGCATACACCATAGCTTGTTTATGGAAAAACTGGAGTCTCTTGTTTCCATGGTTTCTACAGAGCTCACTAGGTACAACTTATTTCTTCCTCAACTTGGCTGTTTCAATTTCAAATTATCCAATCCCTTAAGGAGTGAGCCCTCCAGAGATATTGAGACACCTTTCCATAGATTCATTTCTGCTGAAAGGCTTTGAATCACTTTCAATGAAACCTCCTCTTTATAGAGAAATTCTGTGTAAATGTCAGCTTACAGGGGGGGGGGGGGGGGGCAATTTCTCCACTGGGAAGTTTTAAAAAAGCTACATGTGTACTGGTCTCATATCAGCATGTTGAGACCTTTGAGTGCCATTTCACAAAATTCCATGAACTGCATGTATGTCACATTCAGTGCTTTCTATTTATTTATAGATAAATAAATAATAAATATTTTGATTGCCGTTTAACATCATTCTCCAGAAGTCAATGTTTTACACGTGTACTGTATGTAAGTGGTGCTTTGCCAGATTCAAACTTAACAAAGTTCAATTCATAAAAGGACAGGTTACTTCCATCAGAACAAATGTCGAACATTTACAATCAGATCTACTTAAATGTAGTGTATCCTCATTAAAACCCATTCCAGATTTACATGAAGAACATGAATTTACATGCATGTTTCGCTTGAGTACTGTATGTGAAATCAAGAAATCTAAACAACCTCCAAAACCTGCAAGAAATGTTATTATGGCCAGAAGTAGGCAAGAGGAACAGCCACAGTACAAGAAAATGCACGCCTCAGACAAATCTGAGAATCTGAAATTCAAATGAACCACGAGAGAGCTCGTCGAAGATAATATTATGCAGTCTGAGAAGTGTTGCCGAGGCGACAAGGTTATCTTCTGACTGTTATCATCCCTTATTGGCCACCTCCTTGTCCAAACAAAGAATGTCAATATTCATTTCGCCAGCAGTGGCAAACTTAATAGAAAGCACATTTTCATCGATCAAATGAGGCTACGTGAAGATCACAGCGATTTGGGACACAGATTGCAGAGAAGGCCAATAGCTATCAATTCTGGATCAATTATTTTTTAAGAGACATCCTTTGTATCCTGCACAAAGGGGGCATCTTAGCTTTACAGTTCATATATTGTTTTCCAGATATGAAACTGAAAGAGAGCCACTTTACAGTTGGTAATGGTTTCCTATACTTCATACAACTTTACACAAGAGTCAACAAAATCCCCCTTAAATAGGATTGTCTAAATAAAAACAGATGCACATGTACATGTATATATTAAATACAGAGTGTATGCACTGCATCAGAGACTCATTACACAATTCATCATCTGCATAAATGAACACTCTGGGTCCACAATGCCTAGGTGAACACTCTGCAACGCTCTGGGTCCACAATGCCTCGGTGAACACTCTGACAATGCCTAGGTCAACACTCTGGGTCCACAATGCCTAGGTGAACGCTCTGCCTCCACAATGCCTAGGCGAACACTCTGCCTCCACAATGCCTCGGTGAACACTCTGGGTCCACAATGCCTCGGTGAACACTCTGGGTCCACAATGCCTAGGTGAACACTCTGGGTCCACAATGCCTAGGTGAACACTCTGCCACCACAATGCCTAGGTGAACACTCTGGGTCCACAATGCCTAGGTGAATACTCTGCAACGCTCTGGGTCCACAATGCCTAGGTTAACACTCTGGCTCCACAATGCCTAGGTGAACACTCTGGGTCCACAATGCCTAGGTGAACACTCTGGGTCCACAATGCCTAGGTGAACACTCTGCAACGCTCTGGGTCCACAATGCCTAGGTCAACACTCTGGCTCCACAATGCCTAGGTGAATACTCTGCAATGCTCTGGGTCCACAATGCCTAGGTGAACACTCTGCCACCACAATGCCTAGGTGAACACTCTGGCTCCACAATGCCTAGGTTAACACTCTGCCTCCACAATGCCTAGGTTAACACTCTGGCTCCACAATGCCTAGGTTAACACTCTGCCTCCACAATGCCTAGGTGAACACTCTGGGTCCACAATGCCTCGGTGAACACTCTGCAACGCTCTGGGTCCACAATGCCTAGGTGAACACTCTGCCTCCACAATGCCTAGGTGAACACTCTGGCTCCACAATGCCTAGGTGAACACTCTGGCTCCACAATGCCTAGGTGAACGCTCTGGCTCCACAATGCCTAGATGAACTTTCAAAACAACGTTGAACACAAACCATCAAAGAACTAAGACAGTGCAGTACATAAAGAAAGAAATTAGGACAGACTCTTGCAAGAAGCAGCAGACAACCGTTTTCCATGATGACGGAAAGACGAAGGATGTTCTCAGCAAATGAATTAAATCAGTACCCAAATCATTTATCATGCTGGTTTGTAAGGTGTTGTCACAAGAGCTACAGCTATCTACATCCTATAAAACAGGCAAAAATTCACTTTGGCTTTACAACTTTGATTTACAAACACATAGGCAAAGAGCAATCCAACACACAAGTACATAGTGGCCTGAGCTCAAAGTATGCTCAGTGTGTTACATGAATGTGTTACATTTGGCAAGAGCATTGGGTGTCAACGCACAAACATAAAACAAACCAGTTGTATTTTCACAAAAGCATAAGCAGTGTTAACATGTACAATGTAAACTGACTACTGAGCAACCAGCGACCAACCCTTTCCCATCCTGCTATTGTTTTAACATCATGTTATGACACCTTATTACATATGCATTGAGAGTCTTGACAGATCACAACTTGTCCCATACTGAATGTTTCCATCTGTAAGTAAATTCTGGATCAAAGCCAGTAAATAATCATTACAAACTAACGAATTACTTGTGCGACTTTGCCTGTCCCACTGAGAGGTAAACTCAGCCAGTTTGGCTCACCCACTAAGTGTAGTACATACATGTACTTAGTTGTCACTGATGTTTGAAATTCAGATAGGTACACCTACAGCTGTAGATGCCAGTGGGACAAAAAAATATTCAGTAGCTTATCACTGACTGCCTACAGCAATGAAAGGCAGGGACACCATCATGTCATTTGACCAGCCTTGCCAGTGCCATGTTTAGCATGAACAAAATACACGGACATGTACACATTACGACAAGACTGTTGCCTTGCAATGACAGTATGTACCTGCCCATTACATATTAATATCATGTAGGAAATAACACACACAAGTCTGAGTTAAAATAAAGTTGAAACCTAAGTCTGAGTTTATTTTAAAATAAAGTGAAAACACAGCTGCTGGAGTAGGGACTGGTATGATTTTAGACTGACAACCCTGGAAATATTTGGCTCAGTTGCTTCATTGATATGATAAAGACAATAAAAATATTATCTGTATTGGTCATAACAGCTCATCAGCTAGACATATCGTTACAATGTTTAACATGATCATCAGCAAAAACATCTGGTCCATTGTTAGCCCTTCCAGGAACTGCTACAGGCTTTAGGCCTTACAAAATACAAGTACACACATGTTCAAGTTTTTGGTGACCCTGGAGAAACACTGATCTCAGAAGACTTTATAATTTTTCATTTCATTCTTGTTAATGCCATACATGAAAGTCACAAATTTTTTATTTTAATTTGAACCCTGCTAATCACTTTTATGGAGGGAGGAAACCCTGTGTGCCATCATCCACCCTTAGGAAGTGATTGACGTCCAGATATGCAAAACACTGGCGAAAGGCAAGTGGTTTTTAAATGACGTAAAGTGCACCAACTGTCAAACATGCATCCTACCATCTGCCAGTTACACTGTACAGTTATGAAGGATCTAGGAACAGTGGCTACAGGAGAATCTACTAATTTCTTGTCAAACACGTTCAAAACCAAGGACGGAAAAAACATACATTTACAAGGAACAAATACAGGGCACGTGAATGAATTAAGAAGAGAAGATTGTGTCTGCCAAAATATCAGTACGCAAAATCAACTTAAGGGGAATGGGAAACCTGTACATGTAGTTGCCATATGTAGTGAAAAATATATGCAGACATTTAGAACATTATCGTCTGATGTAACTGGTTACCTAGATCTAAATTTGGCACATCTACAACGGTTTACCTATGATTATGTTCATTCACAACCCTGAAATGCAATGTATGATCTTGTAGAGAGAGTTTTGCTACTCACTTGTGTAGATAAGTACTGTAATGTTACACTACATCTTGAGCCCTCAGCTCAGTCTTTCGATTTGAGGTCACATTGTGGAGTATGGTTCAATAATAAATATCCTGTAACAGTTACTACAGATATACGGCAGAAATCACCAGCTGCTTTACAAAGCACTCACACACACCTACCATGGACACAGCAACTGAAACGATTATTAAATGTAGGTACCTGAAACACCACGCAGGTCACGAGAAACTTGGTCCATATTTACAGCCTTTACCAGCTGTTCCATCGGCTATACTCCAATAAGAAGGTGGAGGTAAATAAAATTAATACATTCTAGATGCCAACAAAGTAAAGAAGTTGGGAATAAAGCAAAGGCTAATCAAGGTCATAGATCGTAATCATCCCACCACTGGTATGAACCCAGGATAACATATTCTCCAATATCACAGTTTGTAAAATTAAAATCAAAGAAAACTGAAGAAAACTGAAAATCCTATTAACACCTTGCTATTAAATTACCCCAGTTTATTCCACTGCTGATTCTATGTTGGGGGTAAATGGAGTGCTCAGTTTTATAAGTAGCCTTAGGCCCTGTATCTTTAAGGAGAGCATGACAGAGGCAGATTGCACATTTCTGGCTAAAACGATTCAAAAAGAGTGTTCTGAACAATAATATACTTTGCTCTGATTACCCACATTAGCAATTTTAGAAATTGCCATCCTCAGTATCATGTCATTTCAGATTTTATGGGATGATTTAGTTTTGCTAACAGTATCAATTCAATTCAAATTACAAAAGTTAATGAATACATGAACATCATGCCAAGCTATTCAGTGGATCAACTAGATTGTAACAAATCATATGTGGATCATTTGACTCACTGTCCTGTTTACAACGATATTAACTATCATCGGTCATATTATTAATGCATGCTCTTCAGTGACAGTGTGGGAAACAGTCTGACCCAAGGTTCTACATTTCTGAATTTTGATGGTATCTCTTTATCATTAAGCATGTCAGAGAGAAGTGCATAGAAATACACCATATCCACAAGCTATCATGTAGACATTTTTTGGTATAGTCTCTCTAACCTATGACAAGGAGGGTATAAGTGGGTGACACTGAAACCTAGCTTTCAGGATCAGGAATGAGATACTGCTACCTGTCTATTGGATACAACATCAGCTGGAGAAGGAGACATCTGGGTCTATGGTATCCCAGTATGTTTATCATATTGTTTTAATTTAATGTCGATTAAATTACATTCAACTTACAGTTGTCCTTTAAAGCTCATGTACAAACATTTCTCGGATAAAGATTTTCATCTTTGAAAATTTCACTCAAATGCTTTTGGCCGCTTAGTAGAGGTACTGCAGGTTTAAGCTATATATCCAAAACACTTCCTTCCTTCAGGTTTCTGTTTCCAATATGACTCGGTTTTCTTCCTCATCTCCACCGTTTTGAAGCAAAGCAATGAAGCATTTCATCATCATCGCCTTTTGGTCGCCGTGGAAAACTTGTTGACAACTTCGCGAAATATCATCGCACGCTGCCAATGTCAACTAAGTTGCACAGACATTTTCCGAAACACAGGAAAAAATAGGAAACATCGATTTACAGCATGTGCTCCAGCTAGAGAGATGGCGGCCAAACAAATTGAATCGACATCGAAAAGATAAACAGACGAGCGAAGCATAACTTCACTCACTCACAGTCCATGACTGCTTCGCCTTCGGTTTTCTAGCTTACTTTTCTAACCATATATTTTCGCTCCCCAAAAAAGACACGCAACATAACACAAATGTACGCAATGTATACATATGCAAGAAAGGTGCATCTTTCTCTCAAAAAAGCTTAAGTACGACAAAAGAAACGTTCAAACTCACCAAAAAATGTAAAGAAAACGAGGACTGATTCAGTCCTCGCGGTAGCCATTTTTCTCGCTCATACCGCTCTTACGTTTACCTCCCACGGCTAAAATTGAGTTTGTCGTGACGAGTAATCGCGCTTCAACAGCAATGAGGGTAGCAACGGACCCTATCAAGTACTTCGGCGTGTTATTTAAATTTTTTTTTTTTTTAATTTTTAATCATTTTATTATTTTTTTTTTAAATTTTTTTCATCAATTTCTTTTTAATTTGCAATTTTAATATGAAATGTCATTTCAGGGGAAAAAAACAAGAAAAAAAAGGAGAAAAAGAGAAAAACCCCCAAAACGGAGGAATGGGTCATGATTTTTGAGGTGCCCCGCGAAGTGAGAACAAATGTAGCCTCCTCAACATCTTGGTACCGGTACATATAATATAACGTGCTAAAGTTCCTGGCAAGATGCCGCAAAAATTGAGATGTAAATAAACGTTATATGCCAGCATGAGGTAATAGGGGTGTGTAAATAAACATATTCATCAACAAGTTGTAAGGATCCAACTTGGATGAAACATTAAAATAGGCATTTGTTTAAAAAGTTATTTCTTAATAGCAAAAGAGTGTTGCTTCTAATATATGCCATCCAAATGTGAAAACGGAGCACGGTATTCAAAATACTTCATACATCAGGTGTTGAATTTAGACACAGGCTTCAAAGATAAAATTACAGGTCAATAAAAAATTAAATTGGCATTTTGAACCATAGGCCTGTATAATATCTCATATTTCGACCAAATCATGGAGGGTTTTGCTCTTTTGTCGACTTTAACACATAGCTGTAATTCGGACGGCTCGAATCGGTTGGGGTTGCGTATTGCGAAAGCTTTGTTTTGGTAAATTTATCAAAAACTCAACCTAACACTGTTGAAAACGACACTAAAATTTGTTATTTCATTCTTCACATGAATGATTTCTGTCCTGAATTGACCTTGCCAGACTAAGTGTTCATGCCCTCGGCTGTTCTTTCAGTCCAATTCGCAGACAGAATGACTGTAAGACACATGTGGAGCCAGCATACTCCGATATTTAAAACTGTTAATTTTGCAACACCTTTTTGAAGAAGACGTTGATTTCAGAACTCTGCTTGATTTACATGGGGCCACAAAATACAAGTTTAATAAATATAGCAATGCAGATATCCCGAAATTTATAAAGGATCAGGAGAACACACACACGTAGGCTTATAAACATGAAGAGTTGGCTTGGGATTTTTCCAGTCATTTCCACTCCACAACAGAATGGAAAACATTGACGACCAGAGAAAATATTTATTTTTGTGAGTTCCGTCTTTTGGTACACACCATTTCTGAAATACTTTCCAGCTTTAAAGTTCCAAAAGTTTCACTTTTGGAATGAATATTTATCATTTTTTAAATAATTAAGTTCGACTTTTTGATTCAGTTCTGAAATAATCATTCTGACTAGGCCTACTTTGGAAACAAAAAATTATCACTTTTGCAAAATAAATAACACTTTTTTCATTTTTTATCAAAACTTGATCTCATTTTATAGATGGTAATGTTAAATTTCAAAAGTAGTTTGGATGATTATTTCAAAACTGGCTCATGTAAGTGGAAAGTATTTCATAACGGGTCAATTTTTAGTAGGTGGCCCTTATTATGATCAGCCTTAATTCCCGTTTAAGAGGATTGTTAATTAAATTTGCCTCTGTTTATCGGCACCTTCATCACAGTTATTGGATTTATTAATTGATTTATTTATTCTTAAACATTACGTACAGGTGTACTGACTGTGTTGACAAATCCGCAAATTCATAGTGCTGAAGGGCAATAACTTTCGTTATATTGCCAGTAGAGTTGCTGTCCTTGTTCGTAGATATAACTAAAATCCTTCTACAATTAAAATTTTCAAATTAATGTTGTTTTAAATTCTGAAATCTTCTAAATTTGTATGAAATATACAACAATTTACACCCAACTTCTCGTTTTTTACTTATTTTATCTAAGAATTTGAGATCACACAATAAAAGTGTTGACATTTAATTCATTTTAGAACATACATTATTAGGTCATTTACCTCTTAACCTATTAATCATAATGTTTTTCTTTCTGTTCTTATTACGAAAAAAAAAAAAGAAAAATAATTTTAAAAAGCCACAAAAACACAGTTTAGTTTATTTTAATCCTTGGCGAAGAAACTGAATGATTAATGAAAAAGCAAATCATACATATTTTATTTTTCAGTGTTAGGAAAACAATTCACAAAGACTTAGTAAAGCCAGTCAGTTTATCATCACCTATTTATTGTCTTTCGCATACCGGTACAGAACGTAATGTATTTTATGTGTTACGTACGTGTATTTCCAAGCTAAGGTGTTGCCATCTATATGGCACGCACAAAGGCACCAGAACACTAAGGGCGATAACCAAACTTTTTAGGCTTGTCCAACCTATCTCGCAGCTTATCTCCCTTCATGTTCCAAATATTAATCTTTCTATTCACGCAAGTCTAAACTGAACCTAACTTGGAAAGAGGTAAATTACCAAATACCACACCTTATTTTTCTGTATCTGAGTAGAAATTGTGTATCCCGCGAGTACATGTAGGATTCTTGTATTCGTAGAAAAACCAAGTATTTTAATTTTTGTGTTAAGGCATATAAACTTGCCTTCTAAAAGAGTAGCTGGAAATCAAGGATAGCATTGTGGTTAATGCATTTAAATGACCATTTGAACATATCGTTTTGCATGAAAGGAATACAGAGCTTCTGCTGTTAAGGTTTGTGCCCCTTATCTCACTGCTTCGGTGAAATTTGGTAGCGTTTGTCGCCTATAATACAGAGGTCGATAGATATATATTTATTTATTTCACCCCGGCATATTGTTGTTCAACGGCATGCTCCAAAAATTCACTTATATGATGGTAAACAATTTTCTGGTTGGATTAAACCGAAGAGAACGCCAAGGCCTCGCGAACACTGACGCGGGAAAATCTTTGTTCAAGGATGGGTTTCAACCAGCATCTTGGTGTGCCCTAGTTATTGAAAAGCAATTGAGATTGGATAGCAAATTGTATATGTCCTTTATAGCGTGGCTGTGGTTAAACATCGTCAGGGACATGCACTGTAGAGAGTGAATAGTTGGTTGGATATGTCTATAATAATACTTCTGTGGTTAAACATGGCCCAGTATGCGGACTGCTGTATATGGCGGATAACCCATCGGATATGTTCATTGCAAAATATACCTGTGGTTAAACATCGTTAGACATTACTTACTTGTGAATAGTAGATAATCATGATGCATAAACATAGAGGTGTATTATCCAGAGCTACGTACTTGATCTGATTACTAACACTGAAATTTGTCAAAACTCGACATTACTGGAATGGAATTGCAATTTTGTGAATTAAATTTTGTCGAATAAAACACTAAATTTACTGACCTGGTGGATCTTCGAACATGGAGAGGGTGTAACGTTCCATCAAACGTAACTACCATGGCGACCTGTCTTTCGAGCATGTGTCAACATGGCAACTACGGTTGATGTAACTCTTACCGTATTTGTAAAAGAAACCACCAGAGCCTGTTTCACAAGGCGATTTTGGAGTAAAGCTCAAATCTGTAATGTTTTCTGGAAAACAAAATAGTGTTTGCTGGATGTTCACTTAGCTGAAATGGCACCACTACAGTACACCATCAGTGGTCCAAATTTGACCGTTGTGATGCATTTATTTTACAGTTTAATATGGATAACAATTTTAGGCTTAAGCCTAAAATCGCTTTGTGAAATAGACGGATCTACTGACCTATTGATTGAGTGATTGGTGATGATGAGAACCATAGATACACTGTGCATATGTTTCAAATATTTATGGAAGAAACCTTTAAAACTGTATTTTGCAGAAATCTGTGTTGTATTCCTCACGAATAAGTCACAACGTTTCATTCGAAAACCCAAAGAAAAGCAGCCGGAAACAATAAGCTGATCATTCCAGCTCTCGTTATGTGGTCACCTGGCCCGCAAGCGATGTTCGTCGGTAAAGTCCAACGGTATAGAATTACGCTCTCTGATTGGTTGCACGTGGGCGAGATCTCGCGTCGTGTAGCTCTTCTCTCGATTTCAATTGTTTCACGCTGGGAATAAACGTATCAGAAAAATGGACGGAGGAGAGTGTGTCTAAACTGTTCCGAAAATCTGTCCAATTAGGTTCGTAGGTCACGTGACTTGGTCTCGGCGGTAAAACAAACTTGTACCGGGGTTAATATTGTTCTTTCTGTCCTTGATGTTTTAAACGTCACAGGAGGACACAGTCACTGCGTGCACTTTTAGCGAACTTTGGCCACAGGGCCACGTAAACTGCGAAACAGGATCGACGGGAAGCTTGTGCCGCACGGAGTTTGATACTTTGCAATTTTAGGGATGTCTTTTGTTCAACGTCGAGACACAAAAATGAAGCCACAAACTTAGTATAATGAGCACACAATCAAAAAATCTGAACACACATATGTAGAGTCGCCAGAGTATTTTTAATAAAATGTCATCAATCTATCTATCTTTTGCAATGCTTCCTGGTGGAACCTGTGTCTTTAGCTGTTATTAGTTGATAATAATAATAATAATGATAATAATAATAATAATAAGAGGGACAAGACGAAGACGAAGAAGAACAACAACAACAATAATAAAGATAATAATAATATCTTTATTTGTTGGGTGTTTTTCCCGGGGGAAACCCACGACCATCCGCAGGTTGCTGGCAGACCGTCCCACGGAAAGGAAGCCGGCATGAGCTTTTCTTGAACTCACAGCGACCTCATTGCTTTGAGGCTTCAAGTCATTGTGCTGCGATAGCGCGCTAACTCACTGAGCTAAATTACATATTATTCTGTATCCTATCAAAATATGTGGCAAGTCTAGCACAACCCTTAAAAGAACGCCATGTATTCTTTAGGTTACTAGGTCCATCGTCGCGTGAAAGAAAGGTTTTCCACAGCATTTCACATTCTACTGCCAAAATGTACTGGAAACGCTCTGTCTATGTCGCCTTTATTAAAAAGATATATATTTCACAGTTTTCAGCCCAGTAAGGTTAAAAAAGCACGCGGAGAAATAGAACATAGAATATCATTTTCACCCCCCCCTGTGATATTTGGAAAGCTAGACAAATTCCTCTCCAGTTGCCATGCAGCCTGTATTTCTGTACCGTAATTTTCAACACTATTCTTTTTTGATGTGGATTTTATAATGGTTACTTAAATAATTTTATCAATAAATTTTTCTATTCTTATTAGAAGAGGTACACATCTGGTGTTCCATAACAAGCATGGTTAGATTTTAAAAAATAAAAGAAATGCTTGAATTGATTAATCTGAGAATTATTGCCAAAAATCAAGGTTTCAACTGTTCGAAGTCATCCTTCTTGTATTTTATCTCTAAAGTATAATCTACAAGTATGCGAGAAAATGGTTTAAGAAGAAAAGAAGTTATAATGGAAATTTGTAGGACAATAGGGGAATTGATCTATACAGATTGGCATGATAAAGCCGATGTTCTTAACCGCAGTGGTATACATCAAAGTTTTTCTACCCTTAGATTGTTCAAGTGGGCTTTCAAAACACTCTGAAAAGGAATTTGACAGAACTGTACTCGGTTTTGTATGTCAGAAATAATAAAGACATGTGAAGTGTACTTGTCACTATCATGGTGTAAAACACCCAGTCGTCTCTGACAGTTGATTTATATAACTGTATTATATTACAACAGTTGTGTTTTGAAGCAAAAAAGTTTTAAGCTGAAGGAGAATGGGTTATATAACAAAGAAACCAAATCCGTGAAGGCTGTGTGTGTGAGTAGTTTGTTTTCTGGTTACATGGCCGATCAAGTGCCATTACTCTACGTTTTAACCTCAAGCGAAGTCTCTCAATCCCAAGAAGACTCTTTATGTTTGTTTGAACACAACACAATACAGCAAGTGTTTATTCATACATGCACACATACATACATACATACATACATACATACTGAAGTTTAGCCTGTAAAAATACACTTTCAGACGCACACAAAGGTCTTAAGATGGCGCTTTTGATGATTACACTTTAGTTTTTTGAATACGAAATTAATCAAACTTGACCAAAATCTTTTCAGGGACAGGATAAGATGGATGAATAACTCAGAATCAAGCAAAACGTGTTACGTGAAAAAGATAAACTTTAGTTGAAAAACATTAAGTTGCTATCAAAGCAATCCAAGAAATGATCGCATTTGTAAAGTACTATTAGTTGTTTTACTTATCGGGCCGTTTTTTATTATCTTTTGGTTACATAAGTCTTTTAAAGATGAATCTTAAATTAAATTTTAAAAAGTTCTTTGCAAAGTGTCGGGATTCTTTTCTACTCGATGACCCCAAAGGAAGGTCAGGAGCAGCTCTGGCTTTCTCTAAAATTCATACTGAAGAAACTTAAACCTCCGACTTACTTTGTTGCCCACGACTTGCAAACACGTTAAGACACCGCCATAAAAGGCTCTATTCTGACGAGATCATTGGATGTGACAACGCACCGAGACTGGATAATCCCTCGCTATTGTTAAGACATGGGGTCTACCCTCATCTTAAGGGAAGGGGCCTTTCTGCATATCTGTTACGGGTAAATAGTTTAAGGTGCCGGAGGGTGGGGTGGGGGAAGCTAACCTGCCCGAAATACTTAACACTGGGGTGCCAGATTCCACAGGGACAGCAAGAGAACCCTCAGGAAGGAGGGACAAGGGAGTGGAGTCGACTGAAGCTTTGGATAGGAGGGGGGGGAGTTCGTAGAGGGTGGGGTGGGGGAAGGGGGGGTGATTGGAACCGTTTCCGTCAACGGACAGGTTTTGATTGAAATGAATTTATCATATTTGCTTAAGCTAGCCTTAATTATAAAGACGGCCTTCATTATAAAGACAGGCCCGCAGATGATAATGTTTCATTAAATAACCATCGGATGTGCAAAGCGACAAAAGGCCTCGGGGTTGTCTGAAGTGACTCCGTTATGCTGGGGGTGAGGGTTGTGAATGAGGTGTACAGACGTTTCTGCTTTCTCCACCCATGAAACTGAGGATCGTCACATAAGTGAAGTATTCTTGAGTACGACAATCAATCAATCAATCAGCTCGGAGTAATGTTTAGAGGGAGAGTGATATTGCCACTCGGATACTGGAACACAAGTGAGACATGAAAAATTTCATATAGCTCCTAATTGAGGGACTAAAACTTCCATACAGCACGCTCCAAGGGAAGTAAAAATGGAGCCTACATCAACTGGACAACAGTCTCTGAATACAGCCATTGACTATTTTCAATCAAAGAGTGGGTCATTAACTGGGTACTAAAAAGCTTTTGAAACCAAGTCTTTGGCTTTGATCCAGTATCCATTTACATCGTTCTCTATTAACGACATTGTGGCCGTTTGTGTAGTTTAACGTTCGTTGAAGGCAAGTCGTATTCCATCAGTGTGGGTCGCATGTGTGAAAAGTTGGTGAATGATTTGAAACCGTGAAGCCGGAAACTGCGAAACTCAGTAAGGTCCGGCACAGCGAAACGCATCAACAGTGAAAGGCAGTAAACTCGGCCTCGTACAATGAAATCTGCTGCTTTCTGGTATAGCGAAACCGATCTCCTGTTGAAGGATTTCGTCTTGTCAGACGCCGGTATATATAACGGCAAAATTGTGACCCACTCATAAAGATGGTCTCTGTGGCCATTATTGCTGCAGAAGACAGGTTGGGAGCAATGAACCCTCTCATCTTCTGGAAAGCACCCGTGCGTCTCTTCAGCGTACTGTAAGCGGGGAATGTGGAGAGTGTTAGATGTTGTTCTTTAAGGCTTTGCCCTTGAGCTGGTTTAAGGTGAAGTCAAGATGAAAAGCCACATATAAAAGGACCAAAAACAATTTGTTGTAACAAAGACATTTATATTGCATATATTTTGCAACATACACATCTATATTATTGATTAAAAATTCTGAAACATTAGAAGCTTAACACCCTAAAATGGAACAAAAACGTTTCAAATTACAATGTACATTATTTGAAAAACCCTCTACATTTTCTTCTCCAACAATAATGATTAGGTTAATAGCAATGGTATTTAATATCATACTACCACATAAGAACTACAATTCAGTACGATAATGGTAAAAGCATGAATGTCAACATCAAGGAAAAGAAGTCTGGAAAGGCCTGTTCCCCAAGCTTACCACAGGCCATCCTGTCCCACAGGGAAATTAACTTTAAAAGCCCCTATGCCCGTGGGGTGCCTGTGAAGACGTTCCCTGTTGTGAGACTACAAAGGTAATTGTTTGTTTGAGCACGATTAAAGGGGAGCAGCTTGCTGCATGCCCCGAATTCCTCACCGTCTTTAACAACATCTTTTATATCACTCCCACTCTAAATAGTTCGCGACCGAAGATTTACGTGTAAGCTCTGCAACTTGGCTAACATCAGCGTGTAAATCACGTTATACACCAGCCATTTATTTATTATTTATTTCATTGGTGTTTTACGCCGCAGTCAAGAATAAGAATTTCACTAAATATGTTGGGATGAAACCGGGCAGAGCTCTGAAAAACCCACAAGCATCCGCACGTTGCTGACAGACCTTCCCACGTGTAACTGAGATGAAGTCAGCATGTGGGGCTGAACTCACTTCATCAGGCTCCGTGATCGTTGTACTCTACTAGCATGCTAACTACTAGGCCAAGGAGTTTCCCGCCAGCGAGTGGGCAGATCCTGTAAGCCATCACGCCATCCGCCGAATACATACGCTAGATGTACAGTTGGCATAACGTGGCGTTAAACAACAGTCATATAAATAAATAAATAAATAAATAAATAAATAAATAAATAAATAAATAATAGATCAACAATAAATTGCGTGTTATATAGAACAAAGTTCACGTTGTATGCCATTGACTTCACGTATACGCCAGCCACACCATCCGTTGAACACACAACTAGATGTATTTGTCACTGATAAACTGCACAGTATCGTTAGAACATGTACGTCTTTACGTCATTATAGCATTATACCTCAGGGACTTCGCATATCCAAGTTCACGTTCAACCCTTGTCACGTTATGTGCATCAGCCACATGAATGACTTCTGCGAAAGGGAACACTATTAGTCTGAGTAAAGCACATGCTGGATCTTACCCTGGCGACTTGCAGTGTCCTATACACTCGTTTCACAGGTCTCTTAATACATCAGCTAGGATTTCGTCACCAGTAAAATGCAAAGTTTGCTTACGATTAACATACATCACGTTATACGCCAGTGACTTGTGACGTGTTTCATATGCCCTGCACCAACTAAATGTCTACAAGTAAGCTGCGCAATTTACGTACAGCATACGCGACGATCTCCAGAGAACTGGCTTGGCGTGCACGCATATCACACCACTTTACTGAATACACCATGCAAGAAGATGTGTTCATTTTTTTATTTCTTTCTCAGTTAGTTGAAATCTGGACACTAGACCGTTCAGCGCCAGCCATACATTTTACGCAGCTAGTGTTTATTTGTCACAGATATCCAGTGCTTTAACCATCTGTGCCAGCGAAGCTGCCATCAAGAGTGGTCATGCATTTGGTCGGGTGTATTTTTTTCTCCCGGGTACGAGTTCCCTGCTTCGTTAAGCTTTATAAAAGCGTAATAAAAAGTCATCTTAGTTAGAGACATTGCGGCATCTGACTTCTTTGGCTGCTCTCTGTCTTAAAGCAATGTGTTTGAGTGTGTAATTAATACATGGATAGATTATGATTGTCGAGAGAGGCCATTTAAGGTCTCACAGCATGGAAGTAATACTTTTTGATAACATACTATTAAAAGTAGTGAATATTTCTCGAAAATGTGATTCTGTAAATGTGTTGAAGAATACAGCTAGGCCGTTCACGACGTGATGGCCGTGTCATGATAATCGTGTCATGGTAATCGTGTCATGGTAATCGTCAAAACACATCATGGGTTTTGCAGGGCATGCAGTCTGGTTAAGAAGTATGTACTCCGAAATTTTCAGTCTAAAATGACAGTCAATATCCTTACTTCTGGCTGATTAAATCTCGATTAAAACGTGTCCATGTATTGTTCCCTTTAAAGAACAGATCACATTTAAACAAAGAACACATTATCTTAAAGGTCAGATATGGTGTTCATATGTTATGGCATTTTTTTACAGCGATTAAAATGGAAATAAAGATTAAGGTGCTACGGTGGTCTTTTTGGACCATATTGAACAGGTTGAAGCACAGAGATGTAACAGATTCTTTTGTTTTTGTTGCTGTACATGTTGTAATTGTTAATTTCCAGATTAAACGCAGATACAGGTATTATGTTACATACATATTCACGTAGAGCGAACAGACATATAGAGGTCAGAGGATCTTTAGCACCTAAAAGAAACTGTGCCGCTTCAGCTTTTTCAGTATGGTCTAAAAAGTCCAACGTAGCACCCCAATCTTTATTTCACTTTCAATCACTGGAAAAAGAGTCCAAAAATAATGATTACTCTATTTGGAGTGAGCACGAAATGGCCTTTTCTGTCATGCGTACTTTGTTCAAATGTGGTCTGTTTTTTCAATCTGATGTCTTAGTGATGTTGATACACCGTTAATTTGATTAAGAATGTTAAACTGTTAAGAGTGGTACGTGGTTTATACATATATATCTATAGATATAATATTCCCTACTTTTAGGAATATCAAAACTTTAACACAAAAGCACTAAAACAGAGCTGGACTAAATGCTGTGAGAATTGTTTCGGTTTCGTACATCACGAATTTGCCCAGATTGCTAGAGCCAAGGCCAATTTGTAGCAGCATTACTGTTATTGGGGATTACACATCGATACCGGACACTGATGACGCTGGTTCGAAACCCGGGATGGTCTTTGCCACTTTGCACTACTGGATTCTGTGCTTTATCCAGGAAGGTGTAATACTGTTACTGAAAATCTACTTTCTAAATGGCTTCTATCAACCCAATACAAACTGGACGAAGAAAACAACAAATGGAGATTAACAAAAAGAATTAACAAATGTATATGCTGGGAATGCGAATAAATGTAATGTTAACATTTCTTGCATTTTATTTGTTTTTCCTTCCCCCTTACTGAGTTTCTTTGTGCGAGAATTGAAGTGCTGCTGGTTTCTGTTGTTACGCGAATACACTTGTCAAATTATCACTGATATACTATATACATGATTTCGCACTGTCAGTCCTTGGTATTTTTGATGAAAGAAGTAGCCAGCTGTAGTTAGACAAAAACCTTGCAAAAAATGCCAAGGTTTTGTGTTTTTCTCTTATACATATTATCTGGATCAAGGCATTCAATTTTTCAATTCTTATAAGCATGTACATATTGTGGGCCATTTTAAGCGGCCGTATTTAGAATGATCCTAATTGCTCTCCATAGACGATGTACTTCGGGAAGAAATTTGCGATGCATGATGGGAGCACTATGCGATTCGTGGGTTA
Organism: Acanthopleura granulata; assembly: GCA_016165875.1. Lineage (NCBI taxonomy): Eukaryota > Metazoa > Mollusca > Polyplacophora > Chitonida > Chitonidae > Acanthopleura > Acanthopleura granulata. The sequence continues at coordinate 10,947,557 of JABBOT010000016.1, forward strand.
CCTCGTCCGGTCCCAGTCACTGGTGTTCTCGCGGAATTAAGGGACGCTTCATGCGTAATATAATAGATATATCGCGGCCATGAAGCTGTTTTCTCACTGGCGTTAGGTTATGTCTGTGTGCCACACGTGTATCATGGAAGGGTTCGGTTGAACGCGGACCGCGAAGAAGATCACGCCAGTCTGGATCTAAAATGTCAGTGTCTCTCCAGAGGAACTTCATTTTACTGTGTGTGTGGATCTTTGCTTATCCGGAACTTACAACCGGATATTTTGGGTAAGTTAGGTCTGGTGTTGTTATAATTCATTTTGAATTTTGATGTCAAAATTTCCAGCTAATTTTCCTGCTATGGCCATATTTCGAAGAAGCAATGAGATGAACGAAGGCAGACTGAGGAGTAAGCTCAGATTTGTGAACATGTACTTCTGTTTTATGTTTGATAGTTGCCACATGCAGACATGTTCTTGCAATGTGTTCACATGTTGGAAATCTGCATTTTAAAAGCTCTAATTATAAACTGCCCATTCACTATCTCAGGATGTGCAAACTCTCCATTCATTACCTCAAATCGAATACCAATTGTTAGCTCCATATTCTTCAAATACTACAACTTTTCGACTCATTACCTCAAATTCTACAGAATTTCCCATGATTACCTGGACCAACGGACCAAGATGTCACAAATAAATTGTTAATAATCGTTACATAGCCCATTTCTTCAGTTTGCAACATCAGTTTCCTGGTGGAAAGGAGGTAGTTCAGATCGATGCGAAACTAGCCTTGAAAATTGGCCTTTTCATCTATTCTTAATTGTTCCGTGACACTTTTGTACCTTCATGGCCAAGAGAACCGTCTTATTACTGCTGTAGAACGTCTCACTCTCTGGCACTTCGTATGCACACATTTTCCCTGCGTAAGCAACTCCATCTTACTGATTTCCATATCAAATGGTGTATAAATTCAAAAGGAAACACTCATCTAAAAGACTTTCATGAAAGTGACAGTAGTTCTTATTGCATACCTTTTGTTGAAACTTTGCAATTAAGGCCTTAATCCTCTAAATCATTCAGTCACGCGACTACACGATCAGCAATATGGTAATGAAAGAATCCTGTAGGCCTCTGGCCGGAAATGAACGAAATCACACCCATCACGAAACTGGGTGTTAAAGCGTAAACCCACTTAGTCGCCGTAACAGTCCATAACCCAGAGTCTTACGCTGGACTGGCAACGCATATATTGTTCCTTAAACAGTTCCTTCATGATACAGAAGGATACAGATGTAAATGTGCGAAATATTCATTATATTCTCAAATCATCAAACTTAATCAGCAGAGATGAGTATATGGAGGAATATAAGTTCTGAAACAGCTACACTTCACAAGAGACAGGAGGACGCCATTCAATACGCCACGCACGTGCTCATTCTTAGTTAATTATCATCACGCATGTCACACGAGTTTTAGCGTTTATGTTGAAACTTTTGGCCTCCCCGAAGCATCGGGTTTTTTAAAGTCCCCAAAGACGTGGGACAAGTTTATGTCTGGCATATCTTTTATTGCTTGAATGTAATAATAAAAAAAAATAATAATAATAATTTGAATTTTCTTGAACTTTGTTGATCTGTGGGCTGATTTTGTCACGCTAGAGGTGGAATTGTTTAGGATACACACCCCCTACACTGATTTTTTTAAATCACAAGCAAGATAAAAAAAGGCCTATTATCAGTACCACGTTTGCTTTCCAGCCCCATACTACGAGATATAAATGTATATAAGACACAACCACTTGCTTGTTTTGGTTTGTGTATATCCAGGCTATAATTATCGCTATATTTAAACTGTTCCATGTTATATGTGGTGTACAAGACGAAACAGACTGGCGGATATGTATATATGTTTACATATACAAGGCTTAGCCCTAGAGAACCGGAGGCATCAGTAACGCTTTATAGGGCAGGGGTAATGTTTATGCATCATCCCTGTGCAAAAGTGCCCCAAGCACTCTTTAACTTGATACACCAACTGTCAAATTTTAACCTTTTTTTCTCGGGAATCTCGGAAAGAAAGTGTAACATTTCGGTTGATTAGACCATATTGAATAATCAAGATATGGACAAGGCTTGTCGTGTGCCGTCAACGCTCTGTTCAGTCATCGCTCGACGAGGCCCATTGCCCGGCTGTGTTTACAAGTGCTGGTTTTGTCGGCAAAAATAAAACCCATTCTCTTTCAAGTACTAGGATTAACACATGTGCAGAAGATGAGCGGAGCGCTTAACGGAAGGCCAGTGCTTAGTATAACCGGCAGCCGCGAGTAAGGCGGCCTTAACGGGCATTTCTGTGTCTCTTCCCCACAGCGGCTCGTGGTCGAGACGCTGCAAGGCGATGGGCCGTAGCGGCATTGGTCTGAATATTCAGTCATCGACAGAAGTCGTTACTGTGTCGAGCCACCGTCTCTACTCCAGTCACAGCGCAGGGGGGCTGGACTGCGTACTTTAACAGTCGGGTATTTTATTTTTATCGGTGCTTCCCGGCGCAAAACAAAATTCACATGTAAAGAAAGATCGAGGAGGGCAGGTGGATTAAATACGCCCGCATGTCACCTCTGGTGGTCGTCGCTGCGCCTATCATTGCCTATCTGTTAACTTTTGTCGTTCCTAGGATTTCGGGAAGACAGCAGGTTCTAATAATGACCCTTGGCGAACACCAGCGACCGATGAGCAACAAGATTCGGAGCTACGCCTCGCCGAGTGTCTGCGATATGCTGAAACTTCACGGCAAACAGAAAAGAATGTGCAAACGAGGGAAAGGTGTTCCTGAAACTCTCATAGATGCTACAAAGCTGTCTCTGTCGGAATGTCAGGCGAAGTTTCAGAACGAGAGGTGGAATTGTTCAATGGGAATTTACAGACAGAACATTCTCAGAAAAAGTAAGTTAATCACTTTAACTGTGTATATTATTGATTGAAGCATATATAAGGGGCTGTCCATCACCGAACACCTTGTCGCCATTCTACATGTAGCTGTACAGCAACATAGTCATGGGTTCAAATCCAGCTGCCACGCATTTTATCAGATGCTCGCAGAGGTTTGTAATTTAGGTATTCTGTAAAAGTGCGGTTGTTTCCTTTGGAATTTGCATGCTCGTCGCCGTTATAAAAATTAAATAATTTTGAGTGTGACCAAAAAAAAAAGAAAAAACTGAATGAAATAGGGGCTGTTAGTGACAAGGTTTCTTATTGGCTCGTTCTCTATAAGGCTTTTTGTTGTACAAAAAGTGAACACTATATTGCGTTGCACAAAACATGTACCTTTCCTGAGTAAATTGGTACCATTCGATCGAAGAACAGGAACACGTTATATGACTCTGTGTCACTTGAAACTTGTAACTTTCCTGGGTTAAATCAATGATTACTGGTTTATGGCCTCAAAATCTGCATGAAGATGGTACAGCTCCCAAAATTTATTTAACTTATTTATTTATTTGATTGGTGTTCAATGCTAGAGCATTTGAAATGCAACATATTTTCAATTTACCTCAACTAATGTTTCATGCTAATTATTTATATAAATGCTTGCATAATTGAATTTGTGGAACGTACGGTGCAATGGAGCGTTTTTAATGCACATAAATTACAAACTATGTGGCTGCATTGTATTGTCCTGGATAATGAAGTTGAGTCAAGTGATAATGGCTACTGACGCAAAATGTCTAAATAGGTGGAGGAGTAGTACTATAAAGATGTGAAGCCTAGTGTGTTACGAAAAGCGTTGACAAATATTGACGGCCATCTTCCAACCACCTGACTCTTGAGCGACACAGCTGTTTTCTACATTTGTTATACAGCATCTTTAAGAGTATTTTGTGATCAAGCACATACATGTGATTTGGGGATAATGCATTTAGCCAGTAGTTAGTCAAGATGGTCCTCGCTGAATTTACAATCTTAAGCTGTATAAAGAAATCTGCATAGTGCGATGAGTTGACCACATTAGATGATCACCATGACAACAAAGTGGCGATCACTATGATTGAATGACATTGTAATTACAGCCTCTGTTTGATTCTGACATATAACGGCTTCTGTCAGAGATCCTCTAACCTTCCAGAAACGGGGTCGAGGGACAGTCACAGGAACAGACTGTTAAGCCAGGGAGTTTTATTTGACGTATACATTGTTAGATGTGGTGGTTTCCTGTGTGGAGATCTGGTCGATTTCTCCTCACTAAAATCTAACCACTGTCGTGCGAGTGAAATATACTCTGGAGTAAGAAACAAAACAGCACATAAATCAGTCTGTCAATCAATCAAAATAAATAAATAAATCTATTAATCTGTATTGTTGGTTTATAGCGATTATTGTCGTGTATGTCCGTACATTTGACTGGTACATTTGACAAACCTCTCTATGAGTCAGCCAGGTAATGGGTGCGATATACGCGTTAAATGTACATATATGCGCTTACAGGGGCGTTATTATTGTGTACGGTGCACTTGGTGAAACTGTTGAAGTTTGCAGTACAAAACAGCCATATACCACTGACAGTTGGAATATAGAATGCAGAAAAGGCGGACACGCTAGGTAGCGTTGAAAATTTGACTGACAGCTTGCCACCTGTGAACTAAACGTTTGACGCAAAGCATGTTGTTACATCTCAATTGACATCGTATGTTTGACATCGAGTGGTTGGCGAGTGAAAGAAACTTTCCCGCCTGCATCATTCAAAAGTGTTTAGTTGGAAACGCGTAAAGTGGTTCGTCCTAGAATGAACTGTTCCTGTGAATAGTAACAGGTGTCAAACAAAGCGATTGTTAGCTGAACCAGTGACAAAGTACTTAACAAATTACGCATTTTACGTGGAAATAAAACTCATCCTTGTTTAAAAAAAAAATAAAAACTCATGCGATTTGTTCATGAAAAGAAATGTGACTATTTAAAATCTTTCGCCTCAGTGAAAATATGAGGGTACTAATATTTTAGGGTCATTGGACTGGGTCAAGTTGCTTTCAGTTCACGCAATAATACCATGCCGGATATGAAACATTAAATTAAGAAGGGCTTTTTAACAAATTGGAATGAAATTCACGAGTGCAGTAATTTTTATTGACATCTGGGACAGATTATGAAATTGACTTATCGAGTGAGTAAGTAGGAGATTGACAACCCTTCAATTGAATACACATACAGAAAGAGTCAATGACTGACTGGAAGATAGAGCAAGGGGCCAAGCAGTCAAGACAGGCGAACACACAGACATACAGGATAGATATACACACAGAGAGACGAAGAAACAGGCACAAAGAAGGATAGTTGTACACACTGAGAGACGAACAGGAAGACAATGAAAGAGATGAACACAGAAAGACAGACAGACAGAGAGACAGACAAAGAATGGGATAGATATGCAGACAAACGGGTGGCGAGACAAAGAGACAGACGGAGAACGTGATAACTACACATGCAGGCAGATGGGAAGACAAAGGAACAGACGAAGAAACGTACACACGAAGAAAGGTACAAGTGTACGGGCAGATAGGCGGAAAAACAAAGAAACGTAGAAACAAGCAGACAAACGAGGAAAGGGATAAGTATAGACGCAGACATATGGGGACAAAACGACAGAAGAAACATACGAAGAAAGGCATACATATACATGCAGACGAGGAGACAAAGGGACAAACGAAGTAATGAATAGTTATATATGCAGATGTCTGAGACTAGCACTGATTCACAATGGTTGCAAGAGGTGACGTCATGGAAAGCAAAAAAAAAAAAAAAAGAAAACAAAGAAAAAAAAGGGAGGGGAAAACGGCAAGTGATCGACCAAGAGACCGACACAGCGACTAACGGTCCCACCTAGAACATTCTGCCTGACTGAATATCTGGTTTTCAAGAACTTCCTCAATCAGTCAAACAGTCTTAAAACTGTTGAAAATGTCTTACGTGAAAGCCAAATTTTAATTTGGCGCTGTATAATTATCCTGCCTCTAATTTAAAGTTTGTCAGTTTTGCTGTTCTCTTGAATTTGCTGTTTTATTTTCTAAGGATTTCATAATAGTGTATACTGTAATCGACATTCTTTTCAGAGCGTAATGTTAGTCAGATTATAATCCCTCACTCTTTGTTCAGCACGGGTCAGTCTTGTAACTATACGGAATTATTGACTGCGATCAAATAGTCTTTCTGTATTTATTTATTTATTTGATTGTTGTTTTACACCGTACTCAAGAATATTTCACTTATACGATGGCGGACAGCATTATGCTGGGAGGAAACCGGACAGAGCCCAGGGGAAACCCACGACCATCCGTGGTTGCTGGCAGACCTTTTCTATTTACATTTATTTAATATAGGAATGGTGTTTAACACCATGCACACTCAATAATTTTTCAACAAACACGACGGGGATTAGCTTTGTAGTTGAGGTACACCCGTGTTCTCAGAACGAACAAAACTCTTGACAAAGCAGCAGGTCGATCTGTTACTTTAAGAGTGTCTTTGCATGTCGTCGCACATATTGCATACACGGAGAAAGCTGATACCAGTTACTGTATCAGCTTGTGGTGTAAAATCAGCCGTCCACGATCAGAACCACATTGCCACTAATCGGTATTCGTGATATAATAACTTGAGGCAAAAGTATCGCAAGTGTTTGTTTTGTCTAGCTGGGATGGGATTGTAAATAAATTATACCTTACATAAATATATTTTCAAGGCATAAAAAAGATATTTGGGATGAATTCGAATATCAGTTCTGATTTCGTTTAGTCGTGCGGTAAACCTTTACCTCACTCTGTAACCTCTGGGAGGAAACCGTGTATACGTGTATACTAAAAATATAGGCCCTTATGTTGATGCATACACGTGAAAAATATTTCTCGCCCGTTTTGGTCGCATACGATGTAAAACACGGAGTCATCCATCAAACGGTCAAGTTTAGATGGTAATACAAACCGCGAATTTCACTCTAACCCGAATCTATCAATTATCACAATAAACAGTTATGTCTGGCTTTCTAACATGTCCGCGCGTGTATGTATACTGGCCTGGTGGCTTGTATGTTTAAGCTATGTGAATGATGCGGGTAAAAGTGCGTGCAAGTCTCGCCAATCTCCCAGAGAGCATTCCACTGCTCAACCCTTCTTTCTCACACGGTCTATACACTCGACATGGGATAAATATATATACCCTGGACGAAGCAAACACATGTTCGCTTTCAATAGTGCATTATTTCCCTCTATTAGATACGCCAAATATTCTTGCAGATATATATCTGGATTTATTTTTTACGTGGAACATGTTGTGGGAATGTGAACTGTAACAGGGACCGCAAGTGTCATGGAGATAATCAACGGTCTTCGCATAATTTTTATTCCCTGTTCACCCAACACGTGTTAAGTGTGGAATTGTGTATATAATATATTGATATTATATATAATATAATATATTCTCAGTGGTTCCCTGTCGTACGCTGGGTCTTGTGTGCCACACAGATTAGAGTTCAAATCCACAGCATGACGGTATTCTTCTGTCTTTTGTTTATTAGCTTGAAGCGGACCTAAGTATCGATAGTTTCTCATTTATAAAAAGGATAATTTCCAATGTACCAGTGAGGTTTTGTTTAAAGTTATCTTTAACACATCTAACTGGTTACTTGTGGAGAAAAAACAGTTCATAGGCTATACGAATAATTCCATGTTACGAATCCAACCCCTGACTTGTAAGCAGAAGTTTATGTTCTATTTCTTTCGGGACATCAGCCCATGTCGTCTTTACTTGCAATGTTAGGTAGACCCTTAGTATCGTAAAAAAAAAACTAGATCGATGGAATGAATGATTAAGGCTTAATATCACACTGGCAATATGTCAGATATATCTTGGCGAGAACATGCTCAGTAGATCAATGGTAATGAAGATGCTCCCTGTAAATGGGCTAATGAACCTCATGCTGGTTTCCTTTACATCATCTCATGATTCCAAGACCCGCATACATATGTGGCTGTTGATCAGTAAACCTAATCTTCAAATCAGGTCGGCCATTACGTCAAGGTGACATGGTTTCCACACGTAATACCTCGCCCGCTCGCCCGTGCCAGGCAATTGGAACTGGCACGCTGACAAACAATTCGGAGATATGATTTATTCTTGGCCGAAGACTCCCCGTCAGACCTCTTGCAAAACGCCAGCGGGGTCACGAGATGAAAACTCCTGCTGGAGAGACACCCATCGCCCCATGAGTTCTTATGCCCACTCATCAAACACGTCAGATCCCCTCCCCTCTTTCCCTCCACACACACCATGAACTGACTATAGACCCACTACTCAGCCTGCCTACCAGCCCAGATAACCCCATCAAGTGTTGCCGGAAGCCCGTGTAGGGTAGTTTACCGGTTTCACCCGTTTTCGTTTTCACCAGTGCCACACGGGATATCGGAATGAAGCGGCCCCATGTACGTGATCTTCAGCCGTGATGTGTTTAGGGCGGAGGTGTATGTAGATTCACGAATCCATTCACAAACCACCGTGGATAGACATGATTATCAGCTGAACAAACATTACTGTTACAAAACATATATGATTATTCAAATAATAATAATAACAAGTACAGCGATGAGTTATAACAACTTTTCCCCTGCCATATGCCTGCCGGTCTGCCAGCAACCATAAGGATGTTCTGGGTGTTCCCCGGTTTCCTCACTCCATATAATACTCGCCGCCGAGGTATAAGTGAAATAAAACACCAAATAAATAAGTAAATAAGTAAATAAATAAATAAATAAGTAAATAAATAAGTCTGTGGTATGACTCGACCCAGGATTGTTTCCGGGTTTCCCGACTTCGATGTTATAATGATGTATACCATAGTTATAGACAGTTTAATAAACCCATGACTAATATCAGCTACTAAAATCATGACCCTGCACGTTCCCGACATGAGAGTTTTTGGTTAAAACTATTCGCAAAGTATATTTCTGCCTTCTCTGGGAGTGACAGGTATAGAAGCACATGGATAGATGCACCCTCTGACAGAAATAAACATCCATCGCGCTAAGCATTTAGACTCTTATGCTCACACAATTACACAGCGGAAGCAACATGCGATCACGTGATCTCAGACCGGAAATACTCGCCACGACACCATGGCAACGTCTGCTCGTATGTGGATTTTTGTCGCTTCATAAAATACTTGCTTTCTACATTTGCTGCAAACATGAATCATAGCGTCGATATAATAATTTGTTCACAATTTCCTCGTGCGAGTCTCCAACTGACGTGAAATGAAAGCAAGAAATTCTTTGCAAGTGTTATATACGAAGACGTGATGCTGCCCACAGTGAACGTGGAAATCAACCTCAGCCAGAGACACAGATGCTCCCCACAGAGAACGTGGAAATCAACCTCAGCCAGAGACACAGATGCTCCCCACAGAGAATGTGGAAATCAACCTCAGCCAGAGACACAGATGCTCCCCACAGAGAACGTGGAAATGAACCTAAGTCAGAGACACAGATGCTGCCAACAAAGAACGTGGAAATCAACCTCAGCCAGTGACACAAATTTCGCATGTGTGCCCTGCATGATCTAAATTTTACTATGTAAGGGAAGTTATTTTTATGCCGTGATACCGTTCTGGTCGTGCGGTGGTTAAAAGTTCTTTGATGTTTCATGTTTCCAGTTATAACGATCATCTAGAACCGTGCTATATAATTGCAAAATGACAGTTACTAGAGCATTTACCTGTATGTGCCTGGAACATCACTACGGACATTCGCACGTGCATGTGTTCGCCCAGGACATGTGTATCCTAGGATTATTTTGAAGCCTGGGCCATAGTATATATGGGAATGGGCAATGTTGCATATCTACAGCATTTCTATATCTGGAACATTTTGCCCAGGGATTCTACATCCCTAACAATCTTATGTCTTGGATATTTGCGTATCTGGAATATTTATATGTCTAAACCATTTGTACGGCTGTAACATTTGTTTAACTCGAACACTGGAACGTCGAGAACATTTGTATGCCCAGAACATTTTATACCCGCGCTATAGATATAAGGGGCATTGTATATCTCATGCAATACTATATCTGTACATCCATGTGTCCTGCTTAACACACTTATGTCCAGCCCATTTGTATTCCTAAAACATGATATAATCGAAACATGTGTATATTCTGAACATTTACCTTTCTAGGTCTTTTGCATGCAGAAAACATGATGAGCACATCTTAGGAATATATTACAGTTTACAACACATGATGTGTGCAAAATTCACCTTGAACAAGATAGTTAAAGGAGTATGGCAAATGTTTGGATAGTTTAATGTGCCGAAACATTTCGTTCATCTGACTCAAAGTCGTTCACGCACACTGATGAAAACATGACTTAATTCGACTCGCAAATAAACATTTTCTAATATGCGTGTATATCGGCCATATCGTTAGTTGTAGTCTGAGGCAGGACTTGATACACTCGCCTCTCGTTTATTTACCCTGTGAACAAATGTTTATGACCCCTGTCAGGCTTGTGAACGTTTCTGGCTTGATCTATTCAAGATAACCCGTCAGCTATAACATTTTGACGGATTTAAAGGTTGTTCGCTTTTCATGCTGGATTACGGTTTTCATGATATCCGTTATACCGAGCCTTGAGTCTACTCAATTACCAAGATCTCCTTTCGAATCAGCTGTTCTGTTTACGGTTCTGTTTACCGCAATTCCGATCATAATATTTTACTCCACTGGAACAAAATTTGAAGAATTTGAAATATGACACTGCTTCGTAGTTAGTTTTACGACGAAAAATGAAACCAGAAATGCTGAAAAGTGTAGTGATAAGCAGTGTCTAGAGTACTACGTGAGTTGTGTGACAGTATTAAGTTACGTTAAGTATCAAGTATTGACGTTTGTAGTGCAGTAGTCACGTCTTATCGAACTAAAGTGACATTTGTATCACACTAGTCACGTTGTATCGCAATATATTTATATTTGTTTCACACTAGTCACGTCGTGACTATAGTGACATTACTATCGCACTACTCACGTCGTATCGTACTATAACCATATTCATTTCACACTAGTCACGTTGTATCGCACTAAAGTAACATTTGCATCTCACTAGTCACGTCTTATCACACTATAGTTACATTTGTATCGCACTGGTCACGTTGTGTCGCACTGTAGTTATATCTGTTTCACATTGGTTACGACGTATCGCACGATAGTGTTACGCATTAGTCACATCTATATCGAATTACTCGTATTACACTCTTGACATCCCTGTCGCTTTGTATACCGCATTATATCGTCATAATGAGACATACAGAGAGCAAATTAGAATCAAGATTGAAGTTTTGGTATATTTGTATCATAAAATGTTGATCTAATCGGTAAAAAGTTAAGGTTCATCAAGTTTAACGAACTACTTACAAGCGAAGAAAAAAATAAGCATGACGTAAATGAAAAGAAAAACAACAAAAAGAATAAAAATATGTTTTCATTTGTTTGAAGCCTTCTATATGTGCCTTACTCCTTATTCTAGAGCACAGATATTAATTTACATAAGATCACCTTTTCCCTTAAATACCAACTCTTGAGGCTTAATGTGCCATGAAGGCAAGGAACGATTGCCGTTCAAGCGGTGGCGTATTTCACCGATTTCACAAATCAGAGCTAATTGTTCTAAAACAAAGACAGTGAAATAATATATGAGCGAGCTTTGGAATCCACTGTAAGTCTGTCGCAGAACAGCACTGCCAAGCGATACTGCAATATTCGGCTTTATGAAGGCCCAGGCCGAACGAATCAGTTTTACGTTGTGCCGAAACAGGATTAGATCATAACCAGTGGGATCGCCTGCTCGAATACAACCCACACTAGCTAAGGTGTGTTTTTTACCAGAAGTTTTGTTAGCCGTTTTGTCGGGAGGTGGAAGGCCACAATTTGCAGATAAAAGAAACATCTACGGCATGCTAAACTATATAAAGAAGTGAATGTTAGGAAAAAATGGAGCATCTATTTGTTATGATACATGTGAATTGTCATTGCTCTCGGATCTGACCAATTAAATGAATGAATGTGGAATTCAAATTGGAAATTTCTGAGTATATGACTTTACTATTCAGGGGAATTCCTTATATGGAGAAAGACGATGGCTATGTATAAGGTTAGGGTAGCTGTTTCATGGACAGCAGTAGCGTTGGTCCTATTTTAGGATACATGATTAACGCCTTTGATATCAACCGGTAGGGGGCAAACCTTGACCACGTGATCTCTGGAGGACCTGATGACACATACACATCAGCATGTCTGGACGCAGTAAAGCAGAGAGTTTGACGCGGTGGCCCCCGCACTGTTGGATTTTATAGACGCATTCAGCAAATTACGACAAAACTTGGCGCATGCAGCCAGAACACCACATGTCAGTCAAAAAAGATGATGCTTTAATTACCTCTGCGATTGAAAAAAAAAATGAAATCAGTGCATAATACCGAAAATTAATTGTTTTTTTTTGGGGGGGGGTTAGTACTTATCTTAATGCGTTACTAATGAAACCTCACAGTTAAGAATACGTAGATTACGAGAAGGCAGATGGTGCAGGTGGTAGGGCTATACATCCTCTTCCTTTCCACTAGTTCGCACAAGATTGTTGGTAATTTGAATGTTGTTCAAATCTTAACTATGTGGTTTCTTAAGTGGGCATGTATAATTGCCTAGTTTCATTATGCACAATAGCAGCATATATCAAACATGGTTTAAGAGGAGATTATCTGGATCTGCTTCGTATCTGATAGGAGGTTTAAAAGAGGGAATTACATTTTGAATGAAAAGTGACCAGGGCTCTATAATAATGAACGTTCAAATGATACCAATTGAAGTAAAAGGCAGCTCATGACTGAGGTAATATTGATTTCAAGAGGTCATAAAAATTCTCTTTTGAATGTAAAAACCTGTTTGAAATTATATGAATTACTTCCTGCATTATCTTCGTTTGAAGTGTGAAGTATTGTGCTGCGGACTGGGGATCTTAAGGCGCCCATGCTTTCAGGCTTATTAGGAAATGATCATTGACAGGCTAGAAGTTATCAGCTGTCTATAAGCTGTGACGTAAATGTTCTGAGTTGTCTTTCAATATAACATACAATAACATAGGGACAGGAAACTGTTTTATTGTTACATAATTTAATTACAACAAGTACATATGTGAAGAACAGAACAAAGTATTTCCAGACCATTGTGTTTTGGCGGGGGCAAGTTTCTTCAAGATTTCAGGGTATAAATTTACATATATGCATAAGTTTCAGCGACAACCCTTGCAACTAACTACAGTCTCAAGTAACAGGAGTGTTCTGCACTTGGAACAATTACATCACAGCTCTCACAGAATGGCTGCGTTTCATGCTAGCCGACGGAGCACGGTCAAATGTCAATTCTTCACCGAAATAAGCATAGTATTGCCCAACGTTTTAGGCAAACTTAACTTCGGGATGCCTTTCACTTTAAGGAGATACACACAACCCTGTACAATAAAACCAAGATGTTTCTAGACAGAAAACGATTTCATTTGATCTGATTGTTATTTAACGCCATATACTCAGGAATTTTTTCATTTACACGATCGCAGTTAGTATCATGCAGAAAACCATCGATCCTGGGATAAACCAGCGATCTTTGGCTTTTTACTGACAGACTCCCCGGCCTATGGCGCGCAGATATGCACACCGCGGGCATGGAAGACAAGTGGTCTTCAACCAACCAATGACGACACAAACGGCCACGCAAGCGCTCCTGACAGCTTACTGACACATTTTTACCTCACAGATAATGAAAGCGAAGGTGGACCGCAAATGAAAAGGAAATGTAGAATAGACAGCACAAATAATATTTTAATCGAACCATTTATCGATTAAGAAAATCAGATTTTTGTCAGCTCGTAGATATTTCTCAGTTTTCCTATTTTCTAGGAACAGTTACTGATGGGAGTGGTTGCAGATGGCGATAGCTTTTTAATGTAATTTGAGTCCCATGTAGCTACGATGTCATATTAGATTTTCTCTAGGTCTGATGGTTTCAATAGTCTGTTCAAATCTTATTTCTTTACTGAGTATTGTCAGGAATCAAAAGTTTTGGAGACAAGTTCTACATATTTTTGTTGAATTATGAATAAAATTCATGCTAACGGTAATAAGTGCCTGTGCTTGAAAAAGCAGATCTAACAATAAAGTCACGTTCTAGGGCCAGAAAAAAGTCGCTTTAACGTCCCTCAAATGGTCAATGTATGCCAGAAAACCCCAATCGCATTCTAAGGAGAACTGATATAGACGAGACTAACAAAGCCCTCGCACCCACTTACGACCCACTGTCGCATTGATATTCGTCACAAAAACGGGGCACCACTTTTTGAAAGCTGCCAATAAAAAATCAAAATCCTGGCTTTAAAGTATTCTTAGAATTACATGTAGAACAAAAGTGACCAATATATCAGCGAAAGAAAAGGAATGTGCTTCACACGACGTCGTCCCAACATGCCGGCGCCCAGTAGTGACAACGACAACATATCCAATCGTTGCATGAATTTAAATCACATGATGCTTGCACGTGATCGAGTGACCTTACCGCTTGATCTCTGAAAGGAGTCCGGCAGGTCAAAATGGCTCGTATGAATCTTCAGACTTTGAAAAATAAATAAGAAAAGGTATTTTAAGATGCAGTTTTCATTTGTCTTCCTACCGAAGCTTATAACAGTTCCCAATTTAACAGAAGAAAATCGGATCTTTAGGTTTCCTTCTGGAAAACAAAATTCTCTAAGAGTAAATAAGATGTACAGCTTCCGTAAATAAGGTAGTTTGGTCATTAAGCCTGTGTCGACTGCGAAATGTCTGACACCTATATCTATGTATTCTCCTCGGCTTCACAGGGCTTGCCTTAGCCCCACGATGATTTGGGAGACGGTATGGTAAGCCGTGAGGTCAGCCATTACTCACAAGGTACGACCACTCCACAAGCCAAACGCTGGAGGTCTTCCAAAAGTTGAAAGTTCGCCAATTCATACTGTAATCTACTGCAAGATGTGACAATAACGAAATTCTACTGTATTACAAAAAGGGGCCACGTTTTTGACAAAAAGTTTCTCCGACGCCCCGACTTTTAATTGCGCAATACCAGGCAAAGTTTAAATCATCCTCTTGCGCAAATACACGAAGCCCAGTGTTATTAGGCAGCATAAGAAATATTAGAAAGAAGTCCCTGTCATTCCATGATGGCTGCTGTTAACACCAGAGTCGCAGTCTCGGGGAAGTAGGGTACAGATAACCTTCCTTGTGAGAATTC
Source organism: Acanthopleura granulata (assembly GCA_016165875.1). Taxonomy (NCBI): domain Eukaryota; kingdom Metazoa; phylum Mollusca; class Polyplacophora; order Chitonida; family Chitonidae; genus Acanthopleura; species Acanthopleura granulata. The sequence goes on from JABBOT010000016.1 coordinate 10,962,889, forward strand.
GGTCACGTGGTCTGTGGTGGCACGCGCGGGAATCTGTCTTATATCGAAATGATCTAGCCTCCCCATGAGTTAAGGATGTTAGTTTTTACGGTATATCCCAGAAAAGTAAAACATTCTCTGAACATTTTGGCTCGAAACCTTGCCAGATGCTTGTAGCGAATGACCTTTCTGTCTTCTTTCTACCCCGGCCTCAAGCAAAGGTGATTAAGTACATACCTCACCTGCTTGGCAATATGATGCTTTGTGCTGCTGAGGGATATTGTAGTCTGTTAAGCCATCAAAATTTTATCGTAACACGAATGTTTAAAGCCACTCCACATCGTCAAAAGTACTTAAAAATATCCAGTTTGTGGTTGGTCTTCTATACATCCGAGGGTGGAGAATGCCTTGGCACAGTGTTTCAGGCGTTTGCCTAATTTCAGTAATTAGAACACAGGAGATACGGGTTCGTTCCATTCTCTGACAAGTGATCTTGTCATGCTATCATTGATTGCAGCTCCTTGGCGGTGCTCTCTTGTATGGTCTTGCATGAATCTTACTAGAGACTAGTTGCTTCCTACCTCTATGACACGTCATGCGTGGAAGAGATCATACGTAACTCTCTAAGGGTCGGTGGCTTACTCCGGGAATTCCAGTTTCTTCCATCCAAAATACCGGATCATTCGTGAAAACGAAAATGGCTTAATTATGGGATTAAGCTGTAATGAAATAATATATAAAAATAAGAATAAAATAAATAAATAAATTAATAAATAAATTTATAAGCTTCGCATATCAGGGAAATCCTAATTCAGTAGACACTGACGAAATGGATAAACCACTTCAAAATGGCTTAACCGATTTCAGAAGAGCTAAACTTAAACATTTAAAAACCTTTAAAAGAAAGTAGCTAGACAATTAGGATGTACAGATACAGACAATTACAGTTTGGAAGCATAGTGGAATGAATTTGCGGATTGGGTTAAAACAATGTATTCCAGAATATTTCACTTATTGGATGACGGTCAGTTTTATGGGAGTGGGAAGTGTAGGGGAGAGCTGTTAAAAACCACTAACCTTTGGCTAGTAGCTGGCAAACATTCCCTTATGTGGCGCAAGTATAGTGCTACTCGGACAGCCAGCTCAAATTACAGCATTCTCTTAGAGCTTTTTGTCTATGATTCTTCTGTGTTCATACCTAAGAGGCCCGTTCAGTACCATACTATTTCAATGCTGGTTTTTTTTTTGCAGTAAATTATAAATCTTTGAGAGCATTAATCTGCAATTCAAGCGTAGACAGAATATCAGTTATATTTTCTGTGAATTAATTGATTCAGTCAATTCCTGAACTATACACGATATCTAAAATCAATGTGCTTCAATTTCACAACAGACTTAGTTAAACTTCTAAATTAACTTTATTACTTTTCCTGTTTTTATGATATTGAGGAATATTCACATTATTGAGGATTATTTTACCCAAAACAATTAAACACTGGATATTTTACAGGAAAAAGGTATATGGTAACCTCTCACCACTTACACGCAATGCAATCCCTCCTGAAAGATAAAATCTCAAGAAAAGTATAATTGAAAATTGCTTCGGTTCGAATTTTGTCTTCTCTCCGGTGATATATTATATCTATCTCCTTTTTAAAGAGTTCTATTACGGATCGATTCATCCGCGGTACACGACATCGTCAAACGGAGATTTACTTATCTCCCCTAACCTCTCCTCTACCCTTGTGCGATTATAGTTATCACCGGTGGCCCCGCCCACGCGTCACACCAGGCGGCCCCCGACTTATCTAATGTTATAACCAATGTATAAACTGAACGTCTCGATCTGCGATTACAGCTGGCTTGATGATGTCTGATAGCGTATCTCTACCGCGGATGGATAAAGTAGGTTACCAACCTGGCTGTATGGAATACCCTGAAGTTGAGATGAAGTAATAATGACGACTTCTTCTATCTTCTATCATCCGATTTTTTGTCCCTTTTCTGCGGTCATTTGGTTCCTTCCTTCCCGAAAATGAGTCATTTCCACCGAATAAACCAAGGCTTAAATCTAAGTGTACATCAGATAAATTTGTCGAACCGTGTGAAGTCATACTTAATTCATGAAAACCTTGGCTTGCGTGGGCAGCATGGGCAAATAGGCCGACTATAAGTACTGGACGGGTCTACGCTCTATATTTATTTATTTATTTATTTATATTGGTGTTTTACGCCGTACTCAAGAATATTTCACTTATACAACGGCGGCCAGCATTATGGTAGGAGGAAACCGGGCAGAACCCGGGGGAAACCCACGGCCATCCGCAGGTTGTTGGCAGACTTTCCCCACAAACGGCCGGAGAGGAAGCCAGCATGAGCTAGTCTTGAACTCACAGGGACCGCATTGTTGGGAGGTTTCGGGTCATTGTGCTGCGACTACGCTCTATAAAACATCTGTTAAATTTAACCTATTATTAACATAATGTAATGAGATAATATTTACACCCACAAAGGAATTCTGCTGGAATAACAAGTTTGTCATGTAGTGTAATAATTCCTAGCCACAACATAGTAAATTCAGGCCCCATTCAGAAAACATAGTATTCGATGTAGTGTTACTGCATACACAATGGTTCTCTGAGAAATCCCTGGAACAGCAACAACATTTGTTATAAGATTATTAAAGTGTAATAATTATTTTCTTCAGACTACATCAAGTACAGCCACACATCACCTCGAGGCAACGAATGGACTCATTTTTATGTCACATTTTCTGAATTTCTCCAAGTCTCTACATAGATTGAGGAAAAATGTTTTGAATTTTGCGACGTTTATTACAAAAGTGATTGTTGAAGAACGCAATAAACATAAGGACAATGACAGACCTACTAGTTTGTCACAATTATTCACGGAAGTATTATGGTCGAAATAATGGTGAAAGCAACCATAAATTTCAGACGAACATAATGGATATGCATATGTGGACTCCGATAAAGGTTACATCTCTAAAATGTAAAAGGTTAACCATTTGCTTAATAGCTACCAGACGAATCCTTAAAAATGCCTACATTCAACGGTAAAAATACGTTAACAAACCATTTGATTTTTATGTATATAAATTTCCTATTTTTACAATGAAATTTTAAATTTAACGACAAGATTTTGCATGATAATAACCAATCAGGACTCAATCCATTGTTCTGTACATTCCTGGTCCTACAGCCATTAAAGAATTAATCAGTCAGCAGGAATTATTTGACTTTTTTTTAATCACTAAAACAATTTCCAGCCAGATCAGGACAGCCCATCATTCTACGTTTGAGATCATCAAACCATCGAAGAATTAATCAATCAGTAAATATTATTTAATTTTTATATTCAGTGCATCAAAATTTTCAACTAGTCTGAATTCAAGCCATTATTCTGCTTTTCAGTTCTTGACGCCATGCAAAAAAAATAGTCCGTCTGTATTTCGTTACACTTGTACTTCTCTGCGGATCTGCACATCACCTGCCTATAAAGAGAGCACGTGGAGGAAGAAGAAAGCAGTCTCTGTCGAGATTCTCAAAGGCGGTCGACAACCGATACTGTTCACACCCAAACCCCCTAGAGTGGGGGACATGTCCTTATTAACGGACCCCATCACACTGTGTCTATGGTTTCACTCAATCCAGGGTGGAGTCGGGAAGAGAACGCCTTCATACATCACTACAGATACCATTATCTCTGCCTACTGCGAGAGGAACACTATACTGCTTAATTTAATTTGCAGGCTAATAATGTGTCTAATTGGGGTATTACGGAGTTTTGTTTTGGGACGGACGAGGAAATGTATGATTCTTAATGTATGTTGCTGCCGAAAAGAGAATTTGATTTGAATTGATGATTATTCTTAGATTTACGTTTTCACTGAAAACTCCCTCACTTGTACGATGGTGGAACAGATTTGTACACCTTATTGCTGGGAGGCAAGTGGTGGGGATTGAACCCAGCGTTCCATGCCCAAGCTGAACTGAAACGAACACAGGCATCTTAGACGTAAAGAACAAAAGAAGCTGGGTCCGGTTTCATGAAGCGCACTTAGCTAAGTATTCCCTTAACTGCCTTGAGAACGTTTGTTGTAGAGATAGAAAATGCACTTAGCTAAGGGCTACTTACCATTAAGTAATACTTAACTAAGTGCTCTTCATGAAACCGGGCCCTGGCCTTTATTTTAAGTGTGTTATTAATAAATATAAATGGTGATCTCTCTGTCGCTCTTCATTGCTCCTGATCCTGTTGATGGAGTAAATTATGAAAGACTACAGCACAGAAAGTAAAACCAGAGCAGCCACTACAGTGTGACAGTTGGCAAATGTCACACCTTACCGGTGAAATCCGGCCTCTTGTCAGTTAGAGCTTTTTTCTAACTGTTCATGTAATTGTTTCAGAAGTAACAACTTACACGCTCCCTAGACATAAGCAAAATTAGGTAAGAAGAATTAGTGATGTGAAATGTCAGCCCTCCTCTCAAGTTGGCATGTACGGCGTCAGTAGTGGCCTTGCGAGTACAGGGGACTGTTTTTCAAACCGGTCGTAAAGTTACGCCGTTCGTAAGTATGAAGGAGGCATATATGCCGTCAGTATGAGCTGTCCTGGTGATTAGGCTGGCGTAACGTTACGACACCTTAAGACACAGCCTCCAGTTCCCATTCCTCGTTATCGAGTAAGTGGGCGTGATTGTACTTCCCACTGGTACATATGAAAGGATCAACAACCTAATCTCCGATCGTCTAATCGGAGTTCTTTACTTACCCTGGCTTTAATTCCATTCTAGTTAGCTTCGGTTTCAAGGCCAGTATGTTACCGTTGGGTAGATGCCGGTGGATGGAACATTGTGGAGTGAAGACTTCAAATGTGGTGTGAAGTCACAAAAACAAATCTTTGATTCTAAACAGGTGACGTCTATTATATTGCAATTAACATTTGCCTTTTACCTAATCCTGCATTATAAAATGCCCAACGCCCAAGGGGGAAAATGAGCGATTAAACTTTAAGCTTGTTTAATAAATACACACATGTACCGAAGTATTAAATAGAACTGTCGAAAACATGTATATAGGCTTATATTATAATGCTATAATCTCCAAGTGTTTAATATCTGATGCATAAATACATTTATGATTTAAACATCGAAATTTAGAGTGTGCATAAACCATGGTGCTAGGGAGAGTGTAAGTTGCTATTACATATCCATTTATATGAATAGTTATAACAAAACCTTAACAGAGGTAAATTGATAAGAGACTCGATTCACGGGAGACGTGTTACCATTTGCCAACTATCACACTGTCGTCACTGCTCTGGCTTTGCTCTCTATACTGTCTTGTGTATTATAGTATCTTGAGATTTAAGGGGCCATGTAACTATAAACTAATACCCTGCGAGGTGTGAAGGTTTCCTTATGCCGAAATCGGGAAGTTTCCTCCTGGTGAAGTTCAGAACATTCCTTCTGGTGAAGTGCGGAAGATTCCTCCTGGTGAGGAGCGGAGGTTTCCTCCTGAGGAGATGCGCAAGTTTTATTTGTGACCAGTTTCATCCACACATAAAGCTTGGCCGACCTTCTGTAAGCAAGTGAACGTTTCTGAAGCATGAATCAGTTAGAGAAGTAGTAAGCAAATATGACCATATACACATAAAATTCACTGCCAGTACTGCCAAATAAAGTTCAATGTCAGGTGAGCAAAGAAAACTGGAGAACGCACGAATAATGGTTTGTTCCAACATATGTGCTGTTGTTGGCTTTCAGGGCTAATGAATGGACAGAATTCTATTGTACGACGAGTTTATGTATTTAGTTAGGGCACGAGGATATGAAAAAACGAATTTCTGTGTTTATTTTTTCAGAGAAAATAACATCAGACGTATCCTGTGGTCATCCGTGTTTTTCATGTTGTCACAATGTAGTCTGATTTCCGTTTATATTCATAAAGGGTCTGCAGCAAAATCAAGCTCGCTGTTAAATCACGAAGTTTCAGGGGACATAAATGCGTAACGAAAAAGTGTAACCAATAAGAAATGTAAAACTATGCCGACAGGAGAACTGGGAGTCAGAAGGGAAACGGAAATTGAAATTTGGAGCCGGCGTAGAAAACAATTCTTGGTGAAATTACCGAATTCCCGGTTTGCAGTTATGAGAGACACATGCTCCACATGAGCTTCCGTAGAATGTTACGCACGCTGGCCTGGCACTCAACTCTATAGGGCTGTTGTGCAGAAAGCATTCTTTAGGGTTATGGTTGTGGTATTTCTGCCAGCACCACACAATGCCACGTAATTATTTCTCATCATGCTGTAGTGACATTCCCATCATTGTACACTTCTGTGCAAACCATGCAAATACATGAACTGCATTTGTGGCCTAGTATAAGCCAGATCAGGGTCTTTGGTTGAATCGGCTGTTCCATGGCGCAAACTTCCTGCCCACACAGAAGAGGTGCGTCAATTGGGTACACAGGCGATAAATGTTACTGACATCAAATACAGACATGATCGTAGGTTTCCACAGTTATCAGAAGAAAAAACACAGTCAGTTTACATATACTTTGCAATTAAATTTTCAACAGCGATGTGTTTGAGAAAACGGCTTTCCCATTCATATGTACGCTCATGTTTATCATCTTATACCCCTGTTGTAGTTTCTACTTCAGGAGGGAGACAGAACAGCTGCCTTACTTTTGGCCCTCTGCATGTTTTCACATCTCTGTTGTTGACACTCGCGCCTGGCTTATAATGCCTGCAACATTTTGTCTTGGAACAATGCAGCCAAGTAGAATTTTTTAGTTATTGTAAAGTTACGATTTCCCGCCACTGAATTATGATATTTTCACTTTTCTCATCGCCTTGTATAGGTACGAATGCAACAAAACCTTTAGGGAGAAAATATCGCTGCTTATACAAACTCGTCAATACTCAAGGACGGAATGTTGTCGACAATGTAAATGATTTAGCGCAGTTGATATTACACTCACATGTCTGACTGTAATCAGGGAAAATGCTAGTTGCTAGTTTTCCCTTGATTTTCGTGATAGACCATTTATCAAACACGCCTTTCGCAGTCTGATGTCAAAAGTGGCCTTTTCGGGAGAGGGGTACGTTACTTGGGGCATGGATGTAGGTTGGGTTGATCACGTGGAAATGCATTGCAGCCAATTGTCCATTTATCAGAGCATGTTTAGTTATGTGCCGAGGCACATGTCGTATTATGTCGTATAACACATATACTGTTGACGTTTTCTGTCATGTTTTAGTTGCGTTACTGCTAAAACAACGATGACATGTTTACATTTCGACACACGAGCAGTCTTTTTGATGACTTTGTAAACGACAATGCAGTCTCGGCATTATTTTCATTGTTTTCATGGAGGCACGCGACGGCTGTAAAATAAAGTCAAGTGATATGCAGGCAGACTAGTCTGTGTCAGAAGGTCACACAAACTCGAAATTTCTAAATGCGCTATTGTGAAACTGTAAAACGTCAACAAAGATAAAGCAGGAGTTTTGCGATGTTTTGGATTGGACGGGGCTGTAAAGTGAGAATGTTTTACGGTTTTTGACGGTCACATTTATATTGCTACTTTATAATCCTACATCACTATTACGACACCATAAATGCCACTCAATGTCAGTATATCGATACAAAGCAAAACTGTTCTTGCGCTTTCCTCTAATGCTGAGCTCACAGTGGAGAGGATGGAAATTCCGATCACTAGGATGTGGTGTGGATCCTCCACCAATATGGTTGTCATATTTGTACGTTGCAAGTGGAAAAACTCGTCCGTGACTTGCCAAAGATCGTTGGTTTCCTGATAGCACTCCGGTTTCCTCCACCCATAAAACTGACCGCTATGGTATAAATGAAGAAGTCTTCATTATTGTGTTAATTATCCACTAATCAAATGAACAAATATTTGTACGATATACATGTACAAGTTCCCTCAAGCCCTTTTTTGGCATCAGTGAAATTGTTACCTCTCTCAATTAATTATTTTGGTTCAAAGAATTTGTGTTTTTCTTATTTCAGGTTTCAAAGAAACCTCGTTTCTGTATTCCATTACATCAGCTGGTCTCGTGCATGCCTTTGCGCGTGCGTGTAGCTTACAGCGCCTCGAGACGTGCACATGCGACGAATCAAAAAATCTGACGCACAGGAAAACTTGGGGTTGGGGAGGCTGTGGAGACAACATCAAATTCGGTCTCAAATTCACCCGGAGGTTTCTTGGAAGGGCCCGGAGATCCGGAAAAGATGTCCGGGCGGAACTGGATCAACACAACACTAACCTCGGATTGAAGGTAATGCCCATCTCCCTGTCAGTGAGTGAAAAAGTCAGTAAACAAACTAGCCTCGGATTGAAGGCACTCTCCCTCACTAAAAGAGTCAGTAAAGAAACTAACCTCGGACTGAAGGTAATCTCCATCTCCTAGCACTTCAGCAAGACACTCACTTAACAATCGAAGTCGTCTCTGTGTCAGTCTGTTAATTTGTCAGATATTGTCCTTACGCTGTTCAGCCAATTGATTGCGCTGTTGTTCAACCAGCAACTAAATCAGTCGGTAAGTTGAGCAGCCAATGACCCAAACACCACGTTAGTAAGACAGACGGAAAGTAAGTCAGTCACTCACTCAAACAGAGAGACACACAGGCCAGCACACACATACTGAGGGGGTCAGTCACGAAGTGAGTTACTGTCGAACCAGACAGCCAGTTACACCACCAGAAAATGAGACAGTAGCGGACTGGTTAGCGCGTCTAGTTTGAGAAGTACGGAGCAAGGCTGTCACTTTATCCATCGGGCATTTAGTGAGTGCTGAACACGTAGGCTTGGACTAGCTGCCAGTTACACACCCTGAGTCAAAAAGTCTGACAACTTTTAGAACACAGGCTTAGGGAAGGTTTAAGTGACATCTTCAAATAGTTGAAAATGATTCAGATTTTTAGTTAATTCAGTTAGTTTGTACAGATAAAGTTCAAGACAAAATTGTATTAATTGTCTCTGTTTAAGGGCGGCGGGTTTTGATTTATTTATTGATTTTTTCTAATTGATGTTTTACGGAGGGGGAAACGCACAGCCATAGTTCACGCTGGAACATGTTTCATCGTATGTTTGCTCTGACACCTGACTTTCTGACACTTGACCACCAACCACTAAAAAAATACATGTATACACGTGGGCTAGGAGTGTTCTTTCCCCTTTGTAATGAAATATTTCGACAGAGGGCCCCGTGTAAATATTGAGAAATTCGATCCCACAATTGGCCAATTGAAGACGGTAATCCCACTTGACTGAGCAAATTGGTTTTGTGTGGGAGTCATTAAACATTCACCGTAGCACCGTATTATACCTAAGAGTTTGTTGATAGAAAACTTAATCCCGTGAAACCCTTTGTTGTCGAATTAAAAGGATCATATTGGGAATGCACATGCGTGTTGACAAATTCGTGAAGTGCACCACTTAACGTCAGCTATGATGATAAGTGCTTCTCTGTCAAGGTTTTCTTTTTCGAATATAAAAAAAGTGACAATAAGGGTATTACCTTTCGAAAATTTTTCCAGAAATAGCAATCCCCCGTGGGTGGAAAGTCAATTTAATTGTTATCGTACCAAAGAGATTAGGCTTTCTCACTGATGGATTAGGCCCCTTCACTCATTGGATGTAACATTACGCTGCATTGCTGCAAGATAAGGCTCGTTAATATAAGGCCTTTGTTCCTTTGCTGTAAGGTTTTCTTCCTCTGTTGTAAGATAAGGCTCCTTTCATGTAAAGTCTGGTTCCTAGGCTGGAAGATTAAGCGCCTTCCCTGTAAGATATAAGGCACCTTCGTTGTAAGACCTGGCTCCCAAACTGTAGAAATAAACTTTATCGTTATCAGTTCCTTCGAGTAATATATGTTTTCAATATGAAAGGTGGAAGGTGAGCAGATTCAAATGGGTCTAGTTAGAGCATTAAATGCTGTATGATGCCCTGTTTGTGCTACGAAAAACTACTTGTCCTAATCTCTAAAACTCATGGGACGCCGACTTATGTAGTGAAGACCATTAAAACACAAAAACTGCGTTAACTGAGATGGGAGGTAGAGATATTTTTGCATAACACCAACATAACGCCATAGAAGAACAGAGTTTTAAACTAACAAGAAAAGTCTTGGAGATCAATTATTTCCCTGTTAGACTGACGGGTAAATATGTATACCCTTCCCAGAAACAACCCCAATCGAGAACGGTAAAGATATGTCACCGAGGAACCTGAATCTATATAGAGACTTCAGAGAGTATATGCGAGTAATTGAAAGTAATTGTCTGTGTTGGTCTCGAGTGACTGGACCAAAAACTTAATTTGCGATATCTACTAATCAAATTGATCACCTATTTCGTCAAAAGCGGCCAGATTAAGACATGGCAGTGATTAGGTATATTCTTTCTCCAGCCATGTTCGTGATTTCTATATGTTCTCGCAGAATTCTCCTGATGACTCGCTGTACCAATATCACCAAGGACATCTACCGATAAACAATGCAGACTATTAGAGTGTGTGCATGTAACCGACACACATGCTGCGCATGCATTGCGATAACCTCGCGATAACATTGCGATCAACTATGACCGGAGACGGAATTTGCCGGATTTTTTAAGGTGTTAAAAAACGACCTAACAGGGATAACACACTGGCCACGGGCAAATGACACCAAAGTGGGAGTAAGCCGTCCCCTTTGGTCTCTGCACAGGATTTACTTTCTATGCTCCATGTTTTATATTTTCCCTTCCACAAAACAGAAAAGACAAAGTATATACATATATACACCAAGACAGTTAATCCAACTAGATTTAATACCACGCAGCAATGATAGTTTTTTCCAGCTGAGTCCGTATTTGTAGTTTCCCCACCACCTCAAATCCGTTAAGCCTACCTGGACATTTTCACTTTTGCAAAATACACCACGAATTATACGAAGTCATTTGTCCGGATTGATACATGTCACTTAGATAGTGACTTCAAGTAACAGTACGTACGTCTCTTACCGTTGACGGTCTAGATTCACATCTCCTCAAGTTGTCATGGCTGCAATTAAAGTACTATATTGAAATACCTGTGCTTAAGCTTAAGTCATGTGATAAGCGAGGATGTACGCATCTGCTTTTGGGAGAAGCCATATAGCTGCAGCTAGAAAACGGGAAGTTTATACGACTGATATATTGTGGTTTTGAAGGATTTGAAATGCTTCTCATACGCCTTAATCGCTGAGTGTGTAATATTTCAGAGCAGGACAAACACATAGACAGTGCAGATGAGGCAAGATGTATTCTGGTTATCAGTACAAGTCTAGGTGCACATCCATCACTGTTGCCAAGCATGGCGGAGACCTTCACTCGTACCTTGCTCACTGGTACATTTACAACGTGTACAGTGTATAAGACACTACATTTTCCCCTGTCTACAAAAGAATTTCCTTTATAAAACAAGAGACAATGATTGTAATTGTCCTTAAGGGACTCTCATTAAGAGAGAGTGTAGTCATAATCAACAGAACTCTATCAAAAATGCCTTTTTTTCAAACGCTACTTGTTAAAAACAATCAAAGGCATATAAACTACCTTGTTACCATGCTGAACAACTGAAAAAGAAACTATTCTCAATATCTGACATAATCTCGCATCCAGACAGCCTGATTTCTGGTCCGTCTTGGCCCATTACAGTTAGTTACTGCCTGTTGTGCTACATCACATTCACAAAAATCAAGATGATTAACATTTTGATTTGGAGAAGTAATGGAAGAACCTGAAAACAGCTAATCTCGTGTTTTTCCATCAGCAGTTACGTAAGTGTTTGATCCAACATTCCTAGTTATCTGTGAGGGACTGGAAAATTTACTTTCACCCTTTGGAACATGTCCAATTCTTTTTACTCTAACAAAATCACGTGGTTTGAAGGTTTGTGATTTTGCACCTTTGCGTTTGTTGGTGTATGTAGTGCTTTTTTCTTGTTTGGATTCTACGCGTTTGTGCACCATCCTCTCTTCGTTAAAAACAGAAGACTTACTAGCATGGACAATGTCTAACTTAGTTCTCATGTGACGACTATAGAGTGAAACAGAAGGTTCAACACCAGTTGTGAGATGGGGTGTGCATCTGTACACAGCTAAAAAATCTCTGACTGACTTTTTGAATGGTCGTCCTAGAATCTTAGCAGTTTGAACAGCTTCACTGAGAACTTTATTAACGCGTTGAATTTATCCATTTCCTTCGGGACGATATATGGCAGAATGAGTGTGTTTGATGTTTCTATCTTTAAGAAACGTTTCAAATTCATACGAATCAAACTGTGGTCCGTGGTCGGTAACAATATCCTGTGGGAATCCCTCGGCAGAAAATACAGACGTTAGAAAGTCAATTACTGATTCTGTTGTTGTACTTTGTATAAAGCAAACTTCTGGTCATTTACTGTAATAATCTATCAATGTGATGGCAAACCTATTCTCGTGAGAATGGTATGGTCCTACGATGTCTATCTCTAGTTTTAACCAAGGTCTAGTCGGTAATGGCACAGGTTGCATCGTACCGTTGTGACAAATACTAGTTTTGTCATTCATCTGACAAAGAGAACAATTTCTGACAGCATCACGGACCTGTATGTCCATCTTAGGCCACCAAAACAACTGACGTAAATGTTTTGTGCGCACAATTCCTTGGTGTTTGGAATGACCTATGTCAATAACTCTGGCGGTTTGAGCTTTAGGTACCACAACGAGCTCGTTTCGGACTCGTCACTTGTCACGATCGTTTCACTATTCGGGTCAAACAAGGAGAGGGCAGAGCTATTTATGATAGCCTCATTGATATCGAGAAAATCTTGGTTAGCTTTGGCTATCCAGTTAAATGGTACTGTATCTTGTGTATTCCATCCTAGTCGCAAGTTGTGGTATTTCAGAAAAGGACAAATACATAGAGGGTGCAGATGAGGTAAGATGTTTTCTGGTTATCAGTACAAGTCTACATGTACATCCATCACTGTTGCCAAGCATGGCGGAGACCCTCACTCGTACCTTACTCACTGGTACATTTACAAAGTGTACATTTTATAAGACACAACAGAGTGTTTCTGTCTCATACAGTTTGAAACAGCTGACAGATCTTGTTCATTTCATATACTGTTGTGAATCTCGTTGGAATTCTGTATAGTAAATAATGATGTTTATCGCATCTTTGTTTTGCGTCCTACAATTGCTCTATTTTAATCACGAAAGGCTATATCGGAGACAAATCATACTGATGACTAAGAATAAAAAAAATAATTTAGCTACGTTTTAATCGTCCTTATTAGGAAAAACATCAAGTCCGTGGAAGCTGAGATGTTGCAAACGCAGAAATAGCCTGAAACTATCCCCCAAAGCACATCCAACTCATCTAATGCCTGCTTGTCAACTTTTGCTCATAATCCGCGCGATAGACTCTTAAAAATGCCGACTGGAATTTAATATATTGTCTTTGACAGAATGCAAAAAATGTAGGTCTAAGGCGTTAGCAAATAAGAGAAGATGCAGCGGATCCATGTCGGCGGTTTTGAGGGTGGTACGGGGTAGGGTATCGCGGGCGTGGGGGTTGTTTTCTCTGCGATCTCTCAATGGATTTTCTGCGCCGAAATAGACGAAGTTAAGCCCACTTTTGTCTTCAGGAGACACGCTGTCGTGTTGCCGGCGCGAAACGTTACTTCCAGATAAAAGAAGCAAAACTTCAAAGAGGACGTTCGGTTACTTTTGGTGTGAGAAAACGTGTTTTCTATAGAAAAGGCAGGCGCCCAGATTACCACCCTGCCGAACGCCTTCCCCGAAAAATACTCTGTTGGAAGTCGCTTTTCTTGTTTAATACAGACACTTTCTAATATTGTCCTTGGCGAACCTTTCAAGATAGTATTAAGGCCGCTTAACTAATTTATTTAAAGCAGCTCTTGGGACTTCCCTGTTTGCTTTTCTCTTCATTTTTCTCTGTTGTACTAACCGGTCAACTGACAGTGAGACCTGCCTCTGTGCTCGTAATAGACGAGTATGATGCCCTGGCACGCGCAATGAGCACGCGTATAAACACCACAGGCTTGGTCGTACACTGGTTTCCAGCGTGACTGCAGGCGCTATTGTACCTTTTTAGGGACTGCGCTTTTACACTTACTTCACCTCGCTTCCTCCCAAACACACAAGAACCACAGAAAGAACGACAACAAATAATATATTATGTGGATTTTTCTTCCATTTGTATTATTATTATATGAAATATAATTATATTATATTATATTATTATATTAATGCTTTGTTCCCCATTATATTTACTGATATGAGTAAATCAGTAATCAGTGCAAGCATTAATCCAAAAGAAACGTTCGTGTATGTTTTGTTTTAAGTTGACTCTTTCCTAAAACTTCAAATACGATTGAAGTTCACCATTACCATTATTAGAACTGTAAATTATTTAATAAAGATTCATTATTATAAGAGTCTTGTTACTTCGTAGATTTCATTTGAAAACTTGTTTTTAAAAATAAAACTGTGCCGTATGTATTTATCTGCTGCACTTTACAAGCTGGACTATTTTTATTTGTATGCTATAGCTGGATTCAAGAGAGCGATCTGATTAGTGAGAACCAGTATTATTTCTTGCTGCCATTGGTTAAAATCAAAGACAGTACCAGTAAAACCAATAAAATACCAGTACTCATTTTCCTGCTTTGCGACTCATGTATGCATTGTTGTTATTTTTCTTTGCAGGTTGTTAAGGATCACGTGAGGACCACGTGCAAATGTCACGGTGTCTCTGGCTCTTGCACAACCAAGACTTGTTGGCGGCAGTTACTTCCCTTTAGTGCTATCGGAAGAATCCTAAAGGACAAATACGAAAGAGCCGTGAAAGTGGCTTCTTTTAAAAACCAGGCAACAGGCCGATCGAGGCTAGTGCAATTCCAAAAAAACTCAAAGGTCTTAAATGCAAGTTCTGGCATCACTCCGAAAAAAGGCGATTTAATTTATCTGGAAAATTCCCCGAGTTTTTGCAAGAAAACTCGATATTCTCCGGGCACCTACGCAAGACATTGTATCAAAGATTCTAGTTGTGATATTGTGTGTTGTGGGAGAGGCTACAACATTCAAAACATTATTGTGAAGAAATCCTGTGAGTGTCGGGTAATATGGTGCTGTTACGTCAAATGCAAACAATGTAACGTCACAGAGGAAGTGCACACTTGTAAATAAGACCAGCGCGTATTGATGACGTTTGGACGACGTCACTGAACACACAATGTAACCATAAAGTGGTGTACATATTGTATCGTAAAAACTGAACATAGGAAATTTGCCTGAACTGTATGTATACTAAATGAAACGCCATAAAACAAATTGCAACGTTTGTATATTAAATCATAATTTTTATGATTCAAGAAAGTCGTTTCTAATTATTGTTGGAATGCGATTACATGTAAGCATTTTATCTGTTTATCTGTTTTCATAATATGACATCAACTATGTACTCTGAATCGCGTATCATGGTATTGATCGGGCTACTACTTGTTCTTGAACTGTTCAAAAAACAGTAACATACAAACAACTTAAAACAGAATTAAGATATTAGATGCTGTACGAGTCTATTGACAAAGGTGTGCCTGTCATTCTTATTCAGAGTCGCTTTGATATATGACGAAAAAGAAGAGCAAAAGACAGGCCTTTCCCTTGATGAATACTTAGGGACAGTCCCTACCTGAGTAAGAGAAGGCTTTGTTCTCGCTGCGGACAGTGAGTGGGTTCGAACTTAGCCCTTGCCAGATCGACTGCGGTTTTAAGTCAGGATGATTGTCATGTACTTGTCGACGAGTTGTGATTTTCCCCAGCACTTCTCTCCTCCAGCATAATCCTCACCCTCAGCATAGAAGTGAATATTCTTGACTACAAACTCAAAATTACAACCACATAACTATACTATGAAGTAAAATAATAAGATATATACCTCGCTGGGGTGTTCTATTCCACCAGATGTTCTTTACACCAAAGAAAAAATTGTCAAAGCAAAGATATCATGCCCCGATATATACACGAAGGTGCTGTGAATAATACACTGTGCCTCACTGTTTGAAATCGATTTTCTATGTTATATGGATGAGTTTACTATAAATACCTAACTTCCATCATTTTACTCATTTTACCTCACCTGTTTTGATATTTCTGATACTCTGACAACTTTGTAATTCTTTTTGTGTCTATGTATTCGCGTAAGCCTGCTAATGAAAGGAAAGGAAAGATAGATTTAAACAACCGAGAGTTATCCCCCTTTGAGCATAGATTTGTCTGTTGCTGCCTATCACCCGGAATCCATCAGCTACACCTGGTGGCAATGGGCAAGGATGAAACATTTAAAAAGAGTAAAATATTGTACCTGTGCAAGCGGATTTCGGAAGCCCTTCATCTACGCCTATCCTATATTTTTCTAACCGCCATCCTGGCCACTTTTGCTTAAACGGTATCATCAAACCCAATCGATTTGTTTTGAGTTGTTTCTTAAAAATCTGCAATAGTGTTTGTGATTTATTGTGATTATTGTTTTTTGGAAAAATGACAAATAAATATTTTTATGAGGACCTAAAATAATTAGTGTTATTATTATTGTTATTTGACTGCAAAATTTGCTGTACATGCATTAAACAGACATTTATTACAATCAGTTACCTCTACATCGATAAAAAAATGTCGCCTGCATTAATATCTAGTGACCTCCTGGTGGCAAAGTGGTTTTATGTGCTTGAACGTGTCCAAATGGAGATGACCAAGATGCTTGTGGGGACGAATTTAGTTCCCGGAGATCTCGGTGCTCCTCTGCAGACGACAGTTCGTCAGCTTATTGGTTCACGTGGTTTTGTTCGGTTCCCTTCAGTCTTGTGCCACATCTCTGTCATAACCAGCCATATCACTCTGTGCATGATCAGAGAAAAACTAAAGGTAACTACGAAGTCACGAATAATTAATGTAATAATAATAACAATGATTCTGTTCGCATTTCTTTGCTTGGTTCCATGAGATTTTCGATACAGCTGGATATGAAGGCACGGCTTCACAGGTGTTATTTTACCTCGACACTTGAAAGCAGCAGTATGGGATTTCATTGTGATGAGAAAAATGATATAGTTAATTTCTAGGAATACTTTTTGAATTTATGTAGGTTTAACTGCAGTCTGATTCTCCATCTTTCGCTGTTCATGGGGCCTTGGTGACAATAATTGGCGCATCGCGTTCGCGCGACAGTTTGTCGCCCACCAATATGCTGTGGATATATGTACGTCACATGTTGGTAAGGTGGGCGCTAACTTGCCAAAAGAGGGTGGTTTACACTACGACCAATAACAATAGAGTAAACAAATTAATTAATACCGGCCTTAATTACCAATAAACTCTTGAACAAGTAGGGCATCAAAACTCATTCTCTCATTCTCTTAGTAGGCCACAAAAATCATTCGATACTCTGACAGAAAATCACTTTCAAACGACTTTTAACATCCCTCCATTCGTTATTGCGAATTGCAACAATGACCAAACACTCAACAAAGGGGCCACAGGCTTATTCTCTTTACGTTTGCTTTACATCAGAGCCACTACCATATGAGTTTGACTTTAGGATCCTTTGGGAAACACGTGGGCTTGTTAAGGCTTAGCCTCATCACAGATGTCCTCAACGTGGACCTGCAATCAGCATTCATCAAGTTATTCAACAAATGACCCCGCCAGTCAGTGATTCAACAGACGATCCTGATAGCAAGTCATACAACAGATGATCTCGGCAGCCAGTCATTCAACAAATGATCCTGCCAGATAGTCATTCAACAGATGACTCGGTCAGCCATCCAATAGCTGATCTCGCCAATCATCCAATAGTTTATCCAGGTCGCCATCCAGTTTACACTTTAGTTAGTATTAATTTGCAGACCGTGGTCACGAAAAGTACAATTTTAACTGGTACAGATCGACATTCTGCTAAGAAACATTTTTACGCTGTAAATTATTTCCAAAAACCGGGCTGCAGTATTTGGTAACAATATCTCCGATCAGATGCTCTAACCCAGTCATGAAACAGAACAATTGCCTCTGCTTCGTACATGTAGTAGATATCACCTTATAGGCAGTGAAATCAGATTTTTTTTGATCGGCCCCTTTGTTGTTTGTATAAGATAGTTGACATGTTGATCTATGTGAAGTTGTAAACTTGGCGCCTCGCTGGTAATTGACGACCACTTTACCGTCAGTCATTCATAAGGGACAAGCCATATCGCCCTGAGAATTGTGCTTATTTTTAGATCTTCCACGATGATTCATTCACGACTAGAAGTGAAAACACGAAAACTTGCACAGATGACGAGACTATCCAGTAATGAACCCAGACCCTTGGATTGTTTTGCACTCGATCTGTTATATGCCGTGGCTTTAGTCTTGCAAAACCACGATGTGCCTTGCACTCACTGGCCTATAGCGAACATCAGTCCAGTAACAGAACAGTTGAATTTTGCAGAACATAACAACATTCTGCATAGCATGGTGACGTAACCAGTGAACAGAATTTTTCTGTTTGGATTGATATCATAGTGAAGCAGAGTGTTGTATAAACTTCCAGGTTATTTGGACAATATTTTCACCGCTTTAATTGCGACAAGTAACCGACAAGTGCCTGGACGTCCACAGCCTCCCATATATTATATTTCGCATCCAGGTGTCGTACCCAAGCATTTATGGATAATACCAGTAAAACTTTAGTTTTTCTTTCTTATGACGAAACTGTACTGTGACAGCTCTGAACCGATCGGCCAATCAACAGTGAGTCTGCTTGCCTTTCATCTCCAAGCAAGCAGACAACAACGTCTTTCAAAGTTTTACATTTTAGACGATACGATCGCGTAGGCCAACGAAGACCACCACAGATCTGTTCAGACGGATTGGTGGACATCAAAGCTTTGACAACAACCTACATCACTGCTAATTGAGCACGATTGGATCCGTGTTTAACAAGGCAATGTCGAACAATATAGTCTATGTGGAGAAGTGTGTGTGTCTGTAAAAATGTGGTAGGCGGGGAGGGGGGGGGGCGCAAGACCATGAAAATGAAAGGTAAAGCCGCACGCTAAGTGTTATCGTATATCTGATCTTATCAACATAATCTATCGCCTGTAATCTTCTCAGCATATATTAATGATAATTTTCCGGTGGTGAATAAACAACCTTAAGTACAAAGCGAGCGGCTCTAAAATAAACACCTTCGTGCCTTTTATGACCATTGTAGTCGCTCGTGAAAGACCACCGAACGAGATGGTTCACGTCTCCTGGTACCGTTCGGGAAAAGTGGATAACCTTCGAAAGATTTCGGCACAGAAATGCTGCTCGGAACGATTCTAATTCTAAAAAGCACTAAAATTTAGATGTATGATTTAAACACGGGTTTGGGATTAGCTTGGTTTTTCTGACTCTAATTTTCGACTGTTTCGTTTATTCATTTATTTATTGCATAATCATGACCTTTGAAATTAACTTTCGTTTTATGTCGATTTTACGAGTTTAGTTGTGATTTGTGATTAGAATGTATTATGAATGCTTGGGTTTTACGCCGTACTCAATAATTTTTTAGTCATATGACGAGAAGTCCATACCATGTTTTTATATACTGTGTCTCATTGTGACAGGACGAATCCATGTCGCCAAAGTGCTGCCGCCACTGGAACCTCATGACATGACACCCCACCCACATTATACTGACATCGGGTCGACCAATCCTGTTTCCTTGCACTAACCTCTCAATAACGAGGCAGCAACAAGCACCATTTTTAAAGTTTTTGTTTTGACCCAACCCGGGGTTGATCCCGGATCTCCCGACCTCGAATTTGGGATTAGATGTCGAGGAAAGCGACTAAGGAGATAAGCTGGAAGCACCTAGCCAATGTTATGGTCAGACGAATGTAGAACAGGTCCATGGCATTTAAATAAACAAATATAATGAACGCTTATATTTCGACATAAATAGGTAACGAAAGTTGGACAGCGTTGCACGTATCATTTAAATCTACAAATGACATCCATTATTACTTGTACTTTTAGGAGCAGATTTAAATTTATTAAACTTCTTGAATTCTGTAAGCCAGGCTTACTACGTTAAAGGTAAGATGAAAAACTTCATTTATGGCTATTATTAAAATTCTTGTGAGACGCATTTTGTAATGTGCGCTAATACATACAAAAGAGCTGTGGCGACAGTAAATACATGGTTTGGGTTACAAAACAAATCTTGTGACATCATCGGAGTCCAAAATCAGTGGGTTAGATGTAGCTCACCTTAGAAATGAGATATCTGAATGCATTAAGTCTCATTTAACGCAGTACAATTAAAAAAAAATAGTATGTAAAAGTATTCCAGATATAATGATCAATGAAATGACGTGATGATAACTTCATTTCATGCTGTGTTTTTGGTTTAAAACTTGTTTTACAAAATTGGTGCCCGATGTGTACAAAATGGGGGAAATCTTTGCGATGGTATGTGATATTCTCATGCGCTTCAAAGAGGTCCAGAGCCCACTGTAAAATGAATTATTTTCTGCCGTAACCCTCATTGATTGTGTACAAAATGACTTTTTAGGGGTGCACACAGACCGAAAAGTGCGTAGGACTACATGACGAGAAAAAAGAGTATCCTTTCGTTAGAAATAGAACTTAGCTCATCATTGTAACGGAAGTAGACATGCAACAGTGCGGTATAACGGGAACGTCGGGTGACCAAAGCAAGTGGACACATGTGTTCTGCTCTATTGTTCTCTTCTGTAATACACGTTAATGTTTCTGTATAGTTGAGCTCGTAAAGCAAAGCGGTAGGTCACAAACAATGCGTTTTTTACACACTTTGGAACCGACCTTCTCGTCAAGTCCATTGGGTGTGTGTTTCCAAGATATGCATGGATGAAAATACGGCTGGAATTTGTCACTTCGGATGTTTTCACCGGACCCATTTTAGAACAACGTGGGTATAGGGATGAGTGTTGGGTTGACGACTGAGACATCAAAAACTCGCGGCATGATCACCACTCATTCTCTTACATAATTTGATATTAAAAACTTGAACTTGAAAAATGAATGGAAAACTATAGGCCATCTTTAATACCATTTCACCATCACAAATAAACCATGCAAAACAAGCGTTTAATACAATGAATGGCATTAACATTACATTACAGTAGCCTCTTCATTACTTCTGCAGTATTACGAGAGATTGAAAGTGTTACTACAAGGAAATGACCCCCAAACTTCATTACAAACTTGGCCTATTTCTGTCCTACGTAATTTCATTAAGCTTAAAGTAAATGATATGTTAAAATCCGGTTGGGATTTGCAGTTATGGTATAAAGGTCTTGTGTCGATTAAAATCTATGATCCATTTATTTATAATGATTCGCTAAATGCATGCATGTGCAAATGACTGCTTCTGAAATGGAAGGTCGATACGGGAATGAAAACATTCATGTTTTAAGCGAAAATTTGAAAACATCATTTAGATAGTTTCAGGATAAAGGCCAATGGTTTGTTAACATTCAGTAATAATATCTCCAGTGCTGTTGGTCGAATTTTTGTGGAGGATTTACTTACTTATTTATGGGTGGGATGTCTGACGCAGTCCACGTAGGCGTGTTCGGGATTGGGTTCGTGGGTGCAGGAAACTAGAATACCAGGGCAATATCCAGGTTCTCGGCAAATCTCCTGACATCACACAGCATCCGAAGCGGCGTGAGTTGGATTCGAGGTGCGAGCAACGCGTTAGATGACTGATGCCATCTGCTGAAATCAAGAGTTCAATAGGGGAGTTTCCAGTTCGAATTCTTTTGTCGTAGAAGATAAAAAGAGTTCAACTGTGTCATGTGACTTGTCAAAAATGTCGGGCAGTGAAAAAAAAAATTCGAGCTCCTCAATTTTTTCTATCGTACGTCTAGTCTAAGTATCTTTTTTTGGAAGCTTTTCTTAGACGCCCATGTTATAGTAAATGTAATCAGAAATAGTTGCCTAACATTTTTGACATGTCAAAGGTTACCTTAGGGCTTTCCTTGCCTTTAGCGATAAAAGAGTTCGATCTCGAAATTTCCATATTCCAGCTCTGGTTGAGTCGACTATGGCTTTACACTAGGAGGTTTATCAAGCGTCTATATGAGGGGCGGTAGTTTCCACCACGTAGATGTTCATATAGACTTCAGTGAAAATATTCTTTTGTTCGCTTTAAAGCACCAAATAAATAAAATGATGAATAAATAACTTGCTGTTTGCCCATTCGTTATTAGAGTCTTGTTTGAGTTTGTAGAACTATAGGCCAAGAAAGCTGTGGTGGGAATAGGTAAGAGACAAAGGAATTAAATAAAGACAGCGTTATGGGTGGAAATAAATAATTATAACGAATGCTAAATTTGGCGCATAATAAGGCCAATCATAAAGACAGCTGCATCTCAGTCACAACTGAGCCTTGTGATCAGATCTGACTCTGTCGACGCCAACCTTACTTGTGTGAGGTATACAAATTGCTTATTGACTTCGTGCTTGGAGAGAAAAGCTGAGAGAAAAAAACCGAGCAGATTGCTAATGAGAGTGAACTCTATTCTCTTAGACTTGATTGTATGTACCAGGTCCTGTAGTTCATTTCATTTATCTGTTGTCTTCTTCACTTCATTCTATAAGGAGGAGCAATCAAGCGTGGTGCGACGGGGAACAATTAACCACGATGTAGCGAGTGTTGATTTACCCTAATGCACAGCAGGCACGTCATGATGTAATACCCGTCCTCTCCTTTCCACTAAGACAGAGTTGTAAATTACACATATAGTAAATGACCTAAAATTTCTCCCATAGAAGTGCATTTTAAAGGCAAAATAACTGTTATAAAATTCTCATATTGGTGCTGAAACAAACATTTTCCCAGTAGGACATCATCCCGTCTTCCAATCATCCCGTCTTCCAGTCAAATCTTTCCATAATCAATTCAATTATCAGAATTAGGCAAATTGTCCAACACAGTCATGGGCGAAATTTTAGGACATTTACCGTATCACGTGACCCATATATAAGTCCTCCAAATAATAGTCGGCCCAGATGTCAAAATTTTTACCCCGATTTTTTCTGTGAGTAGAATTGTATATTATACTCTGCCAGAGAGTTCTGTTGCACGAAAGAAAATATAGATGTATTTTGAAGTTAATTTCTCAGTACCAAAACGCATGTAGGTAGTCTAAAAGAATTGGACATATCCCCAACACGACCATGTTTGATTGATTGACTAACTGGTGTTTAATTTACCGCGTACTCAAGGACATTTCGCGGTGGCCAGCATTACGGTGGGAAGAAACCTGGAGGATAAAACAACAACAACAAAATGCAGAAACCGTTCCTAATGTTCGCCATGTGAAACGAAATAGCTCCAAATTAAGTGGAGATAACCATACTGTTTCAGTAGGTCTGACAACGAAAATAGGTCATGAAAGATCTATCTGATACCCTCATGTACGTGTATTTTCTTTATCGTGTATATTCAACACCCACTGTGTTATAAAAAGTTCATACTACTTATCTTATACTATTCATGAAATCCCAATATTTCCTTCCCTGATAAATGTGTTATTTTGACTGCAGTGAAATTTCACATTTTGATATTTCACACCCAGACGTCATGACGTCAGAAAAGAAACATTTTATTATTTATACATCAGTGAAATGCCAGCATTTCCTCCTCTGATAAAAGTGACATCTTCACCTTTAGATATTACACTACTGGTGACCTTGACCCAGACGCCATGACGTTAAAAATGAAACACTTTGTTCTTATGACGTTCAAATCTGAGCTCACTGGGATGGCGTCATAATACAAGTCTAGTGGATTGCTATATTTCAACGTCACGCAAGAAGGCAGGACGTCCTACTAGACGTCATGTTTACTGCTACGACGCCACGGTCTTTAAAGGCCTGCACTAAAACGTTGCTCAAAACTTCTTTCAATACACAAAATCATGACATTGTTAAAGTATAAATTAATTTTATAGAATATTGCACAGTGATGGTAGAACACTATAAATATTGTTCTCGCGAAAGGTGGAAATGATAACCCACTCGACGCGTCTTGTTATTTCCACCTCTGTTGGGTCGCTGAGACTATCAGACTCTTGACCAATGGGGTAACATGTTCAAGTCCAGCTCTCGCTGAACCGGACTTGGCTTTAAGTCAGGAGATTTGTAATGAACGTGGCGAAGGTCGGTGATTTCATCCGGCACTCTGATTTCCACTAAATCATCATCAAAGTGAAAAATTATGAAATACGGCGTTAACCAACAATTAATTAATCCATCAGTCCGATACATGTAGGCACTCATAGCGATATCTTAGTCATGAACAAAGCAAGGGCCTATTTTAATGGCTAAGTCGTGTAAGGATCGGTCTCGCCTTTGACGAAATCTGTTATTTATCTGATTGGACTTTAACGCCGTTTTCAAAAATATTTCATTTGCACGAAAGCAGTTGTGTTTATTGCTGGAGGAAACGGGTGTGCGTAGGCAAATTAGTGCGCATCACCAGGTACCTGACAAAGCTCAGCAGGTACCTGACAAAGGTCAAAGATTCATGGCGACAGGCAGTGATTTCCAGCACCATAAACCTCACACATTATCAGAAAAAGACAACAATTTTATTTTCTTGACTGTAAATATGACATGTGTATGTTAAAAAATGTGTACTACAAAAGTACTGTGCATAATAAAGTGGCTTTGTCAGTCTTATTGTCGGGAGGCATGACTTGACTATAGAAACGACACTGTTGGTGGGAAGCAGTGCTCGAAGACAATGGAGATGAATTATTTTCTCTTTCCTGAAATGATCATTTAGAATAAAAGAAACTGGCATGAATCTAAATCATTATTTGGTAATCATATAAATTATGTATCTCCACAAACAGTTACCCAGTTTTCGCTCTTTGTTACATTGCCAGGCAGTTCAATCGCCTCGGCCAATCGAGTCGTCCGATAAGGGAAAGCGTAAAGCATGAATCTGATGGAGATGATGTGTCACGCATATAGTTCCAAAAGGACGAAAACATGTTTTATGATAAAAAAAATAAAAATAAAAAGGTGTACAAAAATATCTTACAGGTAAAAGCTCTGTACACAAGTATATATAAGATAAGCATAATCCACTAGAGCGTCCAGAAATAGGCCTACCCTTGTCAAAGATCAAACGCGCCGACATTTCTATGGTGTCATTGAGACTGCATAAAAACGCACGACTGTGGGCTATTAGTGTATAAGTGATATACATACCACACAGGCGGATATCTAGCTCTGCTGCCGTCATTACACGACGAACGACTCCGCGTTTTCAGCCCCTTCATTAATTTAACCGTCTAAGGCTCGCCAAAAGAGAAGGGGGAGAATTCGGTTACTGTCATTCATAACGTAGTTTGCATCTCCCTCTCTCTCTCACACTGTAAGCTTTGTAGAAATGAACTAAGTAATTAGTAATATTACAGCGTTACAAACATACCAACCAAATGCCTTTGCCATGAGTAGCCGATATGACTTACTCAATGGACGAAAATCAGATCATAAATTATGTTTATACGTGTATATCTGATATCATTCCCTTGTAGATAATAATAAAATCACGAATCTTATATTTTCAAAATCCTGCATTTCTTCCCAAAGTATTATTATAGTCATTAGGCATAAAGGACCGAAATGCCACGCCGTGCAGACCAACCTGCATGGCATAATAAAATACACACATCTCAAATGTTTCCTCCCCTGAACGCTTTGCGGACGATTCCATCGTCTCACTTACTCTGTACACAACGTCGAAACGGTTCATGTAAAGTCTTCAGGTAAAATTTGTTTGGGAACTGACTGAGGAGAAATTCTTAATAATAAACGGAAGCTCTGATGGGGTTTGTTTTCTCACCACGGGTAAGCAGGGTTCATCATTTAGGGGATAAGTTTGCCTTAAAAAAAATAAGAGAAGAAAAACAAACACGGTCGGCATAATTCTCCCGGACTCACCGCATAACTAATAACTGTTCAGATACTCTTTCCAGCTACTTTTTCACTGACAAACTGGTGGTTAGGCCGTAAAAATTGAAACATTGATAGTTTCTTGGTATATATGTAGATTATAATGCGGGTCTGAGGAGCCAAATCACTCGACAACACATCGTTTTCTGCTGTGACGCACTAGTATTTCTGTACTACGTCACTGTTTACGACCCCACATTCTTCGAAAAGTACGACGTATACTATCCAGGAAAGGAGAGTAGAGCTCATATAGTTTTGGCCTTGAAGAACGACCAGTCCAGGGACTACATCTCAAGCCGAGGCTTTGAGTTTCACTCCAGCGAGTGTCTGATTTCGATTAATACATCGGTATTGGAAAATGTATCCAAATTCTTCAGAACAATTTACCGAAATAAGTTTACACACCACCGGTAAATAGTAATATTCGTGATAGTAATAGTTAACACAATCCTAAAATTTTACTTATATACATTGTCTGAGCAGAACAGGAATAATAGGTGTATAATTACACTGAAAATTCTGGATTAAGCTTGAAAGTATTTGCGGGTAGGGATGGATCATTACGATTACAAGTCAATCAATACGACTAGGAATGAATCACGAAGACCATTACCGACCTCGATACATTGCAAATGTTCTAAGTAACCGCCTCAATGGGAAAAGATATTTATGGTTCAGTTTCAGTCATTTGACACGTGTCAGTAACGAGGTCCTCGGCCAGCCGTGACAGACCAGACTGAACAAGCGACAGTTGGATTCGAATCTCTGACCTGATTGATCAAGGGATATGCTATACTTCGCACGGAAATCTTTCTTCCTTAAGACTATTCCATGACAAGCTCAGTAATAATACGGGATTTCAATGTCAATAGCCCATTAAATGATCAGTATTTAGCATAATGCATATTGAAATATAATGCCGATTAATTGAGGTGCCTTTGAGACAGAGATGGTAGATATTATTTAGGTGTGATGCAGATTATTGAGGTGTGATACAAAAATATTGAGGTGTGACAGATATATTGGAGTGCGGCATGGAGGTATTGGGGTGGAACACAAACTGCATAGTACAGATGTATGCTCATGTGGCATGGATTGATGGGGATATCACACTGATGTTAAGGTATTGGTGTGTAATACTGATGTATGAAACAGTGTTGCGGATGTGCTGAGGTTTGATACAAATGTATTGGTATGATATATGGAGTGCAGATCTATAGGGAACGTCACGCATGGGAAAGTTCGTCGGCAATTTGCCCGAGATCGGTGGTTTATTATCGGGCACTCACCTCCTGTGGAAATGGCATGAAAGAACGACCAAGGAAACGAATAAATAAATATAGTTGTCTTACTGAAGGCGTAGAAATGTTTGGTTCAGATATATGTAAATGTTGAAATGTATGCTAAAATCAAACAGATATGAGTCATTATACCTGTGCGGTAATGCAGATATTAGCCTCGGTGTAAGTAGCTTGCACCAGTCCTTTGGTTTGCAACTTGTAAACCAGGACACAGAGTTCCAAGTCTGTCGCATAAGTGAAATATTGTTGAGCACGGCGTAAAACACCAATCAAATAAATAAATAAATTTTGGACATATCTACATTACCGAAATACGGCTACGCTGACATGTCAGAGACATTAGGCGGAGCGTCATGTTATGACGTCACGTTATACGTGTTTCGGGCCGCATTGTACCGTGTACCACTTGTCTCGGGTCGTTCTATTGTGTGACAAAAGTGCACATGCTAAAATAGCGTTATCTTGGTGAATAACAAGATGGATATATGATAAAAATGCATATAGTTGTGATATGTACGCGCTGCAAATGCATGGATATGTGATAAAGATGTCGGACTACTGAGGCGTGATACTTATGGTTAGAAATGTGACATGGATATGTAGAAGTGTGATACAGATGTACAAATGAGAACTACAGATGAATTGGGGTGTGATATAGATGAGTGAAGGTGTGATATGAATGCACTGAAGTGTGACTCGGATCCATTTATGCCTGATACATATGTAGTTAGAAAATCTAGTGAATGGACCATGAACTGGGACATGTAACCACGCTTGTGTCCTATATACATATGGACAGTTTTAATAGGAGCACTAAATCATTGTTCAGAGCAATTTATAACTTAAATAGAAAGGAAAAAAAGAATGACATTGAGAAGTAGTAAATTAATAACTCTGCCTCTCAATAAATCGGTACACGTTCTCAAAAACGTTTGTAAAATGCGATGTAAAATTTCCTGGTAAATGAAAGAAAAGAGGGGAAAAAAAGTCTGACGCGTCCGCAAAAGCAATCAAGCAAGTGTTCATCCATGGGGTAGCTGACGGTTTTACACGCATCGGTCCATTGTGTGACTGCAGCCGACAGGGCTACCTCCAGCTTGTATATCCACGGCTTTCATGCTTCATCAGTCCCTGGGTAACAGTTGGCAGCCAGTAAGAAGATCCGAGAGAATAGTAATTGTGGAGTGGTTGATGGGATTGGGGCTGAGACAGCGCTTACTAGCTGGTGTGCTGGTATATATGTGGTATAGTAACTGTTCACGATTGGGCTTGGATGTATTGCTGGAACATATCCTGACACAAGGAGTATTTGGAGTTCAGGAAGAGATAGGGGACAAAACTCCATAAACTATAAACAATTGGAGCTTTGAGTGTGGAAGAGTCATCTGGTAAGCTTTGGTTAATTATCTGTCTTACGTTTAAAAACGCGTGCACGTTTAATACACGTTACACACATGAAAAGACTACCGGATAGAGAGTAAAACCACATCAGCGCTGACAGTGTGATACGTGTAGTTTGCAAATGTCACACTTTACTAGTGAAATCCGACGTCCTATTAATCTACCTCAGTTAGTGTTTTCTTCTAACTGCTCATGTAAGTGTTAAAGAAACAACAGTCTACACATCCATTTGTTAGGCATGTGTTGAGCTGGGATTGTTTTATGTGACCAAAACTCGAAGGACTCATAGTTTCGTTTCTTAGCAGAATGGGCTGTACCTAAGTTAGAACCCGAACATTTTAATTTAAACTCTTCTAGATATTTCTTCACAGTAGAGATGTTGTCATTCATGCAATATAGTGGCACAAATATTTCTTCTGATTTAGTTTCCACTATTTCACCAACGATGATGCCTTGTATTGTGTTTTGGGGGGATCCTTCTTCTGACCTCATAAAACCATGCCTTGTACTTTCCACTCTCCCATACAATGTCGTTCTGTGATACTTATGTTTCCTTCACTTCATTTTCCAGTGTTTCACCATAGTGACTAATCTTGACGTCTATAATATCGATGTTTATATGGTGATACACCCTTCTTGGTGTTGCAACGGCGTCTTATCATTTTGTAACAATGGTATTTCATTGATTGCCATAAGTTCCTGTCAACAAAAAACTCCGTCATTCCCTTATGTTCCGATCCCCACAAAGCTCAGTTTTTTCAACTTGATTTGTATATATATTAGAATTTATCATATACCTATCGTCCTTACCCACATGATACAAAGGCATATAACATTTCGTATGGTTCCTATATGTATCCTCTAAAAACATGGACTACATTCAATGTCTACATTCAAAATCCTCTCTACCGGGGAAACCTCTGAACTAAAATCGGAATTTGGCGTGGTGTAACTACAAAACACATTTAAACACATTAAACACATTTAATATCTGCATTTTAATATACAAAGAAACGACAAGCACACTCTACAAAGCCTATAAGGGTAAGTGTGTGAGACATTATGTAACTTTACCAGCAAAACTGTCCACAGTTTGATCACCGCTCTCGACCTTTTGTGCATCAGTGCAGTCAAATATTATTGACACTACGGTGATACGGGTGTAAATTTAATGTTTGCTGTTCAGTGTTCAGTTAAAATATAAACTTCATGGTGATAATCCTTAAACTTTCTCTCAAAGCAACCTTTATACACGGTCACCGGATTAAAACTTCGGTCACACACATGCTGATAGATTCACTCGGCGAGCTGATCTCGTTTCACACAAACTTGACGTTTTCGTGAATACAACATCCCTCGCTCTCCCATTCACGAAAGGTAAACAGAAAAAAGAGCACATATATTACACATATGCAGCAGTCGTCAGTAGTTTCATATATCACCGTTCAGAGTGCGATTTGAAAAGTTTCACTGGTCTGCTGTCATTGTGGGCAGACACAGTCACCGGTTACAAGGCCACACGGGGTACATATTGTCAATAAATGTAGATTTCGCATCACTGTTGTAGAACCAAATTTCCATTCAGTCATCATTATTCAGTCGTTCCTTTTAAACAAGATGTGTTTTTAAACTATACAGCACGTTGAAACTTCCCTGGTATCATTCACGTATGTCTCACATCAAGGCAGCGTGTGAGGGAATTCCCTTGCCTAGGGATTGATCAGCGTTCCGTGAAGTATAACAGGTTATACCTTATAACAGGTTAAGCCTTATAACAGGTTAAGCTCGTGGATGTTTATTACATTGATTTAATTTATGTAGTTTCCAATTGAAACTGGTGAAACAGAAATGTGTACAACATGATCATATCAGAGCTGAGGAAATTTTGCTCTTTTAAGCCCCTTTAGAAAAGAACTACCTTTCGCCTCGCAGTTTCTCTAGTTGTGGAAAGTCCCGCTACCAGTCAAGGAGAAACCGTGAGCTCTTTGACTATTTTGTGCCTAAAAAAGGTATATGATAAATAGTTAATCATGTAGGTGTGCGTGTGTCCCGCGATGTTGTATTAGCTCTCGTTGTCTGAGGTTGGTCTGTCACATCAGGCTCGCTCTTCGAGCTCGACTGATACGACAGGCCGACCTTAGACAACAAGGGCCGATACATCGTCGCTGATCACACACTGTTCTGATAATCTCTATTTATCCACTTTGACGTTACACGACGTTGTTGTGCATCATTTGTGTGTGCCATGATCACAGTGAAGATCTAAGCTCTGGGTTAAGTCATTTTCCTATAATTTTTATTTATACTGACCTGTGTAATTACAACGGGTTGATCAAATGACCAAAGTCTTTGTCACCGAGTGTCGAATTTCGTTTATTAATTAGCTAAATTATCCATTGACTGATAGAATAGATAGCCATTAAATGGAGTATTAAACTCCAAGAAAGATACAAGACAAAGTTCCTGAAATAGCACTACAAATGAACAAATCTAAAGATATGTGCACTAAAAGATATAGCAGAACTAGGTATATGCTTTTTTTCCAGTATTGCTACTTACAGATTTTAGTATCTAATCGGGTCAGATGTTACTTTCCCACAAGATGTATTTTTGAAGCGTAATGGCTACTCAAGCTGTACAATGTCCATGTCAAAAGGACATGTCATGAATGTACACATGCCACGTACACATCCCCTATTTGCGTCTTTATGTGGTAGCTGTTTTACGCCGTACACAAACATACTTCACTTAAAGGAAACCGCTCTGGGCATAGAGGACACTCCCATACATCGTCTAGTACCTGTTAAAAGCTTAAAACCGAATCTCAACCAGCGCGACCTGGAATCGAATCCGCGACCTCATTAGGTTAGGGTCTAGCCAGCAAGTTATGTTCAATTCTTTTTATACTTAAGTATGTATCTCATATATACATCGTTACGAATGTCAAGTTGTTTACAGGAGACTCGCGTGCTTTTAAATCGGCATAGCGCGTGCAGATTGCGTTGTAATTAAGCTATAGTGATCGCTATGAACCATTGATTCCATAGTCTTTTCCCATGACTGATGACATAATACGGAAAAAAATATTTTAACGGCAACAGTTGTTTTGGATATTAATGCATTGCTAGCAGGCTATTTAATAATTCATGTGCTATACATTGACAAATTCAAATAAAATGTCAAAATTTTCCAGGTGTACATATTTAAAAATTGACGTTTTCACTGCGAGTTCTTCCAGCCTTTGACACGTAATGCAAACTCTAACTATGATTAATGTATGTATTTAAATACTATATTTTCGCATAGGTCAACTTCACCCCGATGTGTAAAAGACAAGTTACTCTGTAGGCTACTTAAAAATAGCGACACACGCATATATTATATAGCTGTTAGATGTTTAATTGCACAAAACATAAACGTTGCACTACAGTTTCCGGACAATAAATGTGCGCACTCCCCTTCCCCCTCCTCTCGCCCCCCATCCACCACTTTTTAACCCCTTAACCGATCTGTAAATTTCCTAAGCACAAAGCTTTGTCAAGGCAGCCCACGCAAAAGCATTACCACCGAAAGCGTTTAATTTGCATCTGCTTAAAAGCCTCGTCCTTTGTGCTAATTGTGTAGCAAATACTCAACATATGTCCGTTTTATTGAACACATTGCCCTATCTTTTCCCGCACGGCAATTTGTTTCTCGTCTGTCTATGCGAGTTGCACCTAAATTAAATCTCAGTCTGGCTTTAGTCGGATCAACAAATCTGCAATTGAATTGCAAAACTATTATTCGCTTCTGGTTAACTTAACAAAAAAATGTGATTGCTTTTTTCTCTTACCTCGGGTAGCACTCAGCATTAAATCTCAGGTGGCAGCTATCATCTTACCACACAGATTCAGTTAATTAAGTGACAAAGGTGGATCCGTCGCTTGTTTTCGTTCATCCATGAGTGACGTAACAAGAAGTTATACATTTAGTATTATGTCCACACTACTTTGTATTGATTTTATACATTTAATTTTAAATTAAATTTTCATCTGAGATCTTACCACAGACCCATCGTGTAATAAGTTTTAAAGATTATATCTTTAAGTGTAAGTAGTAATGTATATTAAATATATATATGAAGATAACACTATTTAAGATGGACTTTTTGAAACATGCTATGCCAGCTCTTTCCACATCAATCTCAACAACCAACAAAACCAGTAAGTTCATAACGGGCCTGGTAAATCAGCGAAACCAAAACAGACCTGGTATATCTGTGAAAATATTACAGGCCTGGTAAATCAGTGAAACTGTAACAAGCCTGGTAGGTCAGCGAAACCATAGTTACCGAGGCCTACAAAACTAAGCGGAGATACGCCGCATTTTGGTTTTGAGTGACCAACGGATTTGGGACTTGTAAGATGTATTTTACTATAAAGCCAATTGTGAAAGTTAATCATACGACTACTACACAAAACATCACGTACAGTACAAAATATATGACAGATATACAGTACAATAACACTGTACAGAAAATAAACTTATTGACAGACAACATGTAGGCCTACTGGCGACTCGGTATTTATCTACAGCCTCATTCCAAAACTTTTTTCCTATGCATTATGTCATAGATTTAGTCAAATATCTCGACAGGGATAAAAAGTTACAACTACATTGGTACATAGAATCACTATAACAGAAAGCTGCAAATCCGTCGTCTGCTTCATTCATTCATGGTTGAAAGCGGACGACAGCACTTGGGAGAGGACGAGCAACGTCATCTGGCAGTTCCGAGGTTACAAACTTTATCTGTGTAACCACTAGCCTGAAGCAAAATGTGCAGTTGTTGCACATCGGATTACACGCTGGGGAATTACAACCGAATGACATCTCCACGCAGTCATTGAAAGTCATATACAAGATTTCGATAAATCCAAATTTAGGATCGATATAATACCCTCAGTGCGGATTAAAATGGGACACGGGCCCTGACGCTTGGCTGATTTAACAGGAAAGGGACTGTCACTTTTATCATCTACTGCACACTAGGAATTTGGGAGGGACATAATCGAGCTATTCTCAATTTACTTTGGAGCAGTTTTATTGCATTCGTATGGCCAGTAAGATAAGGTGTCTTGGTCCTGTATCTTGCTTAAGTTTTTGTACAAATATATTGCAACATCCTCTCTACCACCTCACTGCGGCTATACCTATAATCGTGTCTTAACGTAGTTCGCTTTAACTGCCCTCATTTTCACTTTGTTGTATTTACCTATTCGGACACATCAAGTAGACTTTTGCAATAGGGTCTCTTTGCAAGCATCTGGACATTTCCAGCATGTCTCCCTGTATTTGTTACTTCATGACAAGCCTATCTGTATTCGTTTCTTCATGACAAGCCTACCAGTATTTGTTACTTCATGACATGCCTACCTGTATTTGTTACTTCATGACAAGCCTACCTGTATTTGTTACTTCATGACATGCCTACCTGTATTTGTTACAAACAAATATATGCTTCGTGTCACGAAACCATACAACATTTCCAGTATACAAATCTGCACTCTTTCGATCTATACATTTAAACTTGAAAACAATCTTAACACTCCGACCCCAACCTACCCTCAACCTGTTCCACTTTCAACAACCAAGGAAACAAACGATTGAAACATGATCAAATTGACGGTGAGAAGAGGAGTTTGTAAACAGCTGCAGAAATCCACAACAATCGGTAGTACGGTCAGTCAGTCAACCAGTCAGTAAACCAGTCAGTCAGTCAATCAGTCTGTAAACTAATCATTCAGTCAATCAGTCAGTCAACCAGTCAGTCAGTCAATCACTTAGTAAACCAGTCAGTCAATCAGGCAGTCAATCAGTCAGTAAACCAGTCAGTCAGTCAATCAGTTAGTAAATCAGTCAGTCAGTCAATCAGCCAGTCAATCAGTCGGTCAGTCAGTACATACGTTGCAAGTTTAATTTTAATGCAATTCTTGCATATACCCGGATGGATTTTCTTATTTACACCTACCAACAACAGGTTGCAGGTACGCACTTATTACTTCTGACTGAATTACGATTATGATCTGTCAGTTAGGTAGGTATGCATGTTTTGTAAGTTTATTTTGACATTTAACATCACACATCTAGAATCAGATTTTGTCAGATGTGTTATGAATTACTTCACACTAGTACGCATGTCTGCTACCCCATTATAAGGCGAGATTTACCAAAGACTGTCTTCAGAACATGCGTTTTTGAGCTGACAATTGATCCTATTCAAACGACATTGCGCTTTGTGGATGTAAATGTTTAAACTCACTTTGTGAAAGTAACCGTTATAGACAACGTGCTTGGCCGCCAGGTACCAGAAAAAAAGAGTATCGTGTTCTGAGTGGTCCTATATTGTGTTTTTCTGACATGCAATTTGTTAAAAGCCATGCATAAAATGTGAATTCACTGCTTCAATGGACAAAAAACACATAAATCAATTAAGTTTAGATAGTAGTGAATGTTTTTACCTTAGTCTTGTACCCAGAAGTGAAAAGAGTTGTATGTCTCCACACCAGGGGGAAACAATGATCACTGATTCACTGACTCACTGACTGGATCTATGACTGGCAGTCTGACCTGGTGACTGACTGATTGACCTACTTTATGGCCACCTGACCGATTGAGTGACTGAGTAAATAACGCACTGATTTACCAGTCAACTGGCTGACTGACCATTTCATCCATTGACTTGATTAATGGCTAAACGTCTATGTGACCAATCCAACTATTGACTCACTGATTGGCTCAGTGATTGACTCATGGACTATATCCAGCTGGCTGATTTAACAGATGGCTGATTTACCATTTTACATACTAATCGACTGTCTTGCTGACAAAATCCATATAACTAAATGAGTCTGACGGACTAATTCAATTTCCAGTTCAGTGATTAACTGCCTAAGTGATAGATTTATTGACTAGTTGGGTGGCTGAGCTTTTGACTGACTCACTGACTGACTGGTTTACTGACTGATTGATTGAATGACTGACTGACAGACTTGTTAACTTACTGACTGACTTACTGACTGATTGAATATGTAGACTGATAAGAAACATGAGTTGCGCTTATTTCCTTTGTTGGAGATAATTTCGGTGATATATATATCACGGCAGTGACCCATCCTTTGTGGGTGGGAGGTCTCAACTTGGACACCAGATATGGTGCCTCAACAAGTCACCAGATATGATGCCTCAACAAATCAAAATATACTGGCACTAGATATGCTAACACCATATATTATTACCTCAAAAAGTCACAATATACTGGCACTAGATGTACTGACACCAGATTGAGTGCCTCAACAATTCACCACGTTCTGATCGTGCCTCAACAAGTCAAAACAAGCTATAGGGCTAGGTGCATATACATCGGTGCGGTATTTCACGTGGACTGCGTATCATGATGCGTTGATTTTCTCTTCATGATTTTATCAACCCAAAACACTCCATCACCGATGTAGAAAATCGAACTCCTTCATTTAGCATGGACAAGAATACCAGTTGGAAAAGCAAACAATCAACAAATAATAATGAACATTGGCTGGGTGATTAACAGAAAAAAAGAGAAGAAAAGAGTCAACAATTTTCGGGGCTAGATATAAACATGCAGATTTCAGCATTGGTGGGATGAATGAAAATACTTACCGTTGAGTTAATTAACCTGGTTAGATTACAGTACACCCAGTAACCCATGAGAAACATCGTAGTTAACAGGGTTGAGCTTTACCACTTCTAAAACTTTTGGCTCACACTTACATCATGTTGTTCGAAAGAACAGGAGATAGTGGAACATTGTCGTGTTTTCTGCCTATAGGCAGCCTCAGATCGAAGGTGTAATTCAGACTATATTGGTGTGATTGTCGTTCTACAGTAATGACACAGGGTTTGGAGAGTTTGATAACACTCCACAATTTTTATATTAGGATGATGTCTCCAAACATTAGGAAAACACGACATGACGTCTGTATCGTTTTATTCTGATAATGTTTAGTTTTCCACGTCTTTATGTTTTACGGAATGATGTTAATTCTAGTAGAGGCGGGTGGTTTGGAAAATTTGTATTCGAACTTGGTCTGAAAGATAGATACATGACGATGTCCAATCCACGAAAAGTGCTTTAAAGTGCATTAAATACTACAGCGTGAGGATTAACACCAAAGCAGTAGAGTCGGTGAATTCCGGTCTTCTGTTAATACACCTAAGTTATTCTAACTCTAATTCAGTTTTATTCTAACTGTTCATGTAACCAATTAAATAGTAGCAGCTTACAGGCCCTGAAGCATTATGGCTGTCTCAGTATGAGATAAAAAATCCATTGATGCCTATTGGAGGTCACTGGTCTGGAATCACTCAAAGGCCAAAAACCACTTTTTTATATTAGTGGAAGAAAACAAAGAACTAACCGGACCTGAACTCACACGCAAGCAAGAGTTTATCCCATCAAATGTACTTCGTGTTATATATCGTCGAAAGCATTACCACACTTTTGTGAGATAGATGACGTTGTTGTCTGGTGCGTATAGCTGTCAGGGTGTCGTTTACCGAGGAGTTAAGAGACGTGGGGATACAGTAACTTTGGGGTTTACTCCGCGAGGCTATTCTCTCCTACCTGTGCGCTGAGTAGGATGGGCGCGTCGCTGGGCCAACCCCGGGTATACAAGTATGAGTGCTCAGAGGTGTGTGATAGCCCTGCCCTGTGTGCTTAGTGAAGTGTAGAGAAAAGATAGAATAAATTCTTCACTCAGGATCATAGAAATACACCCGACCTCGGAATCACGAATCTTGGTCTGAGTCTTGATTCAGATTTCGTCTCAGCTTGTGATGTTATTTCTGAACTTATACTTGAATTTACACGCCAATGTTCCACTCTGAAATGCAAGTCAAACACAATTCTTAGAACAGAATTCCTTGAGCGCTATGAATTGTTATGACAAAGTCTGACTTACGTCAAAGACAAATTCATGATCTTAGGACATGGGCTACATAGAACAAAACGATATGTAAGTCGCTCGGTCTGTCTGTCAGCTCGTCCGTTTGTGGATTGGGCGGTCAAAAGTTAGACATTCTATCTTTTAACATGTGATATTCACTTAATGAGGTACCGCAGTGTAAGACAACATGGACAGGTTCATAGCAGGATGCACAGTTATGGGGAATTTGAAGTTGAAGTTGCTTTTTTTCAATTTCTGTAGATATGAGATATATTTTCCTGTTAACTCTCGGTCGTACTCAAATTGCTTGCAAGTTTGGTTGCAATTATTTTCAGTTTGAATCCAGATAATACGAGTTAAGCACGACTTTCATTGGTGTCAATAATTCAAAATGAAATCTGCAAAGACTTGCTTTGTTATTGATAATAAGGCCACTGTACTCATTAGTAGTATCACTGTAATCTAAGAATATATTTCATCTCCTTTAAATTTGTACTGTTTGTGACACCTACTGTGCAATAAGAAGAAAAGGAGCCAAATGTAACTAAGCAGACATTAGGAATACAACAGTATTCTTTAGGAAATCGTCGATTATAAGATGAAATATTTCGAGGAAAAAAAGTTACTCATTTATTGGCTGTTTATAGATGTGTAAAACCCTAGTTGACAAACATTACAAAATACACTGTATATGCATGGGTAAATTTGGATCAGACACATAAAATATAATCAACAAAAGCGTTAAAGCCAGAATTATCTCCTATATGGTGTGACTTATTTGGCCCATCTTACAAATATGCTATGGGTCATAGTTTTATTCTGATCTTTTGACTTTCTCTGCCAGCGGATTTAAAGAGACTAGATTTTATACTAACAATGATGTATGGTCTTTTGTTATGATGACCAGATTAAAGAACTCTCGTGGCACTTTAATCAATCTGTCGCGATTGCCTGAAATCCCACCAGATCCGGAAGCAAAAGGTGTGCATTTCGCCTACTTCTCGATACTTCGTTGTAACAAATATTTACACACAAAAAACGCTCATCACGGTAAAAGTGACAGATGACCATACTTCACTGTTGACGCGATACAAATTATCACGCTGCTTCAGTTACACTCTCTTAGCTTTAGATTTGTCTGTAGCTATCAGGTGTATAAGTGAAACCAGGGAGGGGCCTTTAGTCATTAAGACAGCTATCATCCATCATTGAACAAAACAGGCCTGAAAATAACTCAGTTACACTTTAAGAACCGAATTGTGACGGAAACTGAAGCTTGAAAAGAAACTAAAGATGAAAACTTTTTACCAAATTCAATAGCTACTATAGGTTCTGTACGAATTTTGTTAACTCCTGCATTGCAAAAGAAAAAAGAGAACGTTTGCTTTTGGGATTCAGACAACCGGAAAAGGTTTGAACACAGTGTTGCTGACAGGGATCTGGCTAGACACCCCGCCCGGTCTACATGTTTGGACTAACTCAGGGTTGTTCATCATACGGAGGAGAAGAGAAAGACGAAAGACCATCTGAGGAGGGTTTTCCTTTGTGCACCACCGTAGACCCCTCAGTGTGATGGTTTTCTTCTCGCCTTTGTGCGGGTGTAGTCTAAGTGTGAATGGGTCACGCGATAGTATCATGGACTCAATGGCGATCACCCACCGAGATCAGGTTAGTTTTGATAGCATCGTCTTCTCTTCATGGACCCGCTAAATGAACAGCACTATATAGCCCTTTGTCAACAATCAAGCCCACCTGCTATCGCAGGTACGTCTTCAGCGTTTACATGAACAGGTATAGAATAAAACCCCAACTGAGGTGAGCCGACAAGAGGCTGGATTTCAATGGTTACGTGTGACCATTTGTCAGCTATTAAACTGTGCTCGGTGCTCTGGTCATTCCACCTCATCTGTAATGTTTTATATCGTACTATGCAACTTAGGGTCAATGTAACGTGTGACTTTAATAGACAGAGGTGAGGACTCGTCGGTGGGGGTGTTGTGACGAGAACCTAGGTTTCCTGAGGACACACCTATCCACAGGAATTTGTAGGCGTGGCTGTAGTTTTTTAATCTCGATCCAAGTCGCTTTTGATGCGACATCTCGCGACATTGATAGCGCTGCCT
The DNA here is from genome assembly GCA_016165875.1 of Acanthopleura granulata. Classification (NCBI taxonomy): domain Eukaryota; kingdom Metazoa; phylum Mollusca; class Polyplacophora; order Chitonida; family Chitonidae; genus Acanthopleura; species Acanthopleura granulata. Next base: position 11,002,777 of record JABBOT010000016.1, read on the forward strand.
GGCTTTGGTCAGGAGAACTACGCAGGAATGTCAGGCGAGTCGAGCAAATTGAACGGCACAGAATGTGTTGTCCGTCCATTTTTGACCACCTCATAAGAAGGTAATAAATTAACCCCTTACCCTACCTGTATTAAAAGAGCCATCGTCTGGGTTTTCCTGGGAGATAGATTGATCAGGGGAAGCCAACCCACCACCATCCCTACCCCCCACCCCCGCACACGAGCCGCCATATTGCTCCAACACCGAATATAATACAATCAATGCCAACCTGCCCTTTGTCGTCACATAGGGACATTTGGTGTTTCCAGATCATATATACTGGCATTGAAAGGAAGACACTTTTAAAAACTATACTGAATTGTTAATCAAGACTAATTGGCTAGGCTATTGGAGTAATTTATCCTAAGAATTGACCGTGTGCTTGGAATAGACTCACTGTTCGTTTAGTTAGTTGACTGAGTAATGATACAATATGAAACTACATGTGTAGGAGATGATACGATGTGATACGATAGACAGAATAGAGTATAACATAGGATACCATCTGATATATTATGTATTGTGTTGTGATACGGCTTGATCTGATTTGGTCGTCATTCAAAGTCTTTATCTATCCACTTACATTCGAATTCGGTTCGACTCCTTGATTAGCTGTGGCAGGATGGTGAGAGTGGTGGGTGAGTTTATGGTCGATGTGTGCACTGAACAACTTGTTGAATCTTTCATTGGAGAATACCAGTGTGGTTTACCTTGCCAGCTGCCTTGCTTCGTGCGTCCAGTTGTCATATCACGTCCAGACTGTAACATAATTAACCTAACCTGTTTAATGGCATATGCTACTGAAAACAATCAATCTTTGACCAGTCATCCTGTGGAGAAACATTGTGGTTTTAACGTTTAATACGTGATAAAACTACAGGTGTTAATCCTGTTAATCCGTTATAACTGAACGGGTACTCTTTAAAGTAATGTACACATAACCATGAATTGAAACAAACACTATTCTGTCAATACTATTGCAAAAATTTGCTTTCGTCATTTTAAGCTGCATTGTTTATCTGATTTCAGTAACTCCCCTGTGTGGTAAATTCGAATTTAGCCTATTTTTGTCTCAGTTGCAGCTAGGTTGGAGAAATTTTCAATGACGACCTGCTCTCCCAATCAAGGCTCGCTTTCGTATATATCTCTTGTGCCTTTATCTCTCTAACGCAGGAAATAATTATTCAGTATGACGTAATATCACAACCCAATTATAATAAATAATAAGGAAAAAATCTGCAAACTAAAACAGTTCTAAGTCCACAACCAACCGAAATACAAATATAATGTCAACACGATATTCAAAAGTACCGCTGGGAAATCATAAATCATACAAATCATAAATGTAATTACTTTTATTTATTTACCATACTCAATAATACCATGCTCCACGTACTCAAGAATATTTCACTTATACGACGGCGGCCAGCACTATGGTGGGGGAAAAACGGGCAGAGTCCGGGGAAAACCCAGGACCATCCGCAAGCTGCTGACGGACCGTCCCAGGCACGGCCGGAGAGGAAGCCAGCATGAGCTGTTCTTGAACTCACTGCGAATGCATTGGTGAGGAACTTCTGGACCATTGTACCTTACTAGCTGGGACCTAACCACTTGGTCAAGGAGTCGCCCACCAGCGACTCGGTAGGACATGACTCAAATGATTGCATACGCTAGAGGTACAATTCACAGCAACGGCACCCGAGTCATTGCTCCGCTCTGGCGCGTTAACCACCTAGGCCACGAAGGCCCCTAGGTGTAATTATACAGCTATTATACGCTTACTCGTGATTGTATAACGCCTCGTGGTCTTCCAGTAACCTGCGGATGGTCCTGGGTTTCCCCCGGGTTCTGTATACCCGGTTTCCTCCCACCATAATGCTGGCAACTGTCATATAAGCGAAATGTTCTTGAGTACGTCGTTAAATAAACCAAACTGAGCGTTTCATATAAACAGCTATAGTCCAAGACTTTCGCATTGTTCACCAGAGTCAACTATGCATCTCACACTTTCGTTCTAGTTAAATTTTTTGTTGACTACTTTTTATTCCTGTGTTTTGGCGTTTCCTAGTTTCTCGTAGGAACGTCGGTTGCGATGAATGAGTTCCGTGGTCAACTATGTGAGATAATTAAATGCAACCTACGTGTGTCTATATCCACACGTGATCAAAGCGTCGTTTCTATGCCCTGCTAGGAAAAAGTTAAAATACTGAGGACAAAAAATGACTTCGTACCGTGGCGAAACAATGTTAATAACGCAGAGACACGAAAAGGAAAAATTGTCCAAAAATATTAACAAAAAATACGTCATATCATGCATGCTGTATACAGGGCAAGCTGGCGCCAGACCACTTAACACTGATAGACAAAGAACAATTAGGATGACATCAGAGGGGAGTAAAGCATCGCAGCGTTAGCCTCAACAACAACAACGACGAAATCTGCATGGGTGGCAGCGTCAATACCTATTTTCTCCGGTGATCTAAGACTCATATAGTATATGAATTTCTGGCCCAAATCCGTTTTATTTAACATCATACAACTGAAATTACATTGTATGTAAACCATTACCCCATGGCAATGATCTAATCCACTTTGAATTGTCGAGTTCTCGCTGGTAGATAGTTATTCTATTAATTGTACCATGATCCGATGTACCATTTTGAAAATATATAATTGTGACATTCTACCATTTTGGCTGTATAAGACCTAATGGCACTATTATTGTCGTATTGCTACCATGACACTATACCCTTACGGGTTAGAGTGGCGTTTAAGATCTAAGTGTCATACTGCTATGTGCAGGAAACGTTGTAATCCCAAAATGTCAGGAAAGAGGGCAGGTCTTCACCAAAGCGTCAGGTTCGACATTCAAATACCACTCCCAGATCAGGAAGCACATTCCGAGCCGATAATCGCAAGACGCATTTTCAAATAACCTTAAGCATCGGCTGGAAAGGTAATGTGTAATAAATAAGCAAAAGATAGAACTCACGAGATGTAAGTTAAAGAGAGACAGTCGTCGGTTTTCAGTGATGGAGGGAAGAAAGTCAGTAGTTAAGTTGTGACATCCAATTCAAGTTTCAAACTCGCTGAGTATGAATAATTTCTAGGTCGAATACAATTATAGGTATCTCAGCGGCGCTTGGACTGCACACGTTCATAAAGTACCATGTTAATGTAATAGAGACGAATATTTATGCACCCTTCGGGTTGAGCGGAATTAGATAAAGCGCTGACTCAGATCGCCAGCGATCCCACACTTTCTGTATATATTCGTCACTCACTGTAGAATGTTATATGAAACTTAGAATGAACATATTTCATGAAGTATCCATGACACAGTATTTTTTGAATCTACACTGCATATAAATTTGTGGCGTAAACTGAAATCGCCACATCTTAGGGAACGTCTAACAGATGTCATTAGACCATTTGGCATTTTGTTATCCAAATACGGAGAATTCAAAATTTTAAAATTGAAATTATGTCTTTTGTCTGTAAAAGACGGTTTCAGGGGAGATCTTGGCTATCTTTGTACAGATATAGATCCAAATATAACCGGTACCGTCAGGACTCTGTTCCTTTCGATTCCAACGAAGGTAAACCGTTTTAGTTATGGTCCAGGAAAATACACGAGCACAATTTACCACGCCTGACAATATAAAATGACCAATTTCACCGGTACATGCATAGTACGGTAATATCTTAGATGAGGGTTCAATGGCTACCGTAGCCAGAAAATAATTCTATATCTGGATAAACTTTCTACAATTACACAATTATACAACCATCTAGCCGCACCGCAGTGACATGTACCAAACTAATATGACCAGCATAACATAATCAACCTCACCACTAAAAAAACATCCATGTACTATATAAGACAACAGCACAGAGTAAAACCAGAGCAGGGACGACAGTGTGATAGTTGACCAATGGTCACGCGTTACCGGTGAAATCTGGTCTCTAGACAATATACCTCAGTTAAGGTTTTATGTTTTTACCTGTCCATGTAAGGTTTAAGAAGTAACAACTTACACCCCATCCCCAACCCACCCTCCTGCACCATGGCTTAAGCAGAATGAAGTTAAAGCAGAAGTAACAAAATTCCTGTTCAGTTAAATGCAATATACTAGATGTCACTGGTTTAGAATTACTCAAATTGATCTGTTGCTTTCTTGTTTCTTCCGCGTTGACATGTGACAAATGTCATATATGACAAAAAGAGATATTTTCAAAAATGCTTCACTCTACTGTTGTGACACGAATTAAAAATATTTTTAATATGAAAATACTGACATAGTTTTTGACCTGTATTAACTGATGATAACGGGGTATGGCTTTATTAAAACTTTCTTTAATAACTGCCATGTTTGAACTTCATGCGCTGTGATAAAAACGGTGTATTTTGGAAATTAATATGTTATGTTTTATTTAAGTATTGATTGCCTTAATTAGTCTTGTATGAATTAGCAAGGTCACGTGAACCGAAATGCGCCGCACTTTACTCCATGCTACCCTGTATTATTGCGTCCCCAACCCTACCTTACTGTACAACCCATGCAACATCTTCCCTTCCGAGTCGTATTGTTTCTTGACGTGTACACATCGAGACAAACTCCATGGGTGGGAAAGTAGCTTTAAGAGGTTTCACTTAAAAAGGGTTTCATTAATAAATAAACACAAGTGGCTTTATGACCATTTAACAATAACGTAGCATAATAGTCCGTTCTTCGGATTAAACGACACCTGCTAGTTTTGACATTAATCCGACATCAGTATTACTGAACAATAAAAGTTTATTATTTGATTACGAGGTGTGAAAAACTAAAGTCTAGAACTAGTTGCTTTAATCGGATCGAGTCAATGAAGTCACGATCCCTGAATAAATATTTAAATTTTTGCCTGTTTAAAAAACAGATACATATTGAAATCCGGAAATTGACGGAAATTCCAAAGTTACTCCAGGTAATTTACACGAAGCCCTAGAGAGACCACCGTCGGCGAACAACAGTAATGTGTAAGATAAAGATAAATGATGTTGACAGACTTCAAAGTCACACGATTTTCACGTCACTAATTTAGATATATCACCTCCTGCAAGACCCACGCCTGCTGCCAAATCGCCACGCCCTCTTCCAGACGCCCACCCAGATATGAATATGCGGGTTGTGTCAGACGGTGCCCGTCTCTTGCGTTGGCAGGGATGTAAGTGTTGTGTAACTCTAAGAAGAAGACTTGGGTATCCTTTCCATATTATGTGATGTTTGTACGTCTAGTTTCTAAAGGTCATAATGAAACTTGTCATATTCACCCAACATTTTCGTTACTCTAGCAGGTAGCGCACATAGGCTACCTCTGACTCAAGAAGACTATCAGTGTGCAATGAATCAATGGATCGGTCAATCAGTCAGTCAGTCAGTCAGTATGTCAGTAAGTTAATCAGTCAGTAAGTCAATCAATCAGTCAGTAAGCCAAGCAACCAATTGGTCAGTCAATATTTCCAATCCTTTCCCCCCTGCATAGGAAGGAATCAATCGATCTGAATGTCAATCGGTAGGTCATGGCAATTAATGAATCATTCAATCAGTCCGTTAGTCAGGTAATCAATCAACCTATCAGTCAGTAAATCTGAGAACCTGAGAGTTAATCGGTAGTTCACGACATTCTTTATGCAATCTTGACCTCGCATGCAGAAACTCACGTACATCTAGCCTCTCTAGTTATGATATGAGTAGTTATTACTATAGGACATATACAGCAGTTTGCGCAGATTCGGAGAATAGACTGACATATTAAACGCTTTGTGGGGGTAACTATATAGAAAAACGTCCAATGATAACCACAATTACCGTTATATTTATTTATTTTATTGAGTTTGTGTTTACCGCCCTTCTCAAGAATGTCTGACTTGTAATAAGACGGCGGCCAGTTTCGTAACCCTAAGTCCCAACCCCCCTGCCTTTCATTATACGACGGCGGCCGTCGAAGGAAACCGGGCATAGCCAGTAGGAAACCCACGACAATTACTGATAAGACTATTTCATTAATACGACTCCCATACTCATGGATGGAAAATACGGGAATAAATAAATAAATAAACCACCTCTCCTCAAAAAGTATCTAACAAAATTCATGACACAAAGGCGCATTCAAGCCAATGGGAGATGCATGAATTCGAACTCCAAAGCATTCGTTGCTCAGAGAACAGTTCATGTGTCATCCAGGATTCCACTTAATCTTCATACGTTCTCAATAGCCTTGTCTTACTATGTGTGGTGAAGTCTCGATCATGGTTGTCATTTTGTCTATGTGCTGAGAGTTTTTGGCGTTCTTTTTACTACTTTGTCAATTGCTAAACATGGTACATTACTTTTTAAACACGTACACGAACAGTTAGGATGAAACTGAGATAAAATTACAAGAGGCCGGATTTCACCAGTCACGTGTGATCATTTGCACCTGTCACACTGTTTTCGCTGATCTGGTTTTACTCTCTGTGCTGTTGTTTTTGTTATGGATTGGCAGCTAATTGTCTTTCATGTTATACCTTTGTAGGGTTAGTTTTGCTCTGGTCATTACGGTGTTTCCTCTGGTCATTACCAGGTTTCTTTGAGGCAAAGCTCGATTCCTCTCGTCAGTTAATTATATTGTTGCATTTACAATGCAGACAACACTTTTAGAGTTTATCTGTGACTTCAAAATTTTTGGTTTTTGATCAGAATGTAAGTTGTTAATTATATGCACTCTTACATGGGCACTTGGAAAAACTGAATAAATGAACAACTGCAGATGTGATGTGACAGCACATCCACTTATGCACTCTTTCTGTGCAAAACAATTTACTATCTTTCATCAATGCCGATATGTGAAGGAGATACCATGTAAGACAACATTAGTAGGTTTATAATGAGGTTTACAACTTCGCCTGAAAACCAGACAAAGTATGAATAAGATGCATTAATTTACTTATTGTGTTGAATGGCGTTATAACGCATTTGAGAAAACTTTCAGAGAAAGATTTTTGATGGCAAAATGATTGATCTACTAGAAAAGTGACACAGATAATAAAGAATATAAGCGATACCTTAGGTCTGCCATATAGCAGTAGGCAGTGTGCGCTGTACTCGAAGAGATATGTATGTGACAGCTCATTTATCTGTCAATCATTCATCAAGGTATGCTAATTACCCTCCCTCGTCGTTTAATCTCTCCACAGGTGTTCATAGCGTCACATGGTGATATGGGCGGGGCGTTGGGCGGTGCTACAGCTGTCAATCATGTACTGGACATTTGCAGATGTCGTTTGGCAGGGTGAGGAGATCGCTGATCAAAGAAGTCGGGGCTAATAAAGACTTCAGTGTCCCTCAAGTTTTCACTTCATACCCCCCAGCTATTGCGGGCGGAAAAATCACGCAGGGAGAGCTGGCCGCTGTGCGCTGAGGACTAAAATACAGAAATGTACAACCGAAAAAGCACACAAAATGTATATATATATATATAAACAGATAGAAAAGAAGTATTTTGGTACACTTGTCTTGTAGAACTATTTGTCCAAGGGAAAACTTCCCGATTCTTTTGAAATTCGTTCGATAGGTCGGTTTTATCGCTTCTACTTGACACTCATATTTAAATCAACCGGTTGCCCTGGAAGCTAATGAGTGGTACGACAAAATAGATAAACTGATAGTAGAGTGCTTGAAGAAGGCAGTTGTGTATTAAATGGGATGTTAAAGGGAAGGCGGTATCTAGCCATAGCGTGTTTTCTAAAGTGTAGGCTGCTCGCCTGATTTCGTTTAACAAGAGCCGCTTCGTACACGCTTGCTTGTCAGATAGCAATAAGGTACGAGTAGACAAGCGACGGTGACAATTTGACTACCTGGCTTGACTAGTACGCTTAGTCACCTGGCGATGAGCTGTAGTACAAGACGGGCTTCGGTGGATCAATGGAAGTTACTTGCGCCCACTCCTATCTGTGATTTACCTGTGTAAGGCTTTGCTGCATGAAGGCACCATCGGCCGCCTGACTGAGATGTAAACATATACATATATTTCCGACATCGTCTCTCCATTGAAAAGTTTTATTTTAGCTTTTATTGCGCTTATCATCAGTTATCACTGGGACGAAGTCTATGGGATTATAACCCCCTGCTGGCTCTCACCGTGTGTGGCAGGACTTCCTCACAGCAAGCCAGGGTTAAACAGTGACCCCAGTTTTTACACTCCAACAACATATTATAATCGAAGACGACGTCGGCATCGATGCGTATTTGTACCTGTGTGTAATAGACGTGTGGAAAACAGCGCCGGAACAGCCTGTAATAGTCATGTCGCTGTTTCCACAGGTAGGTGGGAAGTTCCAACCTTTGTCCTGCTGCCTCGAAGCCCTAAAGTGTCGGCAGATAAATTGGGTAGCTACGCCACGAGCCCACAAAACGGAATCGGTGGCGTCCAACCCTCGTCTCACCACCCACGGGGATCTAGTCCAGTGATGTGTGGTATCAGAACGGTTAAACGACCGTAGCCGAAAAAAAAAGGCCAACTATTATTTTTATGGGGGTATTCGGCGGAACAGTCCGAGTTTTCGCACAGGAGTGAAAGTTGTGTGTTTTTATCTTAACCCCCGCCAACTCGTCTGGCTGCCCGGGGGAGGATGAATAGTCCTGGGCTTGCCTGTGGGTGATCAGCGCTAGAGGTACGTCGGCCCCAGACAATCCGGACACGGCTTGGGTTTGGACTTCTATTGGATTGCGAAGGATTACCACCACCGACTCTTCGTGGACAATTACTAAACCAATAAAACACGACAAATGGGCTTTTTACCGTCACCGAAAGTGTGAACGTAAACAAAGGCAAATTGAAAGGAATTCAAAAGAGAAAAGAAAAGTCACCTATTGACAAATCTAATTAGCGATTGCTGCCATTATCTTTCGTAGCCCCCTCCCCCCTCCCCGATTTCCTCCCTCGAACATATGGCGTTGGCCTGTCTCTCCCCTGAACCACAGCTCGGTTTTTCTGGTATATATATTTGTGTCAATATTTTCTCCCCATACCTGTGTTGGATTTGGTCGGGAATTCCAGGCAAGACCTCTTAATCCGCGATACAACAGAGTTCCAGATATTTGGGAAGAGGAAAGTGTCGTCTGCGTGCTTTGAAAATAGTTCGAGACCACGTCATACGGGGAAACTAATTCAAAGAAAACCCAGGAAAACAGCGGTTTCTTGAAAAAAGTGACACTTCTTTGGTGTGCTTTGTCCCAAAGCTCACCTCCCTGGAATTAACATCTTTGTGTTATTGGGTGTTCAATTGGTTTTAATCAAGTCACACATACACAAAAAAATTGCCAGAGGAAAGATTTCTTGGACGCTTTCTACACTTCATCATGAGACTAGTATTAATGGCTTTAATTATGATAGTATCACTTGGATATTTTGTCTGTGATGGGAAGAAAACAAGAATTCGCGGAGTACAATGGTGGTAAGTATTATTGTCTATGTCACATAACTGCTTTGTTTATAGCATCGGGTCATAAATGATACTCAGTGATTTCAGCATCGCGCAAATGTCTTGCATATTCATTGTTGCCGGTAAAAGACTTAAGCCACCTTTCCGTATATTTAATCAATCAAATCACTGTTTGGGGGGAAAAATTGTTCACCCGAGAGATGAAAAGATCCCGCTTCTTTTTACCCACGTACATTAAAGTGATCTGGTGGTTTCATTAACGGAAAAGTCGCGAGCCTTCAGCTCAGGGGCACTCGATTAACACGACAAGGCAAACAGTAGTGGTTTAGAACACCGCTTAGAGAATACTGATTTGTTGACTTTTCGTAATAGTTTTGTACGCACAGCTGTTTAACAGTCTACTACTGCTTAAAAGCCGTTAATCAAATAATCAAGCGGAGAGATAACCACTTGAAAGGTCCTTTGTCTTGCACCGCAAATTATAGGATTAAGCGAATTGAAAGGCGAATTTCGGTTGTCGACTGTTAAGTGTTTGTCAAAGAATAGCAAAAAATAACCGTTTTCTTTTTGGCACCAGTTCCCAATAAGAAATTTTTCTGTTTTCATAAACAGTTAATCTAAAAAATATAATTTCTTATCTTTTTTTCGAAGAACTTGTCTTTGTGGCATCACTTTAATGTCAACTCAATGAGATTTAGCACCCTGGTTTGAAAATGTTTTTTGGCCATTTAAATACACATGGATATACAAAATAAGCACCACATTTCGCCACTTTTTATTCATTTTTTCCCATCTTTTGTTTGACACTGAAAAAATTTCGTTTGTCACACAATGTAAATGAAATTCATTTTGACAGAGACTTAAATTAAGCGTGTGTCAGTTGGGTAGAAGGACTCCATCCATCGGTGGCCTGACAGTTGTCATCTTCTATCCAGAAATGTCACTCCGAGCCTTTCATGTTGACGAACATGTGGTATGGCGGAGAATTACACATGTCGTGTCGAACATGCCGGAAACAATCCTAGGGAGCTCCTTGCCTCTTTTTTGGCTTACTCATTGCTAGGTTTATTCATTCATTGAGTCATTGACTACTCATAATTCTTTCCCTAAATCGTCCTGTCTTGAATTTACTGATTTGCTCATGCTCCAGTCATTCAATTGGGCATTTCTTAATCACTCTTCTCTTCAGCAAGATCAATCTATCCACTGGGAATTGGTATAACGTCCTCTAAACCTATTCCACTGCCATAAACCAAGCACACAGTACAAAAGCAAGTTCCCAACAAATGACTGCTCTATATTTGGAGCTTTCCTCTTCTGCGACGTACCTGTTACGTCTTACTTAAAGACATTTGTGTGTTATTTAAATTACTAAAGTTTTTAGAAAGTTCCATATATCTTGTATTGGAAGGAATAAAATTCGAGGTGAAGACACCTGGATTATATATGCGTATTTGGTGATATTATTATAACTGACTGTTATGCCAAAATTTGGTATAATAACATTAAATGTCTGTGCTGTCCTAAATTGCCCATGGGTAGCGTGCAACGAATACCGGACACGGAATATAAACGAAAGCTTCTCTTTTAAGTCCCATTTAAAAGCATTTTTGCTAGAAATAATTTAGTTGGGAAATTATTCGAATGTTAATCTACCCAAATGTGATTAGATTGTAAAAGACAGATGTGTCGTTTAACGATTGATTAATGACTCAAGCTGTTCTTGATAAATGTATTAAGGTCTGCTTTCTTGTTACATGGAAACCAATTGAAAATCTGTGGTTAATCATCTTAAATATAAAGTGATGAGAAATAGAATAATGGCATGTGTCACTAAAGTACATTTAATTACTTTAGACTTTGCTGACAGAAGAATCCTATTCGACAAAGGCTACATTTGCTAATAAACGATCTTGTCTTACAAACCAAGAATGGACCACCATTAAAATGTCGAAATTTGAAAATGTAAAACGTCTCTTTTCAAATTTACTTCAGATAATAACTCGTCAGTGTGTAAGGAAATTTCTTGTCCTCGGATAGAGACATCCCCACACAAAGGCCTTTGTATTGTCTTTATTGTAGGAAGTTTGCATATGTTTAATCTCGATGGAGTTGTCTACCTCTGTGGCACAGAGAATGTGTAGACATAGTCCTGAACGTGTAGGCATACCTTTGGAATGTCACACAATTTTTATGTTGCATAAATTTTAAAATAATATGTCGAAAAGAACACGAAAGTTATAGAAATTCTAAGGATATTTTTTGGCAAATTACACTTGCCAGATACATAAGTGTATTTGAAAGGAAAAGCATGAAAGAATAAATTTTTAGCACACATTTTACCAATTTTTGTGCGTCTGACAATGGCATCAAAGCCGTCTCGAATGACAGTTTCTTTATATGGCCAAACGATCTTTTATGCCACCGTGGTGTTTGGTATCACATGACGGTAATCAGCGTACATAAGCTCGGCCACGCTCCCGCTGTCACAGCATGCAGGGTTAAGTGGACAGGTTGCAGTTTTCTGGACTAGTACGCCGTATAACAATAAACGCGCTGATAAGGTGTGTACATGGCTGTATTATGTCCTTTATATTGTAGCTAGAAACATACGTTGGATATATTTCGAATTGATCCTAATTTCTAGATGAACCCGTTTTCTACCGCATAATAACATTTTTTGTCTCTTTGACTAGAATGTCACTTATATCTATAGTCAGTTCATATTGTGGCGCTCATTTTGACTCACTTTGCATCACCATTTTTTCCTTTGACATTCTAATATTTTGTTATATGCTAGTATAATACGCAGTATTTTCAAATATTTCGACATATAACTTCAGATGAGCACTTTTTTTACTCATGATGAACAATTCTTCCTTACAAACTGGAAGTAATAAAGTATTCACAAAATCAGTCGTTCCGAAAATTCTTGAAAATGTATTTACTGATCCGAAAATGATATGAAAATATTCGGTGGGAATAAATTATATGGTGAGGATATGAGATAATTCTTCTCGAAATATCGGTGCTGTTCTATCCCGCACGAAGTATACAGCTGAAGGATATATACACGGGTATATACGTATCACTGTAGATATACATCACCAGGAGCAGCCTGCTTAGGCGGTCATCGAATTTGTAGTTCGAGCACTGTCGAATTAATTTGGCCTGCGTTTCTTAGACACGGCTTCAGTTGGTGCACTATATTTACCCACTGTTCTGAAACCATTTGTCAATGTAGCTGTCAATGCTGAATCTCTTACCTTCTCTTTCTGTCCTTTGCAGAGCTGGGTGGTTTGACGCGCAGCGCTGGTCACGTGATGTCCACTTATACGAATTTAATTTTTTTTACCAAGGAATAATGTGCCCGCATCGTGACTAGAATTTGATTGAAATGATCCAGGAACAAACCATTGAATAAAGTCTGTTATCTACCCAAAGGGGATCACTGTTCATTTTTAAGGGAAGGAGTGCATAGATGTGTGTATAAAATGAATGTAATGCATGTTTGTCTAAATAGGCTATATATTGGATACACAGATTCTAACAAGTTCATCTCCTTAACTTCGCACGATGGTCATTCAGCTGGCTTGAACTGGTAATCTCAATGGCCATCCCACTGTTTGATTTTTAATGGGTTCATTTATTCCGGTACACATTAATTGATTAGTTGTGCAGTTGATTGGTTGATTTTGGAATAATCGTCAAGGATGAATTAATTTTACACTTTTCAGTGGAGACCTGTTCTTTAAACAGCAGAAGAAGTCTGGCTATGTACTCATTCTCTCTCTCTCTATATATACTGCCGTGAGATACGACGTCGTTTTCGTTTCCCACGAATCACTTACATTTTGCACACATGTAGGCGATTTATGACTTATCAAAACAATTCCTGTGGTCTTTTTTTACGCGGTGATCATTTGCGTAACACGCGATTTACCCCATGCAATTGTAATTATTTCATATTTCACCTGGGTCATTTTTGCACCTGCTTAGGTGACACTATACCGAACGTTAGAATCAAAAGTTCTACTAAAATATTTCGTATTCTGCGTTTTAGAAAAAATAAAATCCGTTCACGTTTTTATTGAAGCAATCTTAAAAAATAAACAAACATAAAAAAAACAAAAACTGCTTCATCCAAATAAAAAAATAAAGAAGGCACGGAGTGCAATTATCGCCATGGTCTGGTATCTAACTTACTACAGGGACCCTTTGTGGACCTACCACTGCAGGCGTAGTACATGTCAGCTCAACGTATAACATATACGTGCTCAGGGAGAGAAGCATGTATTCATTTTCTTACGAAAATATTTTTCTACTCCAAAAATTGATTTATTTTTAGAAAGACCTTAGAGGGGCAGATAAATCAATTTATTTCTCTTTGGCGACTGTAGGTGTTGTGAAAGCCCCTCAGTTGTGACGGGAACGAAGCTCTCTCACCGCAAAAACATTGAACGCACAAAAACACCATACCTGTCTGGTATATTGTAGTCCCATCTATGTATATATATATATATATATATATATATATATATATATATATATATATATATATATATATATATATATATATGTTGGGCTGCTGCAGGTTACTTAAGTAACGCTCTGACAATATATATGCTCTGATCAAGTCACCGATATGCGGAGTTATTGATTTTTATTTACATGACACCGTGTTAATTAGTCGGTATTCCAACTAGACACGCGAACTCTTCGCGTTCAGTTATTAAATGTTTTGCACGGGTAAAATATGTCACCAGCTGTTATGTTCTGACTGAACATATTTCCACATCACTCTGATCCCCATCCAAAAAACTTTCATGAAAGAAAAGTGTAGCGGCTTGAACATATACCAGATTGGGGGGAAGGAGACGGTCATTTAATCCGTCCATGAATTTATGTGAATAATCACAGTTTGTCACCTTGTATTTGTTACGCGCGTACTTGTACTGAAAAACCAAGTGTCTTTGAACTTTTGTTTTCACCCATTCGTAAAACAGACCTTCATACATGGTATTTAACTAAAATATCGCTTTCAAGCACCATAGTCATGTCCCACGTCATGACTATGCTTAGCTCATTGTAAACGCCTCCCTGTAAAATATACTCCGTTCTGATCAAATTCAGCTTCATTATCTATACAGCTCTGTATTCATATTACAGCCTCGAATGTATCGGTCAGTCTGCTCACTGCTATCTAATGCATTCAATCTACCCAAATTATACTAACACTATCTCCTCAGGTCAAGTCCAGCTGGGCGACCATACCAGACATCAATTATTTTCTTGCCCATACTATGAATAATTTATGCTTTTTCGTTGGGCAGGATTGTTTTTTGTTGGGAAAACTATAGGGGCGGGATATGTCTATTAAGGGAATAATTTAGCTCCGTGTTGATCACCCCCCCCCCCCCCCCGGCTATATGTATATTTCTGTTGATGTTGCCGCCCACCCGATGAGCACGCCAATTAGGTGGTCTGGAAAATATTAAAGGCTTCTTTCTTGGCAGTTATGTCACGTCTGACCAACCATACACCATATATATATATAGGTGTGATTTGCTTTGTCTATCCGACAGTCATCAGCAGGGGTCAGCTTTGTAACTGCTTTGATTTCTTGTTAGGTACTTTGTTACTTGTTTTACGCAACACATGTTAAAATACATACAGTGTCACAAATATGCCACATATAGGATTTGCCTAATCCAGTTTCTTTTTCTCCCCTGTACATTATGGTTGTCTGAATATGACGTAAAAATTAAATCATAAGCTTCTGTCGCAGTTAATCTTTTCTTTTGCCATTACATTTATGTTTGTCTGTTGTTTGTTAAAAGTGAAATTCTTAACTTTGCTTGAAGTTGAGCTCCCGTTAATATACTGTGAAAAATTATCATTTCGTCTATAATCCTTTGTGGACATCATGCTATCTTTCTTCTTCTGGCCCACCATACTTTCTAGTACTTCTACCCAATCTTTATTGACTAGGCATCTTGCACATCCGAACCTTTGTTGTTTCGAGAGTGTGATATCAATAAATTAACTGTTGCCATGACTGAAGGATATTACAGCTCATTTTCACCATTTTTATCGTTCGCAAAGCGCGTGGATAACAAACCCGACTCCCACAAGGATGTTACATCCACGCAAAGGAGAACGACATCCTGTAGAAGTTTGTCGGTAATATTTTACCTCCCCTCAAGGAAGAATTATTTTGAAGGGAAATTCTCGCGTAAACAGCCTAGGCAACGTAGGTTTTATGGGTCGAACAAGTGCCGTGTATATTAGCCCTTCTGTACATTCGATTAGTTTCATCTCCGATAGATTGGTAAATACCAGAATGTTCACTTGTACAAACAGCCTATCAGGTCGCTGACATGCTTGTGTTGTGTTCTATGCCTCAGTACTTTGAGGACACGGTATGAGAAGGCCAGGGTTTATACACGTATAAGTGTATTTGAGGATATAGTCTGATTGCAATGAACACATCTTTTCCTATCTAATTTCAACACAAAAATTCGCTTGAACAATGAAAACCTAAATTGGCCATTTTCAAAATGATATATACATTCGGCAAAAGGTTAACGTCACTGATTTTGTTAATTCAGCAAAATAACAATTTTAGAGGGGTGTTGGTGAGTGGGTGGGCAGTACTATAATCCTCACTGTATGACTATGGATGACCAAGTTTTATGTGTGTGTATATCCAGAAAATTGGCTTATTTCTCCAGGAGGCAAACGGCCAGCGCCACTCTTTTGGTGGTTGCAGAATGCATCGTACCCATTCACCCTAATGTCACCTGGTGTTCTTGGATGAATCTTCGGTGTTTTGAGTGCACAGCTGTTTGTAATGAACGAATCGATGCTTGCCCCTACCGGCGTAGTGCCACGTTGATGATACCTCAACCATAGCTCCCAACTCACCCATTTTCTGCCAACATGGATACGTTTATATCCCCAGTCAGAAAAGGATGAGGAACTTATAAGAAATCCAAGTTGAGTTTAATAATCGGTATAACCGCACCGAGGCAGTCGGGTAATCTGATAGAGACAAGGGGCAAAGCTTACACGTATATCGTTCTGATTGTGCTTGATCACAGCGGCGATTGCCAGTTATTTGAAGCGTAAGCGTAGTATTAATCCACTAAGACATGGTCCAATATTAATTTTGAACGGATGGATGAATATATTTAGAATAACCTAGGCTTTACAACGTAATATTCAAAAGCTGGCAGGGGCCGTGAATTTGTTGATCCGTGTTCGTGGTGATAACTAGCGTCGACAACGTCCGTGTGGTATTCCAGCGTTCTTTGCTATATCATTTTTCTTCCATCTATATGACTTGTATGTACGCCACACGTATGAAAGTTCGTCAGTATCTTGCCAGAGCTCGGTGGTTTACCCCCTTCCAATAAAACTGATCAGCATTGTATTAGAGAAGCATTTTAAATATCGCGTAAATCAATAACGTAATAAATCCATAAATACATTTACAAGACAAATTGCAACATATTCTATTAAGCCCCCTCCAACAAATCCCGTTTTATTTTTAGGCAGGCGTTTGCTCTAGAAACTCTTAAACTACATCCTATGGATGATTATCTACAGGAATGTTTGTGTAGAGGAACACGTTTGGTCCGGGACGCCCTGTCTGAGCACAGTTTGGAGTCCTTGCCACTAACACCGTCAAAACATGCGTGTTTTGTCAGAATTCAATATGGCTCCAGATATATGTATGTAAAAACAACCCAGAGAGAACGGTTTGAATGGCGTACTGTGGGCATGTAGAGACTGGGCTAATTTTTTGTCCCAAACTTCCATTTTTCTTGGCTGCATCTAGATCTCTTTATCACACTGTCGTGGAGACATTATTATTCTTTGGCCATAACCATTCTTGCTTTTTTGTCAAAAGCATACCACAGAGCCTGTTAGACAAATACCCTCAACAATCGTCCCTGACGGTTTGCTAAGGCATTCCCATGGGTGGGTCTCTCTTTTCGTAGTGGTAGGAGACAAATGGTGCCCATTGTTTGGTCTTTTATGGTCTCTTGCCTCTGTCTTCAGTTGCCCTCTGTCCTTACAGGCCTGTAATGATCGTTGATGTCCCATAAATGCATTAGGGACTTTCTTTGTATGATTTCATCACGTTATTGTAGAGCCGACAATCGGGCCTGTTTACACATCACCAGCGCCTCAGCGGCACACGGCGCGAGAAGAATAAGTTCTATCTTAGTTAAACACACGCCTTCTGTGCTGGGGCACACGCGCCATGTTTTTTTCAACATTGACTTCTCCAGTTTCTCTTCTCAAGTTTTTCCTTCTTATTCTTGTACAAAAATTCAGCTTTTTTTATTCTTGCCTTTCTTTTCTCTCAAACACAGGTCTCTGGCAAAGATGGGACAGGCAAGCAATGACGTTCTACGTCCTTCAGAACCCGTTTTTGTGAATCCCAGTTTACAACAGTTAACAAGGAGACAGCGTCGCCTAGTGACGAAAAATCCCGGAACCGTATTGGCGGTTGCTAAGGGAGCCAAAATGGCGATCGAAGAATGCCAGTACCAATTTCATAACCGGAAGTGGAATTGTCCGACGTCCGATAACACACATGGGGGATCCGTGTTCGGAAAGATTTTACAAAAAGGTAAGGAATTATGGCTTTAGCTGGAACAACAGCGTTATGATATTGCAAAAATTGTGTTTCAGATTCATGCGTGTCGCTGTGTTCAACGTGCGAAAATACTGTTGGGAGTGTTAGGCATACTTGTGCACGTAACTATAGAGAGATGCTGTACGTTCTTTACTAAACTGAATTATTTTATCTTCCATATCTACATATCTTTTTAACAAGTGTTCCAATAATAGTTACAATCACCATCGTGGAATGAATTGGGCCCAGATCGCTAAGTTGAGTATAAGCACTCTTCACATGTAGCAGTTTGTTGTAGCATCTGTGGTACATTATACAAAATCGCAGAGTAACTATACAGATGGAGGTGATTTTAGTCGACTAGTCAACATATCTTCGTGCCTGTGTATTTCCAGCAAGAGAATGCACATACTTTGGTTACATATATAGTATCTTGATGTCCTAGGGTTGCTTCTTAAAAAATATAAATGATGCTTTGGTTAATATTTATGAATATTGCGCATGTTGCACCCTTTTGTGGAGAAAATTGAGAAGACTGGAACAACTGAATAAGCACATAATGTTATGATAATAATGTAGAATGGACATTAAAATTCATATTATTATGTTGTACAATAAACAAACGTAGTATTTATGCTTGAAAGAATGATTCTGATTTGGTTAAAGTATAAGAAAAAACAAACTTTATGCATTTTTATTCATTTGATTCCACAAAATTATTTTTGACTTACGTCAGAATTTGAAATAAAACTTTGATCACCTCATAGTGTTATATATAATTCAAAGACGGCAAAATTTCAATTTCCAGCAGCAGAAAGTAAGCAGTATGGAGTTTTTTAATTTTGGTTCAGATGGAAATGGCTAATGCAGCATCTTCCGCTTGCCTTCATGTGCACAGATGCACAGATGTAGAATTTATAAACACCTCCTTGTACACACATCTCAGCCTGAACGACGATAACGGGTAGGCAAGGTTAAGGTCAGTGCCGCCGAACCTCGCCTCTGGCTACCAGTCCTCCTCGGTGTGGCCGACGCTTGACAGTTCGAGTAACTTTCCAATGCCCGGAGGTGGGTTTGTCTGTCGGCTGTGTCTGACATGCGCTTTACAAAGTGACAATCGCTCCTCCACATCAAAGAGTTCTTGTGGTTACAGTTAGGCTTTGTCGAGAGACAGCTGATCGCGTTGACTTCAGGCCACCATGCAATGGTTTGCTGGTTCGAGGACACAGTGGATATAGGACTGGGCTATGGGAAAACTGATCTCTGTATGGTTGATTAATGAAGAACCCATGCTGCTTTATACAAGAACACAGACATACAAATTATGTAGGAGAATGGGGGGCAAACAGAAAAAGCACAATTGTCGTCGAAAAGTGTAAAACTGCTCTAGAGATTGGTGCACTATATTATCACATTAGAAGAATTAATTTGGTTTCAAAAAGGCAGTTCTTAGTTATGTTCTGTTGTTTATATACAAATATAAGAAAAAGATTTACTGAATCAAATTGGCAATGCACATTTTATCTTATGTACCATTTTGGATATCTAGTGCTTAGTTTGCAGTAAGGAGCATTTTTGAATTGTTATACACGCATTTAACATTTATGATTGGGTTTAGAAAACAAAGGCTTGGCTTACTTCGTTACTTTTAATCCAATGTCTTTTTGGAATAGTGAGCTTGGAAGCAGATATTGCCGCCATTTAATCGAATTATGTCTTTGCTGCTGAAATGAGCCGACCAATAACCTGTTTGGAGATTTGCCGACTGTCTTACGTCTTCTGGTTGTTTCTCTCTCTCTCCCTCTTTCTCTTTTTTTGTGGGGGCGGGGGGAATTCTCAGCGGGATACTGTGTGAAGTGTTCTGACACAGTAAAGCCATGCATAGGTCATTCCACAAATCACGTAAACGTACGTAACCCAGCCCCTTCGGTGTAAGGGGCTTGTGAAAATATCACGGATCCTGATCGATGTTCCATATACACTGAGAACGCTTCAGGACCAAAGACAAGCCGAAAAAGACTAATGTATTCTAACACATATCCGCACGCCATATTACAGACAAGACCATTCACGGCCCGTCGACGCCTCTCAATGGCGCTGGGTATTTAGCCATGGGGTGCTGAGCTGAAGTGTGTAATATTAGTGAAGAAAATGGCAGATATCGGGTAGCCCGGATGAACATCGCGCGCCGATAGATCACGGGTAATGACTGCGTACACCCTACATCAGGGACAACCACCAACGGCCTGGGAACTACTTTACGGAAAGGCCGCGTGACTGACTGACTCGCCTGTCACACCAAGGATCACCCCTCATAAGTATTTTCCGCTTCATGTGCTCTGATTAGAGAGCACAATCAAGTCCCCGTTGGTTCAGTGCTATCGAATGTCTAAGACTCCATAAATTAATTCGTCCAGTTTTGTTCGTAAAAGAGATGCGTCAGCGAAGGCCGGGACAGGAGTTGACTTTCTTTGTCCCAGAATTCCTCGCGCCCGCTCTCCTGTTCCGCTTCCATTCTGTTGTCTGTTAGTTCTCAGAGGGGTTTCGAAACGGATAACTTCGGTGGGACAAATATCATTTAAGATAGATTAAGCAGTATGCATTTAGAATAATATTTTTTTGTAGTTTCTTTCTAAAACAACCAGACGAAACCAGCGAGATAGATTTGTTTCCCGGATATTCTGATTCAGCCTCTCCAGGGGCCCGTCTTCCAAAGCTGGAGTAGCTTGCGTCAGACGTAAACGTTTACGTCCACTTTAGTAGCGGCTTCCGTCAGCTCCTATTAACGTCTTACTAAAGTTGTCGCAATGATTAAAGTGTGTCCATGAAACATCACAAGTGGCGCCATATTTAGTACACTTACATCTGCCCGAGGGTGGGTGTAAATTTGCACCAAGCTTTACATCAAGTCGCAGCTACTCCAGCTTTGTTAGACGGCCAGTTTTTCCGGCTACACACGTCCGACAGGCTTACATCCAGTCGCAGCCTTACCCCAGCTTTATAAGACAGGCCCCAAAATCGGACACATTTACGTTATCGATTTCCCAGAATAACTCTTATCCACTCAGAAGGTACCTTTAGCTGTAACAAAGTTAAACACTCCTAATAAGCCTCACTTCATATGTACACATATCTGTTATGCGGTAATTATTTTTTAGACCTGAAGAACATGTTTTTAAACCCTACTACATTCCCCTTCATACAGAGTAAATCGAAAAATATATGACTAAGAAATTACAACTGAAAATTGTGACTCTTTGTTAATATATCTTTATATCTACAGCGACTTGACCAATCCTGAGGACAAGGTAGCTCTATTCGAGCGTTATGCTGCACTTACCTATCCCCTAGTTTAGTTGTTTTGGACTATATTTCGAAGACATATGTTACGGTTTCTTTCATAACGTGCGAAACCATAATGTGGTATTTCCCGTTTTCTTTTTCTCAAAAAGTGTTTCGATCAACTGTTAACGTTTACACAGCGCATGCGCTGATGTCGAAGGACAGAGAGGTGAAATTTTATTTCAATAGTCTTTGGTGAGATCTGAACGATGGCGTGCCTTAGTCGTTTTGGCTGGGTCAGTTTTATTTGTTCCGCTGCCCAACTTCGTATATGTTCTATTCACAGTGTCCACACCCATTGCCTTAACAGTACCCTGACACCTGTGAAGTCACTGCCGGACATACCATATATATACTATATGTATGCAGGTTTCGAATTGCCGTGAAACCCGGGAGTGTCTCTTTTAAAGTTTTATTTCTGTAAATGAAGTACAAAGTTTCTGATGCGTGGGATTTTTCAGTACACAGAGTGACGTTCAATTCAGTTTCTTGGTGTTCATAGCAATGCCTCTGCGGTTTTGACTGTGTTCAAATGACAATGCTTTCATGATGTATCATAGAGTGTTAATTTACTCTGGAATTTCAAATGAACTCGCCTTTGACACTATTTCCACTCGTACCTAGAAATGATATGGACTGTGAATCTACGCAGTGTACATCCTTATTGTTTGTTGTTCTGAGCCGAAAATTTTGAAAATTAATTTTGCATTTTAATGAATATAAATCGTAAATAAAATTTTTAAATCTTGCCAACCCCGCACTCACGATGCCTATGATCAAGATGTGTATAATAATTTACCAAATAATTCCTACAGACTGTGGTGTTTAAATTTGCCTTTGCCCTTTGTCTTATATTAATGCCTGGTCAGAAGTATTGTTATCTATATTTGTTTGGGAACACTTTGTCTGGTATCGAAATTTCACACTTGTTCAAGCGGTGCACAACAAAATGAAGTGGTTCCAAGGCCAAGAGAATCTAGAATAGGCCTTTGTTAGCGACATGGGCGTTATGTGCTTTCTACTTTCGAAATGCACAGTTAGTGTAATCCTGGTACGCACAATTGTAATCATAAGTAATTTTGTGTGCACCACATTATCAAGTGCTTTTTCAGACTGCCGTACGCCATATTTTCTTTTCCCTCCAAATTTCATCGACAGGGACATTGTTCATTTCTTCCGATCTAACATTATAAGCGTGATCTTATTTGCTATAATATGTTTTCACGCCTTGACACTAAAATCCATTTGGAGCATTCAGACAAATGCTGGGCACAAGTGTTTGTCTAATTATTGTCATGCATACTGTACTGTAACAGAAAGCGAATTGTTCTCCATTCAGCTTACTCCTGTTTTTCTTCGTCTCAAAATCATTGTACAACAACAACACAGCATAAGCAGCCTGGATTACGGTCCAAGGTAAAGAGGACGATCTGCAAAGCTGTGGAAAGCTTGAGGTAATCAACCCTCCGCCAAAGGTCAGGGGTCAAGCGACGAGACACTATCATTCTCAGCCCTTAGTAGACCTCAGGACTCAAACATCGCAATACGAGTCAAGAAGCCAGGTTGAAGAGCGAACTCATTGTATTGGTTAGGCTCAGTCAAGCGTGACGGCGAGCATACGTCACATACTGTAACAATTCACCAGAAGAACACACCACACACACAAATACACCAGACACAGTCAGTGCTCCGTGCTGTAAGCACTGTACAAGATTTTTATTAACCGTTCACCTTGGAGGTGCGTGTTGATATAACACGCTGAACGTGTGAAAGAAAGAGGCGGGGCACAGACAGTAAAAGTGGCTTAGTTTTCGTTTTGGGTTTTCACCCCTCCCCCCCCCCCCCACAAAAAATCATGACGTGATATGGGGCCAAAACTTAACCCCAGAATGTCCTCTTTCTTTCTGATTCTCATGGCTCAATCAATTTGCTAACTCGTGTGGACACGTTCTCCTATCGGCATATTATATCAGTGCATGGCTTTTGGGTTGAACACAATATCAGATCCAGATCATTAAGTAATAAGAGCCTGACTGCTTTATTCTACGTATCACTGGCATCACCAAAATATCTACTCCCTACTCCTCGTTCTCGCTATTCATAATCGACCAAGCCTCTCCTCGGGACAGTTGCGCAATCTTCGCTGAAGACAACTTTTTCTCCATCTTGCCACATGATATCCATCTTGCTATATCATATGCATGTTTGCACGTCACTCGTGGAGAAGTTCGTCAGTAAAGGATCGCCGCCATGATGTGTGTGAACAATTATGGAGTAAGACGTCAAACAGCAGTCAGTCAACCTGTCGATCAAACCATCAATATACCTAACCTACCCCATGTCAATCTGCACCCTGCCCCCCCCCCTCGCCACACCTCTTGTTGTTTGAACCCCAAATAGTCCTTCTAGAATTTTACCTTCACCTTTTACCTTTTGTAAGTTCCAGCCAAGCTATACACTAGTTTTAATGAACTGATAAACTCTTGTGTAAAGGTATTCCGAGTTATTTGCTAACGTATCTCCATAGTTTTTCAAATGGCTAGTTTCCTATCAGGGAAATGTTACCGACACAAGACTGTATAAACGTGATATGTGCATTTTTATTTCCGCCTTTGACATACTTCTAACACATAGTTTTTTCTTCATTTCAGCAGAACACCCGTTTTCACCTCAGGTTTAACTCATAGATCCCTTTTATAACCTTTTATCATGAATATTCAGAATTGGCCTGTGTTGTGGTCTGCATCCTGGCATCTATCCATTAACCCATGCCGTTGTTTGCTGGAATACAATTAGGTTTCTCTGTCGTTGACCATTTCAATTAAAACAGCGACTCGTATTTTTTTTCTTTTGTTTTTTTTTCTTTTGTTGTTGTTGTTGTTACCTTTGTGTGACTACTAGTGACAATACTTTACCCCTGACAGCCTTTACTATCTGCCGCAGGTTATACATATTTGCATTCTCAGAGCTGGACTGCTATCGTTTATTGTTGCTGATTTCCTACTGCACATGTATGTATGTGTTTGTAGAGACTATAAGACGCACACACGTTTGTCACCTACCTGAAAGACTTGTGTCTGGGTTGTGAAATATTCTCCAGCTAAAATTAGACACTTGTATATAAGTTCAAATATATATGTGTTATTATTAAGGGCTTTAATGAAATTACTCTTAACCTTGGCACAAAATACATGTATACAAACAAAAACACGTATGTCGTGAATGGATTAAAAGTAATAATCCAAGGAAGACATGTTAATTATATTGCAAGTTTACTTTTATATATAAGGGGCAATAGAAGTTCACATTTCCAAACAGAATGACTCGGCTGAAAGTTGTTCGCCTCTGGTTAACGTGTAAAATTGTCATCAGGTCCTTCACACACGATCCTACATACAATGAAGATGATTCATCAACACAATGCAGAAATGTGCAAAACAGTCATTCTCTGATTGGTCAGTTTTGTGTTGTGCGCGGTTGTACATGTATTTCAGGATTTGTCCGCATTTTGGCATTTTGTCGGTCCACAAATTTTATCCTTTATGTATCAGAGGCGTTAAAGGTGTATTTCCTTGTTAAGCTGGGTGTGAAATGAACTTATCTTCCGGCAAACTGGCGTGTGAAATACTTTATAGCTTACTGGTCACATAGCGAGTATATTCACGATGATCCATTATGGGAATGCACAAGTTGAGAGTTCGAAACAGCCCCGCACGTGTTTGTATTTTGCGCCTATATATTCTTTACTTATTTTTCTAGGTTGTAGGATTGAGATCCAACGGTGGTTCCAAAATAGCCGTTTTAATATTGCTGTATATTCATGGAGATATCGAGATGCTATAACACTAATGTATTGGGGTATGCGTGTAACCACGCAAGGCACAGGGATACTCTCTAAAACACAGGGTCACGTGGAGACAACTTCACATGATATAAAGATATTGATGTATTTGTGTGGAAGATACTGAGATTTAAACCCAAACGTAGGCACAAATAGGAGAAACACCAGCTCATCTAATAGAGAGTTTGCGTGAGTCATACCGTTTCTGTTATGGGCCTGATATAATTTTGTGTCACTCAAAAGAGATAATAGAGTACATCTTCTTCGTCTATAGAAAACTCTTGACTTAACCAAGATAAAAACCTAGAGTGGAATAAGATCGAAGAGAAACCCAATATTTACTTCACGGACTCGAGCGATTCTAATCTTTCGAAAAGCCTGTCCAAAACGCCCCCGTCGGGAAAGAGAATCAGACGCACATTGAGGGCTTAACTCTCGGATTATAAGCACTTCAGGTCAAAACGATATTTTTAATTACGAGGGCTGGGCGCCCGGATTGTCCTTCATGTGGACAACACTTGTTCTTTTCTGTGAAGACGGTCGTGTGCTGTGGGGGCATTGTTAGGCCATCAATGGCGATGTTTTACCTGTCATCGCGGTAGTCACTCAGTGATTTGTGTCCAGATATGGATACACCGATACCTTTCATCGCTGTAATTTATACCTACCCTTTTTCTCTTCAAAGAAAAAATCAAACGTCAACTGGCAGCTTGGATCTAAACAGTCTTCTATATCATAATATGTAAGCTGAGACGCGCCACAGATGGCACGGTGAAAAATGTGGACTTTCAATAAACAAGAATACACGTAAATTTTCACCTAAATGATTTGTGAAAATTCCCTTGCACTAGAACACGATAACCATCCTTTTTATCAGCTTAGTTATTTTCTTCAAGTCAAACAACATTCATCGAAAATAATGAATAGAAGGATGTACATTGGCACAACAAATCTAACAGGGACTTAGAAATGCGACTCCAAATGAATCGGATTTCTGTCTTATATTTTTTCATTGCCATCACTTCTCGATCGTCATCCGAAATGTTATTAAAGTTTAATTTAGCTGTAATTTTCTCTCAACACCTCCAATATACAAAAATCAATATAACTTCAAAAAACATTTTTGATTCAAATGCTTTTTCGCCGTGGATTGATCTATGTGCCACAATATTATTAACGACAGATATATTATATTTGACGAAACACCAAAATGTCGCGTTGTGGCTGTTTCATTTTAACAGCATGTTTACAGTCATGGGTAAGTTTAAACAATCAACGACAAACGTAATACAGTGTTAATTTTCCATATGGTGGATGGTTGGGATGCTATTGATTTACAGATAGAGTGTATATGTTACGCCTGGCTGATAAAATATACCGTCCACGTTTTTCTTCTTCTTGTTTCGTAATGTACTAATTTTCCCATCAACGGAATGCCGATTGCGCCTGGACGATTCGTTTAAAGTCGAGTCAGATTACACTGCGTGTGTACGCGAAGGTTTAATTTGCCACTCCGTACACTCCCCAAAACACACTTATTACAGACGTATATTGCGGCAAGGAATGACAGGACGTCACGGGGGTCTTAAGTTGGCTTTAAAGTCTACTTGGATCTATAAAAGTGTCTGTCAAACAGTGGAGTGCTCAAGAAACTAGCGATATATTTCAAAGGGCTCTCTGCCATTCACGCAGCTGTCAGCAGGACAGATGTGGTAGACACTTCCAGCTTACCTGTGTGGTCTAAGTCAGCCAGGTATAGGACAAGGAGAATCGCTTCACGCGGCCACCCTTACCTGCCACGGTTTTCCGCTGGTGCGATGTTCCTCCACATAGCTAAACATGCTAAATGCTCACAGAAACAGCCTTTTAAATATTCACTGTCCCGTAAGATGGATATTACAGCATGGTCCACTTACTGCGCCACACCATATAAAATGCTTCATTTTTATGAGGTACAAGGCCCATTGGTGTTTCTTCCATTCCTTTAAAAACTGATTTATTAATTTCACTAATTAATTACTTATTGACCTAGACATAGTGCATACGGTCGTGTTGTTAATATAAAAATAAAACGGCATATTGTCATATTTATGAAGGAGGTAAAGCAAAACCTTTTTTATTTTATTGTTTTTCAGAATTATACGTTATCAGTGTAATGATTTATTTTTGAGCAGGTTCGCTGATATATCTTGATTTACCAGTGACGATGCCTGTATGTACAAAAGCAAAGTGAAAAGTTCACTAGATCATACACGTGTCAGTCAGAACATGATAACTGAAGAGAGTTTCTGATATTATTGAAATCATTAAACAAACGGTATTATTGTCACAAATAGTGAGAAAACCGTCGGGGTAATAAAGTTTTGCTTTAACTTTCAGGTTGTCGTGAGACGGCGTTTATTTACGCAATAACCAGCGCGGCCGTCGCGCACTCTGTGGCACGTGGATGTGCGGAAGGAAGTATTCTGACGTGCGCATGTGGAGTGACCAGTAAACAACCGAGTGGTCGTGACTGGGAGTGGGGAGGATGCAGTGACAATGTCAAATTTGGCAACAAATTCGCGAGAAAATTCGTCGACGTGGTCGAAAAAGGGCGAGACTTCCGGTAC
Source organism: Acanthopleura granulata (assembly GCA_016165875.1). Lineage (NCBI taxonomy): Eukaryota > Metazoa > Mollusca > Polyplacophora > Chitonida > Chitonidae > Acanthopleura > Acanthopleura granulata. The sequence continues at coordinate 11,030,724 of JABBOT010000016.1, forward strand.
ATGATGAATTTACATAACAACGAGGCGGGAAGAATGGTGAGCTCCGGCAGAGTAGATCTTACAACCAATGCAGCTATGTTAGAGTGTTATTGTCATCATTATCAAATATGATGTGAAATGTTATGTTGTTTTGTAAACGATTTTAAATTCAGGATGACGAATAACTGGGAAAAGCCATAACAATCATTCACTTAATCGGCTTTTTCAATCCGAAAGGTAGTAATTAACTCGTACCCGGTAAATTAGCATAAATTTATGGGTTATCCCCCATAAAGAAATAAAGGATTAAATTAAATTGAATCAGTATACTAAAATATCTATTTGCACTCAGCCATGAATTTTTAATGATTAAAGAGGCAAGGTGAGTGGCGTTAAAGGACAATCGCTGTATCCTCTTTATTGACTGATGTGACTTTAGCGATAGGCCTACTCTTGCAATCGGCTCATACTGGCGTGCTGGACTAGTTTATAAGACTAAGTGTATGGTAAAGGAGTATTTCCTAACTCCTGACCTCCACTCACGCAACATCCTCGACCTACACACACACACAAACACCACCCAAACACAAAACCTTCTCCGTACCTGTATCTCCGACACAAATATAAAGCACCTCTTTCTTTATCAGTTACAACAATCTTGATAGTTCACACGTTAGACTCCTTTTCCGTTTCTTCTGTAACGCTCAACCAGACGCGCTGCACTTTTAGTATTTCCCACATGAAACCGGACAGCCTGCGGTCGAAAGGACAATGTGTGTTATTTTTTCCCTCGGGAAGGAAACCCCTCCCAGGGTGTCGGTAAAAGGCGAAGCAATTACCTGGTGTAAGTTGTTTAAAGAATGTCATTTACCTGTATCAATACATTGTATCTATAATACGATACCTGGTGAAATAATAAAGATTTCCCCGCGGGCACAGGTCCGGGATTTTAACCTTACCCGCCAGACGGCGTGACAAAAGCCAGAAGGCCACGGCGCACGTCGGAAACAGTCCAATATCTTACCTTTCAGTATCAAAATAAAGAGGCGTGAAAGCTTTTAGAAACGATGCAAGATACCAACAATACCAGGCGAGAACTGTTATTCCAGAATTAGTGATACTTCACTCCTGTCCACGCACAGGTCAAATTGCTGCGGTGTTGTTGGAACATACCGTTAGTGCCCCCAACACAAAAGAACTCCATTTTTCAGCCCAGGGGCTCTCTGGTTATCAATAAGCGTCATCTTGCTGCCGAATCAATATTTACCGTTCTCACCTGACACTGAATCGCGTGTTTTCAGGTTTTGCTTTAATTTTAATCACATCTGCAGCCTTTAAATTTAACAATAATACGTTTACAAGATTATCTGTTTATTTATTTGTTATGTCTCTTGTACACATGTGCTTGAACTATAGCATAAATTGGACCGACCTCTATAGAAAACCAGAGGACTTGGTCAATATAGTTCATATTACAGTAGCAAGGCAAAATAGCCTCCTATTTAATACCACATGGTTTCATTGAAGGCTTAGCCGTATTAATTTGCCTAATCAGTTCATCAGTCAGTCAATCAATCAGTCAATAAAATCAGCACGCCTTTAATTTTACAGCTGTATGTATTTACCATTGTTGCCTTTGACTTCCCATTGCGAGTGGCATACCCTCTTTCACAATAAAAATAGTCTGTTAGTTTCCATTAACTCTTATTCTTTAGGATACCTGAAATTTCGAGAGATCATATTTCAAGAAACATTTTTAATTAATCTAATATGAGAAATCTAATAAAAAAAAGTTATCACATTTCCCTAATGGAAATTCCCAAAGGTGTAAAAATTAATTTAGCAAAAATGTTCTGTCGCCTTTAGTCATCAGTCATCAGTCACGCAACCGGAAGTTGTGCGCTATCATATGAACATCTTCATTAATTTTGGGTGCAACACGGGACACCCTTTACCTCCCCTGTTTAATAAAGACATGAGCAATGTTACAACACCTTATATAGACTGATACTATCGTACAGAAGAGAAAACCTTGTAAAATATTAGTAAATAAATGCTATCAACAAACTATTGCCCATGTTCACCATATCTGCAGGCAATTTCAGGTTGTAACCTTTATTGATGTGAAGACATTACTATACCGATCAGAAGTAAGTGCTGTCCGTAATTAAAATAAAGGTATTATCATTATCATGCGAGGCCAGCTGGTATGTTGGCATTAGATATGGGACACCATAACATTAATGTTTGCAGGCGAAATGTGGTGAAGCTGTTCAGTAGCTGCCCCAACCCTTGTCCTAAGAAGGTAAAAAGATTGTATTTAACATACGAATCTTGTAAAGCACGGCTTACGAACCTTGAAATACAGATAAACGCAGAACACAATAAGTGAGACAAAATACTGGCGACACCGTAACAACTGGTGTGTGACCATCCCCACTGTATACATTTGATGAGGTATGCAGGCACTTAGCGTTGTATTTACGCCAGAATTCATTATATAGCTGTTCATTACGATGAGTAAACAGTAACGTTGTAGGTTGAACTATGTTGCTTAAAATGGCCATACCGAAAGTCAGAAAACCAGTTTTTCCAATATTAGGTGGCTTTCTTGAAAGTTTTACCCTTGCAAAACTGTGGCTACATAGTGTGTTAGGCTACATCATATGTCGGGGTGTAAAATTCACCGCAGTGAAATAAATTTTTGCGTATTAATCTGGTTCGGCGAAAATGTTTCTACAGCCTAAATGTTGATGTGTCCTTTCATCTCTACTTAGTTACTCTTAAATAACGAGGCGTAATACTTTGAACACCGCGTATGGCTTATCTTGCTGTCCTATACGAGGTTGTTTATACAAGTGTTCATCATAATGGTACATATTGGCAAAATGCCAATCAACAAATTCTTTAAACAATTGTAGTAGGCATAAAATCATCTAAAAAATAAACCACAGATTTCATACGTTGAAGGAACATAGAAGTCTTGAAAGTTTGGAGTCTGGGAATTCAGGTCGGTATACTGCAATGAAAGACCTTTAACTGGATTAATTACTTCGTGATGCACGTGCAATGTTTACACAAAAAGTGGGGCGAATTTTGAAAAATGCCAGTGCTTTTGATAAGAAGTTTTTCTCAGGCGTAGTGAAAAATAAAGAGACGAGTCAAATGGAGGACGTCTCCAGAAATGCAGATTCACCCAACTGGGCCGCTGAGAACGTGTGAACACGTTATTAAAAGAGAAAAATAATGAAATTAAGGCGGTACGCTGTACGCTATTCACTCGGCTCGTTTCACGATGAACTATTTACTGCAGCGGATAATTGTTAGCATTCAGGGTGTCATGCGGTTAAAATACGGCGACAGAGGAGAAATAAAATAGGAGAAAAAATGATCCTTTGCCAAAGCCCCGCTGGATTTGTTAAACAGCTCTTATGAACTCGGTAGTCAATAAAATGGAGAAATAATACATTGAAAAGCTTAGCGACGGTTTCATAGTTTATTTGAAGTCAATAGCAAAAAGTAACCACAATTCTATTACGGGATATAGACGGGCCTTTGGCGCTATTGTGTGGACCATTGTTCAGCCAGGTTTGGACGGAATCGGTAACCGGAGAGCTGTGTTTAGAAAACGCTTCAGTCATAAAGAAACGTCCCCCCGGGCATGTTTCAACACGTTCTTACTATTCTTTGATCCCCAGTATTGACGCTTTTCGCGAAAATCAGCAAATCTATCCCCAGTTTGGCCGGTGTCATATTCACTCGCCTTGAAGTGATTATATGCTTAGGTCGCCCACAAATGTTCCTGCTTAGTACAGGTGGCTTAGTGGAGAACAAAACCCTGTACACACAGTTAGTTTGTGGTCCAACCCCAGAAGTTGTCAGTACTGACATTGTACGCTATGTATGCATTTATGTGAGCAGTGAAAAGTAAAAACTTGAACTAGTGTATACTGCTTTTCCTCCCGTTCTCACGCAACACGCCATATCATATCCCACTTGTTTGACATTCAACTTACACATTGTCTTTCACATTTTAAAGGCCTTTACTCGACTATCGCATTTTCTTTTACATCATGATGTATTCTTCAAAATACTAATTCTCTATGTTATCGATGGAAAGAAAAACTTGAGTTATTCAATAATTTCGTTAATTTTGCAAAGTTAGAATTTTTTGCCAAGTTAAAAAGATGTTTTTAAATTGTCATGATTAGGTTGGAAAAACAAATTCGTAAGTGCTACTCCAATTCCCGCCCGTATCTGTGCTAGTTTCAGAATTTTACATCAAAATTAAACGGAAAGATTCTTCAAATATATTCTTCCAGTTATCCCACCATCTTGTTTCTGCTTTTAGCACGTGCGGGTCAATATGGCGCAGGACTGCAAGTGTCACGGAATGTCAGGCAGCTGTACAATAAAAACATGTTGGATGCGCTTGCCAACTTTCCGGAAGATCGGGACATATTTGAAGGACAGGTTTGACGGAGCCTCAAGGGTGATTCCAGGTATGTATGACATTCCATCTATGTTAATCCGCGGCGAATTAGCACTAATCTACTGAAGATCCCACTAATTGACAGGCGGGGAAAAACTGTCCCCATCCGCTCAGCTGGCGTCTAATCCTTTGTTTGTATGCGCGCGCAACAATGAGCGTTTCCGTGTAGCTGCGAGTATTCAGCATAGCTGAGGAATCTTCCCCGGAGTAGGATGAGCAGGTTAACCGGCGCATGCGCCTTCCTTGATGTAAAGACCCGAGCGGATGCAAACCTCATCTATATCAAATATTACGGTAAAGTCAAACTAAGCCAGGCTGGAAGGCCATGGGAACCCTCAGTAACGCACCCAGGAACAGTTGTGCAACAGATTGCTAGGAACGTGGGAGGCATGCGCCAGAAATGACTACGAATTCCTTTTAGCTATGTTGCCAATGTAACCAAAGATTAACTTTTCTGGGCTTGATTGGTAGTGAGAACGGGTATGGTAAGCAAGGTATCAGTGAACGATTAGCTCAGTGTTTAATTAAGGGCTAACGTTCGCACATAAATTCAGTAACCATACAAGTGGGTGGAAAAGAACATCTCTGTCGTTTGTATACACCATAGTCCACACCGGGCAGCTGGAAACATTTCGCCAGTCAAGCTAAATGTGACATAGTTGAGCCAAACCATTTTTATAGCGAAATTCTACCTAGAATATAGAAGACTGCAGAGAGTAAAACCAGAGCAGCGACGACAGTGTGAAAAATGGTCACACGCTACTGGTTAAATCCGGCCACTTGTCAGTTTACCTCTCTTAGGGTTTTACTCTAACTGTCCGAATCAGTGTTTAAAAAATAACAACTTACACACCCGCTAAATGCCAAAATAGGCTTTTCAGTTAGAAAACCAAACATCCCAGTTAAATTTGGTCCATTTTATTGCGCAAGCTGGTTTGTGCATAAAATGTGTGTTTTATTGTTAATGCATTCATTAAAGTTTCATTTGTTGTGATCATAGGCTTCATCAGTCTGTGAATGACCAAATTATGGTGGTCAAACCATTTAAACCATTCGCATAGATTCTCTTCGCTGACGCGTCAAGCATTTTGTTCTTGCCTAGCTCCCAAACAACATTTACTAAGTTCACCATATGCAATTGCGCCCATGCCCATATAAGGTTGCTAACGTCACGTGTCTTGTTATGTTTCTTTCCTTATTAGGTAACGCCGGAAGAGCCACTACCCAATCAGGTCAGTAGATTTGAAAACCAACCCCAGCCACTTTTTCTTTTCGAACAGTCAGAATTGTGTGTTAATACCCCGTCCCATTTTTAAAGAGATTCACTGTCCTTGACCTTTCGGTCAATTTCCACAAATATCAATCAAAAAGATTTTCTTGTTGGTGGGGTATGGAACGGTGGGGGGAGGGGATCTCAGTCGGGTGGCATTTTTGAATAGCTTCTCTTACAACGAATGCAAAACAGCAATATCGATTAAAATATTAATATATTTCCAACCAGTTTGCAGAGGAACAGATTTGTTAAGCATTTGGCAATGTATGGGGTGCTCTGATTCCAACCTCCGCTAACCTAACTCACGTCGCCTGCATGATGGGCTCAAAATTTGAGACTTGATTCCTTGATACATTGGCGTACACGTGGAGATATATATGAATGAGGTACTGTATCAGAAAGCAAGGCCTACTCAATGCAGGGAATGTTTTTTTATCTCAAGTTTTTAAGTGTAACCTACATTCGGCGTGTGTCCATACGTATGTAGTGGTGCTGTATTGTTTTTGCAACTTCCAAAAGTCTTCTTTAGAGTAAGGGGACAGGGAGGTCGGTGGGGTGGGGATTTGAGGCTAGGTGTACTTGTGGAATTTGACCGAGAATCTTAGGATATGTAGTTTCTATAACTGCCCTCTCTTTCCCCCCTTAACTGTTTCTTATAATTTGATCCTGACTGCAGACTCTTTCATATGCTTGATTTATTTATCAGTTCGTTGCTTTCATTAATTATATTGTTGACATAATAAAATAACCCCAAAAGCTTCGTACATAACATCTTAAATAACAAGCATGACGCGCTTCGAAATGACTCTAGAACATGGCCAAAGCCTAACCATTCATCAGAAAAATAAACTACTAAATGTGTCTAATTTAGGATTTAAAGATTTTGATCATTTTTAATTTCATCTGCTCTGACATACACAGGCTGTCTTAAAGATACTAAAATTTATTTACATGCTATGATAGGCTATTAATTTAAAATCATATTGTCTTCTGTTTGCAAATTTATCCTCACGAAATTGTGTACGAACATAGCAAATATTTCTGCCTCTTGTAGGCTTAATTTTGTCAAATTATACATCAATTAATGCCAGTTAATTCCAGTGAATTTCTTCGATCTGTCTTCTTGGACCCTTACTTTGACATGTCGGTTGAGGAAGAACCTTTCTCTTGTCACGATTATTAGCAAACTGCATTCAAGATCATCAACACGATTTAAACAAAAGTAATATCAACAACAGCAACAACACAAAATTTCAAAATTTTGGTTAGCTTAACTATGGATCATCTGTTAATTTCAGATAGCCATATGACAAACATTGTAGTAATTGGAAAAGTCGTGATGTAAAACATGCTATTACGTGATACGGACTTAACCTTCACTTACATTTTCCTGCATTCTACTATAGCACAGCGCATGCGTTTTGGTACACACGCGGTCTTCGTTAAAGCATTTCATTTTCCACCAACGTCATGGCTAGTGACATTTGAGTGCTGTGTTCAAAATATCTTATACACATCTATCGTCGTTCATTATTGTTAATAATTTGTGTGTATCAGTGGATTCAGAAGCCTAAAATGTCAAAACTTTGCTTAAATAGAGTTTGGATTGTCACATTTTAGCATCGTGCCTATTTATGCTCACATTTAGTAGGGAAGTGTATGAAAGAGTCTTCGTCTTCTTCAGAAACCTGCATTCCTCCCAATCTTCCAACTTTCTTTCCAACCTGGCTTTCACGCATGCGCATACCAACATGGCTTTTCCGGCGTTGCCAAGAGATTTCAACGGATGCTTACAACTCAACGCGCCTTAACAATTTTATGTCGATGTTGTTCTGTCTTTCGATGTTGTTTACTTTTACTCTTGCTTGATACTCCTGTTGCTAAGATTTATTTATTGCAGACTTCACGTGGTAAATTAGCTAGAAATATTGTTTTGCGCTTGGCTGCTGTATATATACTGACCCTAATATTTCGTCATCTTTGTGAATTGTAATAAGTATACGAAAGGAAATTTTTGTAATCTGAGTTTCGGACAGACTATTTCGTTGTATCACCTAACAACGTATCAACAACAAAATCAAAGTGGCACTGCTAGCTTATAACGTCATTTTACATTTTATTTCAGATACATAGTTTTGATACTGTATTGCTCCTCATTATAATTTAATACCCAAGGTCATTCTTGCAACGCTTGTTCACAATTAATCCACTCTATGTTAGCGGAAAAATTGTTCTCTCCTGGCTGACGGGGTCATATGTTGTATTTCCCAGGCAATGAAGGCAGTAACAGAACACCAAACCAGAAGCGCTTCAAGTTCATCCCCGTCAATCCCTTACACAAACCACCAACGCGAAAAGACTTGGTGTACTTTGAAAGCTCTCCAGACTTCTGTGTCGAAGACAACAGTATTGGCTTCAAAGGTACGAAAGGGAGGGAGTGCAACGCGACGTCCATCGGTGTGGATGGATGTGATTTAATGTGCTGTGGGCGGGGATTTAAGACTGAGACGTATATCCACAAGGAAAGGTGCAGTTGTACGTTCCACTGGTGCTGTCACGTGAAGTGTGACACGTGCACAAGGACCAGAATGAGGCACACGTGTCTCTGATTTGCCTTTTTCTCTGTGACGTCATATGTTGTTTCCTGTTTGACTGCCAGATTTACAGACTATATTGTTATTGTTGCTGCTGTGGTTGTTGTTGTTTTGTCGATAGACGCCATGTTAGGTAAGGTTCAAGGATCCGGACGTGCAATTGGCGGAGCAATCTTGAAAGAAAGGTTACGCAGAAAGCGTTAACTCTTCGTCATCTTAAAACCGGCACTGTCAAACGAACGACCTCGTTGGGAACGACGCGATAGTCAGTGGTGCCGTCTCTTGAGAGCTCTTCATGGACTTTCCATGGCCGAGTTATTACTGAGTAAATCCACTTGTTATCCACAATATGGACTACGCCCGTCCACATAAACCCGGGCATGAACCTTGTGGATACTAGTAGATGTTTCGGCGACCTTTCTTGTGGAATAAATCACAACGACAGAGGCAGTGTGGACGTATAGGCCTATTTATGTGTAACGGTTTCTTTTCTGATATCGACATACAACTTCAGCTAGCCTCAAGCGACGCTTCAGCCAAAAGGGACTCGAACTGTTCAGTAATGTTCGATTATGAATTATGATGACAAGAAAAAAATAATGTATATATAACTCAGCGTTGAAATTAATTTTTAATCCGCTGTTTGGATATCCATAGATTTGCTTAAAATATAAAATGTTGTAAATATATTTTCATCATGTCGACAAGGCTATGCAAATTGTGTGTATAGAATTTGCTGGGTGTATCATATTGTATATATTTATATATAAGCATATATCCCGTACAAAAATTGCTGTTGTATGGAACATCACAAAGAAACTGTCAAACTGTTATTATCTTTGCGGAAATAATTTTCGCGATAATTTACAACGATTTCTTTGATACTTTTAATGTAGTTATTATTTCCATTGCATTTTAATTATTATTAACCTTAGACCTGATGCACTGAAGTATGATGTTATCGACAAAGTGCGGAAACCATACATTCTAACGTTGTGGTAATAAAATTTTCTTGGAAGTCTCGTAAAATCCCACCATATCTCGTAAAACTTTTGCATACAACGAAACGTTCGGTATTACTGTCAACAACATTTTATGTCGGTTATTTTCAACTACTAGTACAAGGGTGCTAGTGGACAGGCCATTGCATACCTGATAACAATAGGATATTTTCTACAGATTTTGCGATGAAAATTTAAGCTCTACAGCCATGACACAGCCATGAAACAAAGTGCCTATTTATACTAACACAATCTTATGTTCATCATACATGAGGTGTTTTCTGTGTTTAATATGATAGCTATTTTTGACTTACACTTCGCAATTGCCGAAGAATAATTTCAAAGAACCGTTATGATATATGAAAATATATTCTGAGGAGTCTTACATGAGGTTTGGTGAAAACATTTGTATATAAGTAGTGTAAAAATATCCTTAATTAAATGAAACCTTCATACAGCCTTTATTAAGGGATATGTAGTACACCTGTAATAGGCTGCACGCTATTCATGTAGATTTGATCAGTTCCCACAAAATCGGTCGATTCAGTGGACACTTCCGTCGTGTAGTTTGATGCACTCTGATATTAAATGTTTCTAACTATGCAAACTGAGACCCCCTTTATTGCAGTTTATCATGCACAACACACGTGAAGTCGATATTTAAAAAATTAGTCAATTTGAAAGAAAGGTTTAAAAGTTTAAAAAATTGTGAATCCAGTTAACACATTAGGCGTGTTTTTAATGTTAAAATGTAGTTCAAATGTTCCGTGAGCTTTTGCATCCTTTCAAATGTAAGTCTTTCTGCTTTCCCCACTGAATGCCGAATATCCAAGGTGGCACGTAAGGAAATTTAGTGATTGCATTTACTATGGCTATCGAAACGAAAGCACGAGACATTTCTATCGAAATCACACGGCCTAACGTTGCTTCCATGCTTTCTTGTTGTTGTTGTTGTTATGTGTGTACGAAAAAAGATCCATATATTCCTAAGGTTCTGTGTTGTTAGCGCGTTGAATTTTGTACATAGCGTCCTCTGTCTTATTTATTACCCTATGTCTCATGTGTTGAAGTCTCCATGCCCGATGCTTACGTTAATAAACCCAGCAAAACCATAGCAAGCTGCCTTCACGTCAGTTTGATGTGTTTATATTGAACTGTATTGTCTGTCATGGCTTTTACTTTAACAGAAATGTTTGTCACCGCAGAAGTACAAAAATTTTTTGATTGATATATCTGTGAACATTAGGTGATTCAGAGCTTTGTGAACCAACATCACAGACGGATTGGTTAATTCCATTGTTGATCGTTAATCCTCCCACATTTTGTTCCATGTTCAACATTATTCAGGCCTGCTCCAAAAATCGTGACATGATCGAATGACGGATGCTTTAATACCAGGAAACCTTCTACACATTCAGCGGCTTCGGTGGTGCAGCGACTAAGGAGCCAATGGGTTTGCTGGGAGTTCAAGCCCAACCCAGGACTGTTTCCTCTCTGACCGTGCTCGAGGATGTGTGCCAGCAAACTGCGCATGGTTGTGGGTTTCCTCCCACCATAATGTTGGCCGCCATCTTATAAGTGAAATATTCTCGAGTACAGAGGTAAAACACCAACAAATAAATAAATAAATAAACAAACAAATAAGTAAATAAATAAATAAATAAATAAATCTATGCATATGACTCTACAGATCTGAACGATGCTATAACTGAACAAAAATGAAAAAACACAAAACGTAGGTCTAATGTAGATAGAGACTATTCCGCCGCCAGCTTCAAGTTCATTTCTTTTCTCATTTGGAACTTTAACTCGATCCAGTTAAGAAAATTTCACTTATACGAAGGGAGACTACGGCAGCACAATGACTCCGGAGCCTCTCACCAATGCGGGCGCCTAACCAATTCACGCTGGCTTCTTCTAAGGTCGTACGTACGTGGGAAGATCTGTGGTCATAGGTTTCGCCCGGACTATGCCAGGTTCCTCCCACCTTAACGCTGGTCGCCGTCATATAAGGGAAATATTCTTGAGTACTACGTAAAATTCCAACTAACCAGCTAACTGAATAAAAAATAAGTTGAAAACAAACGGTTTCCAACGGACTCAACGAGGTTAAACAATGTAAGCGGACACTCGGGCACCGTTAAACGTCCTTATTGCCTCAAAGGCCCTGAGAACAGTGGAAGCCGGGAAAAATGGATATAGATGATGTCCTGCCAGGAGCCGGAATCGAACCCTTATCTAATGTGTCCTGCAGTGCTTGAAAGACATTTAAACTAATCAGCCAATATTTGATTCTGTGTATTGATTGACTGATTGGTATTTAACGCCTTGCCCAAGAATTTTGATGTATATGACGGCGGTCAGCATGATTGAGATATCAAACTGGCCAGAACAAAACTGACTTTCACAAGGTTCCTAACAAACCTCTTGATTTTTGGTCGCAGCCAAAACAGCGAGAGCTGGATTCGAACACGTGACCTCATTGGTCAACCGTCTGATAGTCCACGTGAACAAGCACCCTCCGATGGGATTCTAGATACTTTTTATAACTATTTTTATAGCCATTAACATCAACAGATATGAAAAACCCCAGCATATACTGCGCAATTTTAATGGCACGTGCTTTGCATAAAACAGATGATTTATGCCAGGCAGGAGTGAGTAGCACTATACACCAGCGAAAACGATGACAAGGTGACAAGAAAATTCAAGGCCCAAATTAATTGTTTCATCTACTATTAATTACATCACTTCAAAGAAAATAATAATAACTTACTTAGTAGACACGCGTGTGTGAGTTGGTTTGATGTTACAATTGTACTGTATTGTTTGTAACAGTTTGTGTTGATATATTGGCCTGTGAGTCGGTGCGATCCTCTCCCTAGGGCAAGAAAAGAAACGCCATCTGCTGATGGTTTGAAAGAAGGCAGACACCTTATTTAACAATGACAAAAATGTCAAAAATGTAAGTTTGTAACAGTCCACTGACAAACTCTCATTGCGACCTTAGCAAGAATGTCTGTTTACCCCTCCCCCACTTTTATCATGCCCCATCCTACCTCATCTTTTTTTCTCTCTCTCTCCCTCCCCAAGACTTAACGAGAATTTTCTTTAATAAACCTCGGTTAGCTCACGACAGTCATTTCAAAGCACGTGACCACCACATTCTCTGTTGCGGCAGTTTGCTGTCATTACGACACTCCAAATCGAAGTACTAAACGAAAGAAAGTTAAGTTTAAGAATATTCAAATTTGGATCTCCTTGTATTTTTGAGTGGTTTACGCTTAAGACAACATCGTAATGGCATAAAATTAATATATAGCATAGATGTATAAGAAAAGTTATTATTGAATAGGATAATTCCATATTAGTGATGGAAAACATATACTGCATGGTTTGCACATTCGATTTTATAAGAGCATCCTATTTCATTCTGTTTTTTTATTGATGTTTATCTCAACTGATTAAATAAGATGGAAGTTAGGGTATCCTGCAAACTTAACAAGGCTGATAAAATGAGCTTGTTAAGAAAAGCATTTGATTACTGCAAGTACAAATGAAGGCTGTGGCGGATACGTATCTGTTCATCGCCTGAAAGACTTTGATTAGCTTATCTATGAATCGAAAACAACTAATCTGTATGAATACACGTACATCAGACGAGTTGGCTGAGCTAATTAAAACTGAAAGTAACTACAAGTCAATTACTGTACAACGGCAAGACAGGGTGTTTGCTGACTATCAGTGTTATTGGCATGTTTCTCTACATTCCTTCCGCTGCATTGCAAATTGAGCCTGATAGTCATCTGCGCATGCACATGTTATGGGTGACTGCGCTTGCGCCTGCACATGCCCAGCGGGGATTCTGATAACGGCCTATGTTTAACCTCTACACTTCACAGCCGTATGGTAATTACGTGGAAAATATTTAGCTCAACCTGGACGCAATAAATAGACCTGTATCTTGTTCGAGGAAAGAGCCCTAAGGAAAGGAACAAGACGTGCTTTAGGACGATAAACCATTTAATTTTTCCAGCCGTTTTGGCAAAATGTCACTCTAGGCAAGACTTGTCAGTTTAGATATAAATATCAAAGCGTCCACTCCACATTCCTCCGCTTTATCATATTTGAATATTTAACCATGATTAAGGTTAATGTATTTGCTGGCTCACAGGAAAGCATCAGTAGTTTTCGATGAAGATAAAGAAAGACGTGTATAGAGGGGATTTTTCCGCAGTTTGTACATATTCATTTGCTCGAAGAAAAAACATGCTTGTATACAGCGACATTAAATATTTATCGATTTTAATTTTTACTCACGAATAAAAGGAGACATTTTGCTTTCCGAACACATCCAAAGATCAAGTGAAATTTACAATTCAGATTTGGCTAATCGTGTAATGTAAAAACTTTTTAATTGGGTATTATAACAGCGCCTATTTCTTACATCTAAATGTCTAGGCTATGTTAACTAGTACGTGAAGCGACAAATACACTACAGATATTTGCTGAAATGTAGATAATCAAGTGTGCAAATTATCCTTGTTTAATCATTTCGTAGTAGAAGACATTTGTCCGAAGATGTAAGCAGATCAAAGTAAGACTTTCAAAGTGCATGTAGCTAGAGTTTAAACTAACGTATCCAATTTTCCTCCTTAAAATGTATGTAGAAAGAAATACCCAGATTATGATATTGTTGTTTCCTTGCATTTCTTTGCACGATGCAATATATATGGATTTGGGGTTTTATCTTTGATGTTTACAATGAATCTCTCAAGGTATGAGACGTATGCAATTGATTGATTGACTGATTGATGAATGGATGGATGGGGCAATTAATTACCAAAATACATGTCCACAATTAACCCAGTCTCCCTCTGTTATTACCACATTGCATGTACATACTTGCTGATGCAACATGCAGCGTCACACAATGCTGACATCCCTTTACCGGTGTTTAAACTTTCTTGTATCCTAGACTGTGGATCGTGACGTGTTGGGGATGTTCCTTGTCCTTCCCCGAATATGCTCAACTCGTCACCTCCTACTTGACACTGGTAGATAAGGTCTCAGGGTCTAAAGAAGACGGGGGTCTCCGTGGCAGAGAGGGTTAGCGCGCCAGCGCGGCGTTATGACCCTGTGCTTCTCACCTGTGCTGTGATTTCAAGTTCAGCTCTTGCTGGCTTCCTCAACCGTTTGGGAAGGTCCGCCAGCAACCTGTGGATGGTCGTGGGTTCCCCCCGGGCTCTGCCCTGTTACCTTCCACCATAACGCTGGCCGCCGTCGTTTAGTACAGCGTAAAACACCAATCAAATAAATGAATCCAAGCCAGATCGGGGCCTCCGTGAACGATGGGGTTAGAGCGCCAGCTCAGGAGCTCACCTGAGTGAGTTCAAGTCCATCCCATGCTGGATTCCTCTCCGAACGTACTTGGAAAAGTCCGCTGCGGATGGTCATAGGATTTCCGAAAGGCTCTGGTTAGTTCCACAATGGTGGCCGCCATAAAATAATAATGAGATAAACCGAAGCCAGATCTCTCCGACTCGACTGCGGCCTTAAGGCCGGGGATTTATTAAGGTACCTCACGAATGAGTGGTGGTTTAGTCTGGCACTCCCGGCATTTTCATCCGTACAGCAGACCGCCATGATATGCGAGAAGCATTCTCGAGCAAGGCACTTAATAGATAAATATATATATTACTGAAAAAAAATTCTTAACCAGATTGAAATGAAGCGTTCACCCTGGTCTATATAAATGGGCCCATTTTGCCTTCAGCCGTAGTTACTTATTCCCGTTTTATTATGTTTTCGTGCAAGCTACATTCTAACACCAGTGACGTGCTTCACGTTAAGCAATCGAAGGTTATAAGTTGACTGTAAATATCATATATGTGGAATAACTATTGTCTAAGTAGTTACAATCAAGGTAGCTTTCTTTGTGGAAAAGCGTCCAGATCGCTCACGTTATGACAACGAATTATAGGTTATAAACGTCAGTGCAAAATACTCTTCTTTGACCATAACCTACCCTGTACAGGTGACCGCATGTTAAGAGCAATGGAATTTCACGTGTGTGTTGACACAAACCAGGTGGTATTTCATGATCCAGGGGACACAGTGTTAAGGATCGGAATGAGCCCCAGGGTAAACCGGCAATGTGTGTATACATGTATATTAAAATGACAACGACTTGCGGAGACAATATCGCAGATAAAATGTAGATGAGTATACGTACGATTGTTGTTATACATGTACGATCTGTAACTGATGCGCTTGGAAGAGTGATGAGTCGTGTGGGGTTTGTGGAAGACGAGAGCAGGATAGCGGGAGGGGGTGGGGTGGCCACATATTCCTAATCAGCATACTCAAGGGGCTTGGGAAGATCAGGGAATGTCTATCATGGTCCACCAGTCAGAAGAATCCTCTTCGCATGTAGTCATATTTACATGTATTATATGATTGTATGGGGCTTAACATTGCTGCTAACATTATCTCGGTTGTATCAAGATGGGGTTTTAGCACACTGGCACTAGGATCAGTTCCGTCTTACTGGAACTCTGACACCCAGCCAACTCACAGTATATTATTAGAATTTATTTATTTCATTGCTGGTTAACGCCATACTCCGAAAATGTGTTCACTTATATTAAGGCGGCAGTAATATGCATTGGTGAAGGAAATACGCTCGCCAGGGGTAAACCATCGAATTTGGACAAGTTTCTCACGAACTTTCTCACAACATCTTTGAGGAAGACTGGGGTTTTTTTTAATGCAAAACAACAGGCTAAATGCTCCTTTATAGGGAGTGGAAAGATAGAAAAGTACGAAGATTCCCGATCTTAAAGTTTTACATATGACTTGGTACGGCCTTGAAACCGTTCCCCTCGTTTACGCGACAGACGCTCTAAACACGCGGCCAGTGCTACGAAGCAGTTGTATCACGACTAATATCTCTCTTTGTACAGACAAAAATCTCTTGCCTTGGAATCTTTCAGAACATTGTAAGCTATTCAGCCGAGACCAGCTATAAAAATTAGCTTCCGCTGATCCGAGGTAGATCTAATTTTGGTGAAAGCTTCGCCTACCGTCTATGGTGCTTGTACTCTACGCTTGCTGATTCCGATTCATTTGCTCAATAACGAGAGCGTAGCTGTAATGAATCATATCAAATAAGTCACTAAATACTATGAAACATTCCCTTGATGGAGCTTTAAAGCATTTGTTCGGCTTTGTTTCAAGATTTGCGTTAGTTACTTAACCCGATTGTGATATAGTCTCAAGAAAACAAGAGGCGATAACTCCATCTGCAAGACAACGGAATACAGATCTTCCTACCAGCACGTCAGCGTCAGCTATATGTACCTTGGTGTGTTCAAACCGTAACAATCAAATAGCATGATCTATATTGACGTTAACAAAATCTTTAAGAGTTGGTTTTTTATTTCGTGGAATTAAAAACGATGTGTCTTACTGTTATGGTTCAACCGAACGCCTTCATGTTCGAAGAACTCATAGTACGGTACTGGATGTTAATGCAATCGAATTTCGTGAAGTCCTCCCCTCTACCCTCTCTGACCAATGTTCTTGCCAAACAGTACAAAATAAAACATTAAGTGACAACAAATATCTTTTAGTATCAAGCACGATCAAACACAGTCATCAATAATGCCTTTCATTTGTCTACCGTTACCATGTCTCGACCAGCGTCTAAACGGTTTTTATACGTTGTTAAGGGTTTCCGATCCCGGATTATTTTGATTTTACTCGACAAAGACAAACTAAATGACGACGCCATCTGTTAACACGGAAAGCAGTTTCTTGTGCTTTAGATATATACAGATGACTTAATATGGTTATGTTATTAACCTTTGAGAAGTCCCCTTCAAATCCTCTAAATCACCCAAAAAGGTAGTTTTGATTTTTTATTCATTCCCGCAAAATAAAATAGTTTCATACTTCTCTTTCTCTACACCCTAAGCAGTGATGTCGGGAAGGCTACTGGAGGGTATATGTCCGCAACTTTCTTTCTTAAGTGTTCCATGGCTGTCCATCCGCCAAGCAGAGTAAGATAAAGCAGATCAGATGGTATGGGTGGCCATGTGGTGACGTGGCTTGGTGACGTGGATGAGGATTGGTAGAGGTGGGCGGAAATGAGATGGGGTTGGTAAAAGTGGGTGGGAACGAGTAGGTGTTGATGAGTTTGAATGGGAAAAAAAATTGTATGGGAATGAAAGGTGAATGGGAATAGGAGGTATGTGGGGAAAGGTGGGTGGGAATAAGAGATAGAAGATCATAAGACGGGGTGGGAATAGGTGTTGGGCGGGAAAAAGAGGTTTGTGGTAATAAGAGATATTTGGGAATAAGAGGTGTTGGGAATAAAAATGGGATGGAATAAGAGGTGGACGAGAATTTAACGTGCACAAAACGAGTAACTGATTAAACTAGCAATTGCTACTTGGGTACAAGCCGCAATGGCCACATATATATTACACGTTAACAGGTCTCCCACAATTCCTCATTGGTACGGTAGGAATGAACACTAGACAGAACACATTGCACAGACACTAAAGTTCATGTGCGGTTCACCTTGGGTGGGAAAGGTTCCGTATTATATAACCACATCAACCACAATCCATGTATCTCAGACTAACTGGCCGCATCATAAATCAGTCAACCAAACAGCCCACCAGTTAACCCTCTCAAGAATCATCTGAGAGTCCAGCCTGGCGATTGGTCAGGCCTGACAAGAATAGGGTTATCAACCAAGGGCAAATACCTCACTGCATTGTAAAGCCAGCCAGCAGTTCACCAGTCAATGGGTTAATCAACCGAGTGTACTAGCCTGCTAATGTATTACCCAGCAGTTGTATAAACAATTGCGCTATGAAGCAATCGGAAAGGTAACGGTCAAAGGAGATATCAAATATAACTGAACATCGAACTAAGAATTCAAAGCTCATCCAATCTGGCAAACCATCAACCAACATAATCCACCGACATGGGTGGTATTGAGTAACTCTCTAGATACAAATGTGTTTAATCAATATAACGAACCATTAACCAACAAGGAAGTGATCCAACCAAGAAGGCAGGTTGTTCATTAACCAAGAAACAACTTTTCCACTTCACAAATATTGGACACTTTAAGCCTTCTTAGCTGATATGTATGTGGATAATTATGAAAGTATACAAAACAACAACACACATACTGAATAAATCGTTAGTTTGTATTTTCTAAAATGACAATAAACAAACAATAAGCTCGTTTTGAACGAGGATTAAGCATTCTGGTAAAAGGTTGAAAAGGCTTTCTATAAAACATATTTCTGACAAGAAAAATTCTAGTTAGAAAAAAAAACCTCCAGAAGTGTAGGATTCATTAAGTACATATACAACAACAACACGGTTAGCTCTAAACCAATGACACATTTTCTACTAAATGACGTTCTGTTTAAGAGGTCTAGTATTAAACTTTTTGTGGTGTTTTCAAAGACATCTTTGGAATAGTATATGCTTAAAAATGCAGTATAACCTTTTTGCAAAGTTTGACGTTTGTATTGCAGTTTGTAACACGTGAGCAACGAAGCTTTTAAACTAAGAATTATAGCAGTCAAATTATAACATTACATAAAGTAGGTTTTATCTTATCTTTATACCAAAGAAAACTTGGATTGTCATTTTCCCTTCGTAACAAAAAAGCTGAACATTTCAAAATAATATTCTGATATTTGTATCAAAAAAGACATCAAAATAACACTGTGCTTAAAGGGGATTGGAAGCAAAATATATTTGGTTATGTGAACAATCAGCTCCGGAAACTCTACTGGGAAAAGGAATTGCAGCAAATCTCAATGACCGAAGTATGAGGATCATTAGAGCTTAAATCGTCCACAGGCAGGTCTGAAAAATGGGTCAAGAATTCTTTTCATGAAAACGAAGTCAAGTTCACAGATGACATGAAGCTAATATTCATTTCTTAATACAAAAAAACCATTGCCATCATCAGTTGTAACATGCACACGCGTTATACTGAGGTCAAAGTTTTTGCCGCTGTTTTCCTCTCCGAAAAGATCACTTAATTGTGAATGACAATGTTGTTCATTACTGACAGCTACGAGCTTAATCTTTAAATATCTTTTAAAATCTGTATTCAACGCCATTATGCAGATAATGTCATATGGAAAACAGGATCATGTATGTCACGTTTTGGTCACCGCGCTTTGCGTGCATTATACTTTAGTATTTAAAGTATCCTGATAGTTATTTCTATTACATGCATTCCCTTTTCCGGGAAAATGATGTAACCGAAATTCTTACAATTAACACAAGATTGTGATGGGACAGCTTTCACTGAAGTCAAAAAGCAGGCTCTTACGACTCATTTTAGAAGTCTTTATTTGAGTTGTCTAAACTTCAGAGGGACTGCTTCCGATATAACCTTTGTCTTCCACATTGTTTCACATGTAAACAATTAAGTTTCAAAAGCTGTACATAACATCCAGTTAAAGAACGACAGGATTTCCCATTACGAGTGCGAGAACAATGTATTTTCTCAGTTTGCGTTGTTTTATAAATCATTCATCGAGTTCTAAAATACTGCAGCATCCAATCAGAGTAATATATTTTTTGTCCATTTGCGTTGCTTTTCGGAGTAAATGTATAGCAGATTAATTAATTAATTGACTGATTCGTGTTTAGCGCCATACTCATAACCGAAATATTTTCACTTATACGACGATGGAGAGTGTCATATCGTGTAGCAGTGTAAGTGATTGTGGTGTAACGGTGCACTGCTCTGCAGTAGAGGGGTTTGCATATGACGCCAGTTCTTTGTAACATTTACACGTAGAGCATAACTTTATGTTATGAATTATTATACTGTGACACCATGTGTCTTACTGGCCTAGGTAAACAGTAAATATAGACTTCTAGAGCAATTGTATGGGAACCATGGAGAACAAAAATAACAGAGAGTCATATGCAAGGGTTGCTGAATACGAAAACTACGCTGAATTTAGCAGAAAAAGTTAACATTTTTCGCATTGTAAGGATTTTATTGCTTGATAGAGAAACCCGAGTCAGGCCTATTGGCTCCGGTACATCAGTCTCTGATGTGGGTCTTCGCCACAAATACAACATTAGGATTCACAAAAAGTACACAAAACACATACTGCTCGGAAGACAGGCTTTTGCAATACTATTCAAGTATATTCAATAGTCACAACCCTTTTTCCTCACGACATTCCGTGATTTCATTTTCACAACATAAACAAATTAGTCTGTACATCTCATTCTTTGTAACATGCATCGATTCCAAGTGACGATAATGGAAATGAGAGTTAACTCGCACTGATTTATCGTCCAATGAGATATTTCTTGAATACTAACAGTAATTAATTCTTTGCACAATTCTGAAGTTTTTGTTTTCACTTTTTTACTTGGTATCTGGTTGTCTTAACCATCCTCCATACTCGCGTACTTCTACATCTCAGCTTGACAGTACAACACTAATAAGTTAAGCATTCAAGTTTTTCTTTTTTCAAAGCATTCTGTAAAACACGGACTGAACATGAGGTGGGCAGGATGCTATGACCAATCACACTGAAGCAAATCCTCTTACACTTAAAGCGTTCATTGACTACAGGTTGCCACTAGGCGCATCAATAAAGCGTCTTGCCAATCGGCTTCATTACGAGGCGCTATGAGGAAATCATTTTGCAATTATGTAAGTTTTCTGCGGGTCCCAGGCCGGGGCTCAAAATCTCATTTCAGAACGAGACACCCAGAAGAAAATGGCTGCCCAGTTGCCATTTTTATGTTTTCTTTATCTCACATGTAGTGTTCTCGAAAGCCGCTTGTTAGCGTTTATGATACAACAACAACATCAACAGCCGGACGTCACGTATCACGCGATCATCATATCGGGCCTCTTTCTGATCACAAGCACCGGTAAATGGTTTTCTTGGACACACACGTATTGCAGATGACTTCGCAGCACCAGAGGAATCGACATTGGCAATTCTCTTTGACGGTCACTTGTGTTTTAGCGAAGCCTCTGTTACAACACAGTATATCACAACCCCCGACCCCCATAGATTTGGGGTCACACTCTCTCCCGTGGGTCCCCAAACTTCCGTTCCGACGACTCGCTCGGCAAAAATCGGGCGACTGTTCGGAATAAATAAGGTCCTGTTTACTGGGAGGTTTTATGGTTTCGCCGACTGGAATTAGTTTTTTGCCATCGTTAGATCCCATGACTTTGGACGCGCCGTCGAATTTGTCCTTCAGTCGCAATCCTACATCCCTGAAAACGGGCATTTTGCGCCAACAGGTCTTCAGCGTGCACGACCCCGACAACCCGTGACACTTGCACTCAGTACGCATGTACTCCTTGACAGCCTGTAAAATGAGAACAGGCATACTCAGTGTTAAAGTTTCTTGCCTTTCCGAAAAACCCCACACAACTCAGACGACCAAACAGAAACAAAGATTCTCGAATGTCGATTACAAATAAAGCGGTTTAAGAGTTTTAAGTATAAGTACTTTTATGCATAATAATTGTCAACGTTTGTCATTGTTTTATATATTCTATTTCATCTCTATAAACGGATGGACAAACCAACGAACCAGACACACAAGAGAACAGATATTACAAAGTGACCATTCTTTTTCATTTATTTATGGCCCAGAGGAAACCAACGACCCATTCTATACTGAAAAAAAAAGACTGAGTGCTACATGTACTAAAAACATGCATAATAATCAAGCAACACGCTCGAGAGATTTGCTTGTATGTGATACAGACTTGCAAAATGGCATCTTCTTTCAACTCTCTGGTATTGGCGCAGCAGTTATGCTAACACACTATATCTTACAGTGATAATGGGGATTGAATAAAATCTTGAAATGTAACAGATTAGCGGCAAACGTATCAAGTCAGACATGGTGGTCCTTGTATGCACGAGCGCCGTATCATACAAAATCAGACACCAAATCATTTATCTAACATGTTTTAAACGTTGTGAAAAGTGTTTTTATTTGAGGGGGAAAATCTACACGTGAAAAGACATTCTTGAGTCTGTACATTTGAGTATGTATGTGAGATTCCTTTCCACTGACTGCTCTTGTATTATGGCTATCCATTTTTCTAGTATAAAAGCCCGGAATTCTTCTCCTTTTTGTTACGCATAGTGTGACACCTATGTAACAGGTGTTTCAACTGATCCTTTATTTCACCAATGAACAAAAGACTAACGAAAGTAAGGCAGCTATAGGCAATGCACTAGTCGCCCGGAGGTTTTGGGGTAGAGGTCCTGTTTCAGGCAATGTCAGTTTCACGATTAAACTTTCATGACCTGTACAAACGAATTTAGAAAATAACAAGAACGTGGCTGTTAAAGTACTGCAAACTGGAAATTAAGCAAGCCTTTCCTTCACACTTGTAACTTTCGAATTATTAATTAGCGCAATGTGGCTGCGTTATTGGTGTTAAGCCAAAAACGTTCAATGTGAACTCTTCCTGACTTTGTGGCATCTCGGGAAAAATTAAAGAGCAGTCTTCAATAGAAACGCTGTCACTAAAACACACGAAAGAAATACGTAAATCCAAGCACAGAAATAAATCCCCAAACTTTCTCAATGGACACAAAGAGTGAGCCTCCGAAAAGCCCAGTAAATATGACAAATGTATGTCAAGATTGTCAGGAACCCTAAGTTGCCAAACACATACCAAAAATATGATAGTATATAGGAGCCCTAAGCAATTTATGCGCACTATTTTTTGCACTTTATTCTCAGAGGGCACAGGTTTTACCCTTTTTCTGGACCCATCAAAACATATAACTTAGCGACAAAACAACAGATAGTACATTATTTCATGTGTTACACACTTCATGTGTAATACGCCATATTTGTCTGATGTCACATAAACGGTGTATTAATGGATACCGCTTGCTTCACTGCGTCCTATTCAGCTCTGTGTTCTGGCAAATCTGTGACCAGATGGAATACTTTCGTGGTACATTTGGTATCTAGGGCACAAGATATGGACGGCAAACAAATTACACTTATTCTAAACAGTTTACATTTCTTTAAGTTTGATGGCTCAATCTGCATTTGCTTTTCATATGTGCGTTTGTGTAAGAAAGTGACCCCAGATTGGCATTTAATTTAAGACTTCAAGATCAGATGGCTGTCTGTCTTATTGTAGAGGCACTAGATGTTTTTTCCTTGCGTACGTGGTTCTGGTGAATGGTTTGGAATAAGGTTTTCGATTAGGCAGATTTAAAAGTGATTCTGGCGGCCGCTGGTTAAAATACCACAGCATATCACTGTAGTTGAAACGACGCAAGGCGATACCTGACTCAGTATTTCGGTTTTATTTCAGCTGCCACAGTACTCTACCTTATGATGCTTATTAGTGGAAATGGAACAATGTCACTGTAGTATAGCTGTATTATAATCATTTTAAATACCCAGCTGATCCACACTATTTGTTCAGCTACAAATGACGCCTAAAACAGATAAATATCGAGGTGTAATTTTGGAAGCGGAAACGAACTCATAAGTATGAACGTGATGATCGTTACGTACACTGATACCTAAGGTTAACAGACGTACAAATGTGAAACATTAGCATCCGGTGTAAAATCACCGAGAGACGTTCAGTTGCCCAAAACGCCTCATGTGGCTGCCATTAAAAGGCCTTCAGATAAATTCGAGATCATACGTAGTTTCGTAATAGCCATGTCGCCACACTTTTGCATTTTTGGACGTTTTCAAGTGCTTTATTTGTAGTTACTAATGGCTATTCGTCTTGCTCAGATCTCCATCATAATATGCCAGCAGCTGTCGGACTCGTGGCAACAGAGGAACTCATTACGTCACGAGTTCAAATCCTTCTAAAGTCGATTTGTCGCCTAATTTACTACAATGAAACAAATCAGATATTTCGGTCAGGCGCCAAACGTGCAACCATAGTGCAACAAAAAGGAGTGAAAGTTGAACACTTTTGGCTAACTGCAATCGTTTTTTGTCATAATTTCCATCAAACAGGCTTCAGGTAAAAAGAAAGATAATGATGTGGACTGGTTCAGATAATTTGGTTTATCTTAAAACAGACGCTTTTCTTTGTGTAATTTAAGGTACTCTACATACACCTTTTCCAAGACGTATAAGCACCTTCAGAGATCTCACCGATTTTTCTTCGTGTGTTTGGAAATGTACTTTAAAAGGAAGGCATCATTTCATTTAGAAAACCGGATAGTAAAACTGCAATTATTCGACCATTGCGACTAGGAGTCACATCCACGGTTCCAATGATCTACAAGGTCATCGTGACTGAGAGATACGTCAGCCACGTCTGGCGTTGTCAGACACCATGCTACATGTAAGTGACCCGGATATTCCATTACATCATTTTTCCTCGGCTCTTGGCATCAAACTTGACGGATCGCCCGGTGGTAAGCGTCTGAGGGAATCTACCACCTGTTCTCCTGGGCGGTAGCGATCGTAAGCTTTTCTGTGAGGCCGGTTTGGCAAACACTAGCGGGCTGGTCAGTGACTAAGGGACTGTGTAATTTACTACCAACTCAGACCATCACATGGCCCTTGTAGACCGCTTTAAAAATAGTGCAGGTAGAGGGATTCAAAAACGATTTAGCACACCGCATTTATCTTACATTTCATCAGTCACTTCTCGTTTCAGGCAATCAACACATGCATTATGTCGGATAAATTCAATGCTGTTATTGAATTCTAGTATTTCTTTTTCTGGGCAGTGATTATTGGTTCTTCCTCTCATATATGCTTTATGTCACCATATTTTCTTTCTCCTAAAGTATCTGTCAAATAAGGGTGGCTTCCCTTGGTCTCTAGGCGGTTTCCTCCTACCATAAATCCGTCCGCCCCCACATGTATGAAACATTCTTTTGGGTAGGCCATACGGCTTTAAACAGCAATCGAATAAATCCAAAATTCAAACACAATACTTACTAATCTGCCAGCTTCATTATTATGTAGCCTAATCTGTGTGGTTATATCGCCTTTCCGCCTCTTCGGCCTGGCGTCCATAAAGTCTTTTGATTTCAAATATCCATATCTGACGTCATCGCCGCAGCCACCCCATTCCCAGTGACCGTCCGTGGACGTATCCCGTAGCGGATTGTCGCATGTACACTGTAAAAGATTGCCCATACTGCAGGCCTGCGTCACTGTGTACACGACTCCCGCAGCAGTAATGGCGTACACAAAAGCCGTCTCTCTCGTGTCTGTGGAACAAACCAAAATAGCAAATTTAAGCTGGGCATTTGAATTGAATAGGACTTCTCATGTCTATTATATAATTGTTTATTTATTTATACTCTGGACTTCCGACAAAAGACAATAGCTCCATGGACCAGCAAGTGACTTCCCTTTCCGTCATTCAGGTTCACATTCACTGCAAAGAAATAAAAATTTAAGCATCGACGATATTGACCTTTAAATATCGTAGCCAAAATGTTCTTAATCATTATCCTTCAGAAGGACAATATTTATGGCCGTCGAGAGAACAAATATTCACTTCGTACATTACTTTGTAATGAGATTACAAATTTGGTGTAATCATGGCGCCCACTGCCAATGAACTTTTTATGTGACTACCTAGGTATTCACTGAACATTATCAGAACTTTTGCAGTAAAGCCTGTTTAAACCGACAATTCTCAAGAATGCGGAAACTGAATTTGACATGGAATAAAGACGAAAGGTGACAAAACTAATTAAGATCGACTCTATATATATACATTTACACGCACGCAGGCACTAAACGCCAAGATCAGTATTCTGTCTACATAGGGTTTTTGTTCGGATAACCCGAAAAACTCCGAATCGGTAAAATTAACAGAAAGAAATATTTTGCATTGTTTTGTTCTAGGCTATAGTACACAATACTTTTTGTGACTTTTGAGTTCCCCAAAACACCCAGGCCGCATAAAGATATGGTACGGAAAAGGCAAAAGAGACTTTCATTTCGATTTGTTAAAATTTTTGAAGTTGACCAAATTTGTGTATTCTCGGTGTCCCGTAATATGTGCCTAATATGCTACATCACGGTGCCCACGGAGCCTCACCCCTGAATGGGCCCCTCTGCTGGAAAATTTCACACGGGCAATATTTAGAGAAAGTCATAGCAATAGGATACACAGACTTCCGGAATGAGTCGACTGTTTGTCCGAAAGAACCTCTCCGCCAATACCGCGCGGAGATAAAAACGTCTTCAGCCTCCGACAATGTGCTTCTCCAAGTCAAGAGGCAACTCAGTGCGCTTCGAACAACTGTTTGTCGGTAAAATTGCAATCAAACATAGAATTGCTATTTCCGAGGGCTCCTTCACGTCACTTGGGACTCTTCCGCAGTAATCAGTATCCTTTGATGTCCAGAAATCAAAACAGGTGTAGGAGAAAGCAGCTGGGTAAAGGCGCATGTGCGTGGTGCTTTAAAAGAATCCCCACTTCCGGTATCTTTGGATCAAGAGCGATCGATGTCTTACCATCTCGTTTCTGTTACACTGGTACGTTGTCTGGGGACGTCACTTTCCAATCTCATGGGAATGATAACTTGATACTGACAGCTGACGCACCCTTCCTGTTTTCTTTTACTAAGTGGCACCGATGTTGGGGAAGCACATTTGGCGAACGCTTAACATCCGAACACCTATTTACACTTTAAACCGTAAGGTATCAATTTACTTCTATATAATTCGTTTTTACGTATACAGAGTTGGGTGTATTTCTATAGTCAAAAGAATCTCTCGGTGTTTATGAGGATGTCTTTCATTTTCATGTTCAGAGGGCAATCAGATTTTTACAGGGATGAAAACCAGAGAAAACCATGCCAGGCGGCCAAGCAAACAGAGCACCTCGTGAGGCACAAGATGGACACCTGATTTCTGTCAGTATACCTGTTCCTCAAAATGGGTTACCTTTTATCGCGCATTAAAGGTTTGGGTCTTTTTTACCATTGTTTTCTTGCCATTTTTGCGAAAAATCGTCACCGCAAAGGTAAAAACAGTTTACACAGGTGTGACCAAATTACTTTACATGGGAAAGGTCTCACACTGTCTTTTGCAACAAAGCGCACAAAATGATTCATACTATGTTGAGAAAAATATCTACAGGTTGTACTATCATATCTACTGTTGAAAATAAAATGCAATATGAAAAGTCAAAGATCGTAATGTTTTGGGATAGAGACTAATAGAAACTCTTTCCTGCGAGCTTTTGACCCATGTAAATCATTTTAAAAATGTAACATAAAGCCACGATTCGAAGAGCCGTAAGTATTCCGTCACCGCACACTGCAGATTTGTCCAGGACTAGTCCAAATATTTCGGGCTTCTCGTGGTGGATCCAAAGACTCCTTTGATGTTTATCTCGTCATGAATACTACCTTTGATTCCCCACACCATTCGGATGCAGACAGTCGTTAACCGTTATAAGGAGTTTATGGTCATCAGTTAAATTCAGCAAAACACAAAATTCTGCGCTCTTGGAGCAGCTATCAATCTTTTCGATGATGCATCGAGAACGACTGGTACATGCAGTTTATGGCACTCAGACAGCTGTGGTTTGATCTCCCCGCGTAGTGAAATCCTATCTACGCTGCAATCGTTTTCAATCCGAGTCATTGATTCTATATATTGATATGAGCTAGTTTTAAAACCGCCGTAAAACATGCTAGGCAGAGTAAGCACCGCTAAGGACTCCCCACTGTGCGTTCTCGGCTATGATTTAATAAAATCTCACTCGCCATGGCACAGTAGATCAAATATACTCCTGTCCGTTCCTTTCTATTTTTATTTTGTGCATATTAAAGCCAAATATAATTTATTCACATATCCTAACGTTCAGAGGGAACTTATCGTATGTTTATACTCTAAATTAGTACACAAAAAGTTATAAAAGAATGCAAATATGAAACATTTATGTAGAACTAGTATCTCTGAGTTGAGTTGTATAGTTCTCCATTATCTTAATTCTTCAAGTTCCTAGGAGAGTTATTGATAGTGTTGAAAGCAAAAAAATACACATCTCTGATTTTTTCCCGCAAGTAACGAAATGCATATGTTGTTAATTAGATGGTCTAACCATGTGAGAAAACTGTGTATTCCTGTAACAATTACATGTATATTGGCTAAAAAGAGCAGACCAGTTGTCCCCAAAATTACAAGAGATCGGGTTTTTGTTTTAATAGCATTCACCGTGTAGGGCAAAAAAAGTTGGAAATGTAAAGTCTGTGTTTGTATTGCACCTCATAGATATTAGTCAATAAAGGCAACACCCGAATACAGAGGAGAGTTCAGGACAGAAGTAATACATACTCAACCCACCTCGGCGGAGAATTTTCCGGAACGATCTCCTCGCTGTCGTGCAATTCCACTTCCGGTATTTAAACTGGTTCTGACACTCCGTCAGCGCTAGTTTCGCTCCTTTGGCTGCTTCCGCCACAATCTCCGGCTCTTTTCGGCAAATCTCGCGCTGCTTTCCGGCCAATCGTTTGCTCTTTCTGCATATACTGTTCGGATCCATAACCAGCGGACTGCCAACAGCCCTGGAAGTAAAGAACATACATATTTGACAAATATCAAATGTCACTGAAAGTTGAGAAAAACTTTTACAAAACTGCGTAAGTCACGTTTCTCGTAACTTTTTAGTAAACGACGTTGCCTTTAGGTTATAGCGTCAATTTCCGAGTAAAGTTAAGAAAAGCTGATTTACGAAGTGTTGAGAAAAGTGGTCCCTGAAGTTTCTTTCACACAGCTTTGCGTGAGAATAAGTACATGCAGCTGTTGACACAAAGAAAAGAAAGCATAAACATATGTTACTAAGAAAGCAGTAGAACACTGTTATACAATAACATGTTAAACATTTGCAACATCGTGTAGAATTTTTTCACCGAAAAACTTCACCACTCATAAAGCTGAGTGGACTTGAATTATTGAAAAAGTCTTTATGACAATATAAGTGCAAGCAAGTTTGACAGTGGGAGAGTGCCAACGCTTTATTCGTCAGAGACAACGTAGACCCCCCTACTGTTTTCAAGATAACCTGTATTCTTCAGTCCGGTCTAACACACCAGTCAAATAAATAAATAAATCAAGATACCCTCGACGGTGTGCGGCGATCCCTAAGTTATCACCTCGACAGTGAATGGCGAACCTTAAGTTATCCCCTGGACAGTGAGTGGTGAACCTTAAGTTATCACCTCGACAGTGAGTGACGAATCTTAAGTTATCACCTCGACAGTGAGCGGCGAACCCTTAGTTATTCTCTCGACAGTGAGTGGTGACCACGTCCTGTACCATCTATGTTGACTGGATACATCCAGTATCATCTGCATTGCTTAGCACAGACTGAACACAAAACACAGACGAGTCACATTCAGTGCAATTTATCTTATACACTGAGTACAAAAAGCTTGTTTAACAAAGAATGTGCATCTCCAGGGCCATTCAGGCCATTCTAATTATCTTTAGAATTTGAGCCAGACGAAAATATATTACACGTATTCAGTGCAATAAGTGTGATGATTTCTAGCGAAACGGACAGTTTCATGATGGATTTACTGAGGTGGTCCAAACTGTCACCGATTTACCAAAGTAGTTTTAGCGCGTACTGCCGCGGCCTGTTTCAGCATTTTGTTTTATTTGGGCCAGTAAGCCCCATTACAGCATTGGTGTGTTGTTTGCCTGCACTGTTTTGCTCCATGATACAATATGTCGGAAGTTCCAGTGATTCGGTCAGGCAAACATTAAAAAGAATCTTTGTTGCGGGAAACACGACTCACTCGCTAAATTTGGGCGGATTCAAAGTATTTAACACGAACTCAGGGGAGGACTTTTTTGGACAAAAATAAAAACCCCAGGAAAATCCTCCAAAATACTTATTCTACGAGGAGCTTATCATTCCTTTTTTTTTTTTATTAAAACGTGTGAAATTTAATTCGGGGAGTTAGCCTTTCAAAACAAATTATTAACGCTATTCGGGAGACTGATCGTTGTCGTTGTCGCATTACACATGGCCCAATTTCCGTTACCCAGCTACACCACGCAAGCACATGTCACTTTGGCTCTAACAACAAACTGGGTCATTGTAGATCACACTGGGGCCGTGTCTCTTCTTCTATTTATTAGCCTTGGTAGCATGCAGTGTAAAAATCACTTAGTTAAAAAATGCAATGGTTAAAACAAAGTTAAGCTGTGTGGAAGTGATATCACAGAATTATTTTACAGGCGAAGGCCAGCATTAAATAATAGTGGAAAGAAAACAGGAAACCCACAGCCATCCGGAGGTTGCAGGCAAACTTTATTACTTATGACTGGGGAGGAAGTAGGACTACGTCAGCCAGAGCATTCACACGGATGAGAGTCTCCTGGGTCATTGTGAAATATGAATATTTCTCATGATCTAAAAATTGGGCACTCTTAAAAGTAAATGCGAGAGAAATCCTATAAAATTAAGATTTTCTTCATTTAAAACTACTGGAATTTCCTATTATAATCTTCCTATGTCTTACTAATATTTATTTCGGGGGGAGTAGGGCGGTGAAATACCCAGATGCTGCACCCATTATTCTACTAGTCCATACATCCTTGCTCACCTAGATGGTCCCCTAATGATCATCTTTCAGTCAGAAAAGGTTGACTATTTCTGACCTCTGCCAATCAACAATCTCTTTTCAGGTTTAAACAATCTCCCTTGTAAGCCACACGCTTTTGTAACGGTTTATTATTCCAAGAGGCGGGCTTGTGAAAATAAATTCACATAATTTGCCAACTCTTAATTCCTTTAAGCTGTCAGATACATACATGATGCCTACGACTCTTCGAGCTGTTTCATCCATTTCCAACATTTTGGTCCTTTTTTGAACTTCAGCAGTTCACGGGGCTTTCCAGATGCTTAGGCCTATGCATGTTTAGTATATTCTAAATTGAAATTTAATACACAGAGAGTAACTTTTCTTGGTGAAACCAAGTTTTGTTCTGCTTCGCCCAATTTTGAAAAAAATATATCTTTTTTTTATTCTTGTATGAAGCCTATATTTGACCCAGGTATTCTGTCAGCTTAAAGAAGCGTGTCTTGCTTTCACAATTTAAATCTCTAGCATGCTTGTTTTCAGATGCAAAAGTTTATGAAAACCTAGTGTTGAAGTCAGGAAAAAACATTTCCATGTGTACAATTCATTTAAGTATCCAAATCCAAGATATGATCACATGAAAGACAGATTTTTAAACAAAACTTCCTTTTTAAGACCATCGTATACTTTATGATCCTGAAATTGCATTACGCAATTACCAGTCCCCTTTTAAACCTGCCGGGTTCTAGCTTTTACCTAAGGCTACATGAGCCATTGTGCTTGAGAAGGTATAAGTTGCTACTTTTTAAACATTTACATGAACAATTAGAATAAACCCCAAACTGAGGTTAACTGACAGAAGATCGGATTTCACTGGTAACGTGTGACCATTTGCCAACTATGACATTGTTGTCACTACCCTGATTTTACTCTTCATGCCGTATTATATTTTGTACGCTGCGCTTTCCGCGGACAGCCAGTCTAGATCTTTCTGCATTGCAGTGGGACGACTTTTCTCAACTTAGCTTAAGTAGGTCACATCTTGGCTAGGTCAGAAAGATTTGATTAAGGCGAGCATCATGCATAGGTGTTCTCAGAGATCAAAGGTACCGAAGTCAGGCCTTTGCCCAAATATTTGGACCTTAATATCTCAATCTGACCTGGTGCACATTCGCATGATCTCGGCCTATGTGGCCTGGCCTTTAGCTCTCACCGTTCACAGGTAAGATGTTTTGGGAGGCTTCAAAGACAACATTCTTCGGACACTAAATATAAGACTACAGCACAGAGACTAAAATCAGTGTAGAGACAACGGTGTGATTGTAAACAAATTATCACGGGTAACCGGTGAAATTCGGCCTGAGGTCAATTTACAACAACTGTGGTGTTCTTTTAGCTGTTCACATTAATGCTTAATCAATAACAATTGACACACCCTCTAACACCATGACTAAAGCAAAATTATGTACAATATTGCATTAAAGATAAAGCATAGAAGACCACAGCATGGAGAGTTAAACCAGAACACCACTATGTGCCAGTTGACAACTGTTCACACGTAACTGATGATCTCGGGTGTACTGTCTCCTCTATTAGGTTTTTATTCTCACTGTTAATGTAATTGCGGAAACACCAGGAAATTACTCGCCAAATAGCGTCATAGCTCAAGCCGAATTAAGTAACAGAAAAGGCAGTGATAAAATAGCTGTTAACGAGAAGTAGATTAGGGGTAGAAAAGTTGTACTGGCTGAGGATTTGTGAAGTTATCTTAACACGAACAATACCAAATTTCGAGACCTATGAGTTAGCTCTTGGTTTATTAGTAAATAAAAGTGACTTGACCTCCACAGTTGCTCTCTGTATATAGGCCTACTCTCCCCTCCCCCCGTCAAATAAATCCCGGAAGACGGTAACTCTGGATTCTGAGATGAACGTCCACTTTTAAGCTGGCGTCATGACTGAATGAAGTTCTGTAGCTTATTTCGTGTTTAATGTCACTGTTATCTGATGGTGTAACTTTGCAGAAATTGACAGCGTTCTTAATTAAGTATCCTACTTTGAACTACAGCAGATGTATGAGGGAGAAATTCAGATATGTGTCTCTATGTTTTAATGACAATCAATATTATTGTGACTGATTTTTTTGAACACGTCAGTCTTCCTGGAAGCTATACGGACAAAAACGCAAAAGGTCTTTCAACGTCTTTATGCAGTATGGTTGTTTCGTTTGCTGGACAGTTTTCACTCTATAGTACTTTTAAACCAAGCGCTCACACAGAGTGAAACAGTATGCAATGTGCAGCACCAAACGAATTGTCTCGTTATTTTCATATTACGCTGTTCTTACTTTCTTTATCGTTGAAGTATGCTTCATTCTAATACCTTACTAAGTCTTTCGTGATACTAACTTTACATTTCACTGCTCATGAAAAAGCTTACTTTATTTATCGTTGAAGTATGCTTCATTCTAATACCTTACTAAGTCTTTCGTGATACTAACTTTACATTTCACTGCTCATGAAAAAGCAAAGAAACAAAGAAAACAACACTGCTGAGGCAATTCTTAATCTGCAGAATCTTCAACAAATATGGCAGTAGACTTCTGCACATAATTTTTCGAAGAGTTTCGGAGTTCATTGCAGATACAACGGTTAGTCTTGCGTCAATTTGTATGTTTCTTCTTTTAGTTTTGCTTTCTGCTTGTCTACTGTTTCTTGGAAACCTCTTTTTATATATGTCGATATTTAAGGAATATTCAGATTCAGCTTTGAAGTTATAAATACTTTTTCCAGACATATCAGGATTATCACTAGGTTATATCAAAAGGAAAATCACTACATTTGCCTTCAATAAAAGCTATTTACCCATATTCAGAATTCTTCAAAGTAGTTTTATGAAGACGGCCTGATTTAAAATTCAATTATATTCATCAGTTTTTCAGGCAAAATAGAATTTAGTTGCTCATGTGAATATTACAGAGGTACAGGCTCAGCATAAGCAATTTATTATTGAAACAAAAAAGGGGTTATCATGAAAACAGCAAAACAATGCTGGACGAATAAGCAAACCCTGACGAATGCCACCTCAGACAGTAAAACTGTCGTAAAAGCATGATCTTGGCTGACACGATCATTGGCTGGTCTGAAGTTTACCTTCACTGAGTCGTGAATACCAGCTTGAAGTGTTTTATGTTGCTATATATTCAATATCAGGGTAGGGTCTTTTCGCTGGTGTTTTGTTAAGCTAGTCAAATACTCTAACTAGACCATAAATCAAGGGAGAGCCGCTCTGTGGCTTAGGTGCCCTTCTGTATGACATAGAGACCATCTTATATAGCAGAGAGCCATTGAAGAGCCACTTACATGTCGCCTCAACAACTTTTGAAAGCGGTGCTTGAAAACGTCACCCTGCGCCTGAAGAATCCGTTGAAATCCCCGATTTCATTCACTCCGATAATTTAATATACTCCTGACCGTACACTTGGCTGGAGGTTATAAAGAGACTTGCTCGGCGCTCACGTTGGCAAGAGGCTTTTTATGCGACATGTAAACAGTGGTCCCCTTTTTAATTAAGATAAAGAAATCTTTTAAAGCGTCTGGAGATCAGTGGCGTACTATTTAAAAAGTATACAATAGCTCTTAACTTTACAATGCTCGGTACATGGGCCAAAAACAGATGCAGGCAAAATAACAATAATTTCCAATGATTTTTCCCATCTATTCGATTTATTCTCTCAATATATTCTTGGCCAGCGTCGACAGGAAGTTTGGAAATGATCACATGTAACCAGTGAAATCCGATCTCTGAATTGTCAGTTTAGTACCAACTTCATCGCCCCCTAACACACTGACAAACGCAAACTGAATTAAAAGAAGATGTAATGGTGTTAATAACAGTTTACTAGGTGTCATTGCTGTAGAATAGCTCAAATGTTATGCTGTAATTTTGCCTATATAAGAATCATTGATTTCATTTAGGGGACATCTCGCCTGGTAGCCCAGTTTGTGTTGTGGGGTACTTTGTTTGGCCAGGAAAACAATAAATAAATAAATAAATAAATCAACATTTCTGATCGACATAGCTAGAACTGTATAGATTAACAAGCGTTTCACGTCGTTGTAATAAATACTTTCACTTCGGCCTTTGACGATTTCTCCTATGGTTTGGTATTCACATGAATGTTATATGTGCGCATTTTATCATTCTCACTGCATAAAAGTATTCAATACCACTGTGACATTGCACTGTACAGATAGTGTGTAACTCAGTGCCTC
Organism: Acanthopleura granulata; assembly: GCA_016165875.1. Taxonomy (NCBI): domain Eukaryota; kingdom Metazoa; phylum Mollusca; class Polyplacophora; order Chitonida; family Chitonidae; genus Acanthopleura; species Acanthopleura granulata. The sequence continues at coordinate 11,065,951 of JABBOT010000016.1, forward strand.
GCAGCAGACGTATTTGTTTGTCTGCGCGACTATGCGGATGGGGTATCTAAGTGGACCACACGAACATGAGGCTTTGCCATACTGAAGCCTTAACTCGTGTAAATTGTCCACTTGAAATGTACATCGTCGTTTGAAGCCGCTTTCAACAGCCAAACATTACACAAATATTTATAACGTACTGGTCGGTGTATTTCTCCAGGTATGTAATACACCAGAACGTTTGTGTGTGAATATCCGACAAGATATCTTCTAGCCCAAGCCTTTGATCTTCTGATAACGTTTTAAGCACTCTAGTCTGCCGAGTCGGCTAAAAACCTCTTTCCCAGGCCCTCCCACGACACACTGTGACGTGGTTTCACCCTGTTCCCAGTGACCCTATAGCTTCTGTACTTGATGCCATTGCACTTTCCAAAGAAGCGATGACAGCTCTTTGCATACGCGGGTTCAAGTATCTGCTGGCTTAAATTTCTCCCACCTAGATCAGAAAGTCCAGCTTAAAAACCGTTTCAAGACCAGATCCCGTGCGTGCCTGCTTCAGAAGTTCAAAGGAATAACTGGGACAGGCGTGGCGACACAGAGTAGATAAAAAGTTTTCCATGAGGGAGACAGGGAATGGGGAGTAGTTCTGCCAGTCAATCGGTCAGTCACTCAGCAGGTCATCAAGTCTGACGAGTAGTCAGTTAGACAAGCAGCTACACAAGCATGTCTGTCAGCTAAGTAGTGAGTCTGACGAGCAGCCAGTTTGGCACGGAGTCAGATGAACAGTCAGACAAGCGGTCATTTAGATAAGCAGTCAGACGAGGAGTCTCAGACGAACGGTCAGTCACACAAGCACACAGTCAGACGAGCGGACAGCCAGACAATCAGACAGCCAAAAAGCAAACAATCAGACAAGTAGACAGCCAGACAAGCACACAATCAGACAAGCAGACAGTCAGACAAGCAGAGTCCAACAATCTCAGTGAGACGCTCAGACAATCAGTCATTCAGACAAGTCTATCTGACGATGAGTCAGTCAAATAAACAGTCAGTCAGTCAGTCATAACAAAATCATTCCTTCAATCGGCATTATGTCAGACTTGAGACTTGACATCAGATCATGGACATATTGCCCAGTATATGTGGTCAGATCACTTAAAACAATGTTAATTTTGTCAAAAAATACCACATGTAATTGTAGACAATGTGGTTTTCCACAGAAGGTAAACGCCAAGGCACATTAAGCCAATAAATGTATAAATAAATTTCAAACGTAAGTAATAATACTAGTTATGAGATAACCATTTCAAAATATCGAGAATAGAACAAAGGTTCCAGATGCACGTTGACTAAATAACAGAACAGTAAAACGTCAGAAAGCATTGGTTAAGAACGATTCTGGCATCGATTTGCCATTACATTTGGTGAAATATTTATTTCTGCTATCTACATATAAATGTTCAATTATTTATAAGTAGTCTTTGAAACGTCAGAAAAAAATGGTTTTACGTGTACGTAAATTAACTAGCCATGTGTTCCTCGAATAAAAAGCAACAGAGAATTGTGTCCAGAAATTTTTAAAAATATTTTTATACTTTTTTTCTAGCGAAAAAAAAAAGATGGGAAAAAGCAGTTATTTTCTATGATTGGCATTTCCAGCCGTCTTTCGAAAGGTTTCTTTTCACATTATTTTTGAGCGCCTGAAAATCAATTAAAACATACTAGAATGATCCAAACAGAGTTCATCCGAGATTAATTTGTAATTAATTGACTGTTTTCAAAATGTTTCCAAGAAACAGAAGAGGAATTCTTATGAATAAAGTGATGTGGTTCGCAAATCCATTGTATATCCATTTCATAATATTTTAAATGCCTCTATGGCGTAACAAAAATTCTAAAAAATATATGAGTGTTTAGTTAAAGAGGAGTTATGATTAAAGGGACAGTCTTGCCTAGTGCTTTGAATGGCTTGCGCGCAGTGAGGGGGATTATACTGATGAGAAGCAGGCGATGGCAGGTCGTCAGGTCTCTGTGGAAAGGGCCGGCCTGCCATTCAATATCACTTTTACAAGTCAGTCAACTTAAGGGATTTTCTCTGAATGGTTCCTTCAGTCACACGTTTTAATATCAGCCATATCTTCGGGCTCATTGTGCACGGCGAGAGGCCGTCGTGGAGGACATAGCACTGAGGTGCTATATATACCCACCTAGGGGTGAGAGTAAAAATCCCGACTCGCAGTAAACACGGAAAGTCTGTCTACTTTTGTAACCCTTAAAAAGAAGTCTCCTTTTACACAGATCTGTGAGGGATCGAGTTTCTCGGCGGGATGGTGCTAAGGAACATCACCCAGGATACCAATTGTTCCGGCTGCCCGTGGAGTCAAGTATTAGAGATTCAAAGGCATAAATATCACACAGGTGTTAATGCTCAGTCCGGCACCGCAATTCAAGTTCGGGTTCAGAATATGTTTTCACCACCATTCTGTACCAATCGCTGAACCGGACTGTTCAAACAAGTTGTTTTGACTAAATTCAATTATGACTTTTGTTCGCTAAGCCAATTATAGAGGACTTTATCTCAGTGGACGTAAGCGTTTTTGTAATTTCCACGGCTCACTTCAAAATCGCCATGACACTCAAGAAACGATTGGCGTCAGGGGAGAAACACATTCACCTGTCATAGACAATCAAACATTGTATTAATGAAATTTCAGAAGTGTTGCGCGAATCCATTGCAAACTAACATTTTTTAACCTCCATCTTAGCTGCCATTTGATATCTGCTCAGCGAGCATCTTTTACACAAAATACTAGTTTCACACGCTTTCTGGAGAAAAAATATCTATGAATCTTTCTGAATAGGGTCTCAGAGTCTATCTTCATAAGACTTTGTAAATCAGCTTTTCGTAACTTTCCTCGTAAATGGCGTCATCTTAAACCCCTAAAACCTAGACCGCAGTTTTACGAGAAAAAAAGTTACGAGAAGTATAACCAGAAGTTTTGTGAAAGTGGCCCCTTGCGTTATTTTTCTGTTTGGTTGTTTGGATCTGTTTTATTTTAGAACACCATAAGTTTAGGGATAGGTCTCTCTAATATCTTGAAAATTAATACCGAGAATCTCGCCTGTACAGCCGAGGATTTAAGTCAGTAATTTTCTCATGTACTGCATGCACAGCGAACACTGGTTTTTGTTGAGGCCGGTCTGATTTCTTCTATTTATAAGGATGTTTATTTTCTATCCAACTATTTTCAGTTAAAAAAGGAAATATGAAAGGACTAAATAATACTCTGAGGACCTCGTTTCTGTCCCAAAGGAAAAGGCTATCACTTTTACAATTCTCAACGTTGAATCTCTGCAATACAAACAACTAATCCGTTGAATTCTTTAGTTATTTTCGCGAGTGTTTGTTGTTGGAAAGAGTCTTCGTGATTATTGACGAGGATTACGCAAAGGAGTTAAAGCATAACGTGAACGGACATCGACTAAAACAATCTGGAGTGAAGTAAAACGATGTTGAAAGGCGAGTACAAACGTTGGGAACAACCTGAATTTATTACGTTGGCCGAGTGAATTACTCGACGAAAGCTAAGCACTCAGAGGTATAGATAGAAAGGTCAAGAAGGGGCTGACCTCCCGAACCGGCACTAATTATAATTCCATATTTGGACACTATGCGGAGGAACTTGACTCTGTCCACCGAAGTAATCCCCCAAGACATGCCGGGGACCTTGGTGTCGTTTGCACATGGTTTCAGTCACGATAGGACACGCTGCGCTGAACCAGGTCCGCGCTGAGAAAACCTAGAAGAGGTTTGGAAGGATCAGCCATCTTTATTTGCTTCAAAAGTAACTCAGACTTTCTGACGGCTGGGTGGATAATTCATATGACGTCTACGCACTTTAGAATTGCAGCAATTTCACCGCCAGGCCTTCTTCTCGCCTTTCATTTCAGTACGCTCCAGTTCATACCAACCAAGGATCATTTAAAGTTAGCAATTTTTTAAACAAAAAAATAAATTTAAAAGTATTCTGAACAAAAAGACACATTTTCTTTTAATAACTTCGCCAAGAGAACAAGTAAAAGGGAATGCAGACGCTGAGTATTGCAAGAGCAAACATTTGCCTGAACAAAGAATGTTATTACAAAACACTGAAACCCCAACAAAATTATTCAAAGGTAAGAATTTAAGACCATATGAAAGAAATGGCAACAAAAATATTTGGTATACCAAGTAATCTTCTCTTTATCGAAACTGGTCAGATGTCTTAAATTCGACATTAAGATGGCCTCCTTGACAATAAAACCATGGTCTAAAAAGCAAGCTGTCGAACTATCCTATTTTTGGTCACCGTTAGAACAACGAGCTGTTCGCATTTTTCACATAATTACTGCATAACGGCGGTGTTTTGTAAATGTAAGACATGTGTTGTAATGGCGAGTAGGATGAGTAACGTCTGCTGTGGAAGCCTGTTGTAGAAGGTGATACAGCTTTTGTAGCGTAATGTTGCAAGGTAAAATAACCTCTTGTTGCGACTTGATTAGCTTCTATTGTAATTGTCCGTCTTTTGTAGTGTCTTGCATGTGATAAGCTTTAGCTGTTACGTGTATATTTTTGTTGTACCTTCTTCCAAAACATGATAAACTTTTGTTGTGTACGTGTTGTAAAATGTGATTAGTTTGATACAAATTGTCGCATTTCTCATGAAGACAAAAAAGCAGCCAACCAATTACAAGGAGTGATGTGTGATATTAAGCTGAGTTGATACAATGTATTCAATTGGGAAGGAAGCTTAAATATATCTACCATCATGCAAAAGTAGAGGGAAAATAGCTTAAGATAACAATTTGAAAATTGCGTCACTATCCATGTTTCTTAACATGTGACCATTAGCCCGAAAGATCAACTATTTGATCTATAGGTTGCTTGGTAACTTCACTGATTGATTGATTGATTGATTCCGTTTTGGGGTTAGTAAGTCATAAATAGCTGCATCTTCATATCAGTGCCTCAAATACAGTGAGTATAAAACCGGCGAGGAAGTCACGAATAGCTGTGTCTCCATATCAATGCATCAAATACAGTGAGTATAAAACCGGTGAGGAAGTCACGAATAGCTGTATCTCCATATCAGTGTCTCAAATACAGTGGGCATATACCCATGAGGAAGTCACGAATAGCTGTGGCTTATGTCAGTTCCTCAGATACCAATGAGAAAGTCACGAATAGCTGTAGCTTTGTGTCAGTTCCTCAGATGCAATAAGTAATCAGTGAGAAGGTCACGAATAGCTGTGTCTTATGTCAGTCCCTCAGATTCAGTGAGAATATACCAATGAGAAAGTCACGAATAGCTGTGGCTTATGTCAGTCTTTCAGATTCAGTGAGTATATACCAATGAGAAAGTCACGAATAGCTGTAGCCTTGTGTCAGTTCCTCAGATACAATAAGTAATCAGTGAGAAGGTCACGAATAACTCTGGCTTATGTCAGTCTCTCAGATTCAGTGAGCATTTACCAGTGAGAAAGTCACGAATAGCTGTAGTCTTGTGTCAGTTCCACGGATACAGTCAGTATATACCAGCCAGCAAGTCACGAATAACTGTAGCTTCATGTCAGCGCCTTAAATACAGTGAGTATATACCAGTGACGAAGTCACGAATACTTGTAGCTTCATGTCATTTTCTCAGATACAGTGAGTATATATCAGTGAGAAATCACAAATAATTGTAGTTTCATGTCATTTTCTCAGATACAGTCAGTCTCTTAGATACATTTATTTATTTATTTATTTATTTATTTATTTATTTATTTAACTTACACGACGGCGGTCAGTATTATGGTGGGAGGCAGCCAGGCAGAGCCGGTTGTTGGTGAACCTTCCGACATACGGCCAGCATGAGCTGGACTTGAACTCACAGCGATCGCATTGGTGAGAGGCACCTGCGTTATTACGGCGCGCTTGCGCGCTAACCCCCTCCTTCACGGAAGCCGTAAGATTCAGTGAATATGTCTAAAGTTAAGCTATCAACTGACATATATTTACATAATTTATATGTAGGCCTTGGAATCTGAAACAGGGGATTTTTAAAACTGGAAGAAGTAGTTTGAACACGATCCATGTTTACACTTGCTAGCGAGACTGTCATTAAGAGCAGAAAGAATGTTTGGTTAAGTCACTGTCGTAAACAAGGATGGAGCGAAAACAGCGAAAAAAGGTGGGCTTAGAATCCACGGAGATAAACTCTTCGCATTTCATGGTATTAGCTTCTAATTGCCTTTTCAATCCGGTATGGACTCAAAAAATCCTGGTATTGTTGTTTAATTAGGGCTGCATTATAAACAACGGCGTTGTGAGAGCGAGATACGGAATGTTATTACACTCTAAGGTGGCCCAAGCCCAAATTCGGCATGTGACCTATCACGTGACCCCAGTGTGGCTACAGGACCATTGATCTCGTTAGCCGCTAATTAAATAAATTATTATTTTCTCAGGGATCAGGGCTTTCTAGTTCAAGAAATACAGAAATAAGACATATGAACCAAAATAAAATCTTAATGGCATGGTAATATAGAATTATTTTATAGAACTGACAGAAGTTAAATTTTTTTTTAAGAGTTCGCCATTCAGGTAATAAACTTTACTTATGTTCAAGACAACAGTTATTTCGAAAATTTGCTCATATATATATATCTCGGTGGTTGGGGGGGGCTTTGTCGCTCAGTTGGTAAGCGCGTTAGCGCAGCGTAATGAACCAGAAGCCTCCCACCAAAGCGGTCGCTGTGAGTTTACGGTCAGCTCTTGCTGGCTTTCTCTCCGGCGGTACGTGGGAACCTGCCGATGGTCGTGGGTTTCCCCTAGGCTCTGCCCGATTTCCTCCCACCATAATGCTGGCCGCCGTCGTATAAGTGAAATATTCTTGAGTACGGCGTAAAACACCAATCAAATAAATAAATAAGTAGGCCTATATATATCGAGTGATATCATTTCAGAACGATACCTAATTTAAACATGCGAAAAAATACGTGTACGTTACCACAATTTGGAAACTAAGGCAAAATATAGCACGATGCCATAAATTAGGAAGATATAGTTGCGTTCATTAATGTGTGTAACGAATGGATGATTATGGTTTGATGATCCATAAGCCATATAATGAACAGCGACGAGCGGAAATATTCTAAAGTATCTAAATTTTGTTGAGAGCAGGACAGGTTTCGAATTAGTGATCTGATTAGCGTCTGGTTCCGGGATCACATTTTTGCAAACAAACAGCAACCTCAACAAATATTCAGTACAAATTCTGAGATAAATCAAGACAGCGCATGAAATCCCAAATAACTATAATATACAGTAAGACTCAACCTAACACGACAACAGGCTCATTATAAATCCAAAAGCGTGACTGTATTCATTTGCATGATTGTTGTTTGACATGATTCTGTAATACTCATCCTAACATTACGACAGGCTGATTACAAACCCAAAAGCGTAATTGTATTATTTAATTATTTGATTGTTGTTTAGCGCAATCCACAATAAGGAAATTTTCACTCATACTATGGCTGTCAGCTTTTTGAATGGAGGAAACCAGAGTGCCCTGTTTAAACCACAGGCCTGTGGCAAATTACTGGCGAACTTTCCCACATGTCACGTACAGATACGCTCATCATACTGGTGGAATACAAGTGGTTTTTACCAAACACCATGTGTTGACCGCTTATTGTTACCCCACAAACAGTGTGAGCGGAAGAATGTCCAAATCACTGTCCACGGCTGGTTTTGAACCCGTGCCTCGTTTGCTCATCGATTCAAAGGCGAGCACCTTATAACCATCCGGCCACGGATCACTCTTCAAAATTAAATTAAAACAGGGCTATATATAAAAATGTTTTGCAGATATAGCAACGATCTATTCTTTAACATTTCAGAGGTTTAAATTCAAGGTTGATTATTTCCCCATTTGACATGCGTCAGGTGAAATCGCGTTTAATATCACGTTAGAGACGCCGTGAAAGTCAGCACTGATCAAAGAGAAGAAAAAAAAAGTGGCGTGGAAAAAAAAATTGTTGTGCCTTTGATTCATTGTTGAGATTTCATCTCACTGATATTCAGTGTGAACAGGCTTTTCAGCACATCACAGATAGTGAGCAGGCTATAAGCTTTGACCTTGACCGATAACCCCGAGGTCACAATTATAACCTTTGACCTACTGTAATGGGAGACTTGCTGAGGTATTAAGCAGGCATATGCCTCTCTCTATATACACACTAATAGCTTCAGATTTGTGACGAAAAACATACCCCTTTTCAGATCCATGTGTCTGATTTTGATGATTTTCGTTTTAATAATTCTGACTGACGTATTCAAAACAAAATTGTTCTTCACGACGTTCTATATATAGCATGCTTCTATCTGTCAAAAGATAACAAGTATACACGTAGAGAACATGTAGCAATTAAAAAGGACACCTCTACTAAAGTATGTTAAGAATACAGCATTCAGAATAATATACATGTCAGGATAAACCTTTCAAATATTACCATGTAATTTTGATGAGAGCGTTTGGTTAAGGTTTATAACGTATGTTTCAATCTCTTGGTGTGACACCATGGAGAGAAACTTCAACAATGCCTTCTGTCTGTTTTAACATATAATCAGCTTCAACGTAATTCGCAGATTTATAACTACGTGAGAAGTGCTATGCTGGACGCAGTTCTACTGTTCATAATTTTTTTTTACTATTGACGCTTAAGTATTTATATGCTAAGGTTCAACAACGATATAATATTCTAACGTTTTTCTGCATACCTACATGAGCTGGAGTGTTTGATAGATTCTTAGCCCCTAAATAATGTTTCACTGTTGTGATTATTTATCGTATGGTGAAATGATTGTATTCTAGCAGAGTTGACTTAATGTTGTACATCATTTTCCTTTGAGGCAGTTCCTGGACCGGCCCAGAGGCATTAATTAGACTTTATTTTCACAATCAGAAAAAATCCAACCCGTAATAAATGTATCTGAACTGATTTCCACCATGTTTCTGTGTGATCAGAGGCTTATTATCGATGTAACTCATTCTTTCTTTTTTTATTGCATCTAAAAGCTTTGACTTAAAAGCACAATACGTCTATGAATACAATTTTCACCAATAATTATACGTGTATTCTGTTTTCTCCATATCACTATCTGCCAACGCGAGGCACATTTATCATAACAAACTGATCTGCACAAACGTAGACGTGTGAAGTGTGAAAAGTGAGGACCACAGTCTTCTAATGTCTAAACTCAAGAAAACTTCACAGCAGTCAGATCTTGCAGGAGAAACTGCAAAAGAGTCTAGAGAAAACAATCGCACAGCCAGCTTCTCCTACAGGAAGGTTTCGACCAGACGACCTCACTGGTCAAAACTGTGGAGACCTCACTGGTTAAAATGGTGGAGATATCACTGGTCAAAATAGTGGAGACCTCACTGGCCAAAATAGTGGAGACCTCACTGGTCAAAGGTCAGCTGAATGATAACTGTTCGAACATGTCTCCCCTGCCTTCCCACCCTCCCTCACTATCCCAATAGTTTTAGAGAGTATAGCTATTCTTAACTTGGTGGCGTAATTACATTCACACGTCAGTCTAAGTATTCTTCGTCAGTTTAAAACCTAAGACCATCACACATTAAAAATATAAGCTGTTCTATCACAATAAAGAACACAAAAATTGATGTTCACTTTTTCGTAAAAAGGAGCAACTATAACACAGTAACAAAGCTTAGCCCGGTTCACGTGTAGGTTTTATACTATATGTTCATGTGCTGCGGTCAAAGTCATGTATTAATCACAATTCAGCATTTGAACAGTTAAGCAACACAAATAAGCAACACACCAATCTATAAATGTAATAAGTAATATTTTTTTCTTTCGAAAAAGTCTAATAATATGACAAGAGGTTTCTTGTCCCTACAGTACAGGCATTTATTTTCAGAGACATAAAAACTGTTAACACCTTTCGAGACAGTCATGGTTTGTCTGCTAGGAATTCCTCCAAAAAACTTGGCACGTGTGATAATTACACGCACATTAAGACGTCGATGTACGATCTAGAGCGACTGTAGAATGCCATAAGCAATGAAACATAACAATGTTACCGGTTTTACCGCAGCGCGGACCACGCAGAGAACCATGGCACAGTGGGCAGAAATGTGTCTCAAGCGACACGTCTTTTGTACATGGTAAAGTTATGTAACTTTGGAAATATTTGACAGTCCAGCCAGTTTTCACTCTTCCTGTTTAAACCCGACGAAAACGTTGTCATTTTATAAGGCCGTAAGAGAGGCGTGATTAAAAAATCTCTTGACAGATTTATGCAACAATTAAACACTACAGACGACAAAGAATAATTGCTTTTCTACACAACACTTGCTTTTGTTTTGGGAATTTTAAATTTGTGAATAAACTCAAAAACAAGTCATAAACCGAGAAGGCGTCCTTTTTATCTCCCTAATTACTTGTTTATTCACTCAGAGATACGCACGTGGCGGATTTGTTCAACACAACACCGTTACAAAAACTTAATGAAATAATTTCTAAACTGTGAAGTGCTAACAACTGCAGAAAAACGTAGTCACGAGTTAATAAATACGAGACATGCACACTTCATTGATAAAATCTGAAATATTACTGAAGTTGTATCCAGTTTTACATTCCATACGTGAGACTTACACTCTGCAGGAGCCAGTGGCTTATGACCCTCTGTTGTAGGCTATACCACACAATATGATGATTTAACAGAGCAGCGTTACACTTACACAAATGTGTAAAAAAAATTTCACAAACCCATACAACAGGTATGTAGATTTAAGTCTGTTACAGAAATTTATACGTCAGTTTAAGACGCATACGACAAAGACACAAACGTGTACGACATTGTATTCGTCAGGTACAATAACATATCTAGCCTATGTTCGACACTTACAAATAAACTCGTAACTGTCGAACCTAACTATGTAGTTGTCGTACGTCTCTTAACTGACGTATGACGGATAAACGCTTAAATGGCAACTACTATATAATTACGTTCCACAGTTACCAAATGTGTTCGACTGTTAGGTGGATATGTATCGCAGATGTACAATGTTATACACCACGGTTACATCAACGTGTGTCCCGCAGTCAAGTACAAGTACAGGACTAACACACACACACCTGCATACGATAGATTGTACAGCACAGTTATAAAACATTTTCCTCAAACTTGGTTAAAATGGACCATCTACAATTTTGTGTACTGATTATCCATACGTATTATCTTTGAATTTCCTAGAACAGAAAAGCTTTTACTCCGTCAACATATACAGGTTTGGTAAAATGTAAATGTAAAAGACAGTAAGTTTTCCGCACGAGAACATGTTTGGAAAATCTAAAATTTATGTTTTTTCAGTAGGTTTTTATCAAAATGTACACTTGTAAAACGCAAATGTTATATCGCCCTATGCTTCTATGAATGTTATAAAGGGACAATATGTTAAATACTGTAAAATGTCAGTGCCAACATCTTAAAATTATTCGCCATTGTGTAACATTCCGTATTAACATTTTCAGCGCATTTGACACGAAGAACAGGAATACAACACCTAAAAGTCTTAATTTGTCATTAACATACCGTAGTATTAGATTCCAACATTTTGAAAAGTGATATTTTTCTCACTGCACAGTGTGTCATTCTCACATTATAAATGCTTTCTCTGGAAAGTAAATAATATTCGCAGTGTCATTTCACAGCCATGGCTTGCACAAGTAAATAGGTGAAGCCCAACGCTAGATTCGACCTCCAATGGGTCAAACGCCTAGGAGAAACTTAAATGGCAAATGCGCTCTAAACCGCGGCAATTTGTAGCTGCAGTAGACGTAGGATAGACTGGAATCTTCTGTGGTTGGTAGCAGACTAGGTTAGGTGGAGAACATCTGAGCTTGGGCGAAAACACCACCGCTTATTGAAAAAGGGATCATGCACGTGACGTCAGGGTGGATCACGTGATTCAGATAACATCGTCTGGTCCTTACAAAATCTATCTTGGTGGCCACGATCTGTGCGCGAAGCAGTGTCAAGCAGTGAAAAGGCCTCGCTGGCAACATGCAAGGCAACTCGAGAAAAACAAGCCGCCAAACCATTTTCATATTTCGTAAATTCGCCATCGCCACTCCTTGTTTGCTTTAAATGTGAGTCACATTTTAGAGTTAGACGATAATACATCCCCAACGTGAAACAGAACAATTACAGATCCATGTTGAGTACTCTACAATCTTTTTATTTATTTATTTTTTTCCCGTAGCTTATAACAATCCATCATGGATGTCAGTAATTAGAGAAGAATTATATTTTTCTGCTGTTTCTTGACACAAGCGCATTGTTGAATATTCCCCGAACAAACAATGCATAAGTAAAAATATAGGCTTGATCTTAACGAGCCCAGCATGTCATCGCCTGTTTTAATTTAGCTCGGGATCTTGTTGGAAAGAGACAAATTTAATGACCGAACAAATGCGTTTCAAATTTAGGTTTCGACGAGGTCGTCAAGTGTAGAAAGTGTCAGTGGTATTTATCAGTCACGATGTCAGCACACACCTGTCTGAGACTTATACACCTGTATCTGGACTTCAACCCAACAACCTGTATTACATAATCCCCAGGCCGGACACTATATTCCTCAAACACGAAACCCATAGAATCAAGCAAATATACATGTTGAAAGGAAAGCTTTACAGTTCAAACCTTTTTTCATTTATAAGAGTGGATGATACATGTTGATTGATTAACTGAATGACTGACTGACCGACAGATTAATCGATTCGCCAACCGACTGACTGACGCCTCTACAAATGATCTTCTCAAAGGCAATATATTATTTTTATCTCAAGATTTATAATTATATTAGACCATCGAGTCGATTAATTCAAATCGATTTATGGATGCATTAATTCTTTCTTGGCCCAGTTTTTATGACAATGTGCGATTTTTACGAATGATCTCTCGAAAAAGTGAAAATCGGGGAAGGCTTAATCTTATGTAAGTATTACAGATCGCAACATGCGACATCCGGGCAATTAATGACAAAACGCATTCAACTTCAAACTAATTTAGTTATTTCATGCGCACTTTATCTGACTCAGTGTTGACACCTTACGAAGCCCCTGGGGGAAATGTATGCTCGCGTAACTGGAGCCAGGTATAATAATACAGGTAACAAAAATAAAAGCTTCGCTATTCATACATATATACCTGCAACTACTTATATGCATACCTGAACGTTCTCTCACGAGTTCACATTTGTAAAAACCTTTCTGGGTCTTTTTTGTACGTTTAGTAATTAACAATTAATCGAGTTGGAACATGAGTGATCGAAAAGCGGAAACGGACCTGTTGTCTGCGGGTGTGAGACTCAGGTAAAGCCATCCTGACTGGGTGTGAAGGAGCCTGGTCTAGGCCAAAGATGTTGCCCTGTTAATTATATACAAGACGAACAAGGTGAGTTTGAGCAGACAGTGGCTAGGTAATGACTCTAGAGTTAAAATCGCTGGTAATGTTATAAGAGTCAACGGGTTCAATACTGGGGGTGAGTGTGGGAAAGTGTCTATACTACGCAAATCTCACGGAAGAAAACTAATGGCAAAAAGATCTCTCCACCCATGTGTCCCTAGAAAAGACAAAACCGGCCGTAAGACAGGTCCTATGTCTGTTTCTCATGAAATGTAGTTAAAAATACCTGTGTGGTGTTCACTGGAGAAAAAAATGTACGTAAAGGTAACTGAATAATCCATGACTGTACGGAATACATATCATAATACCACGTGTTGCTAATCACAGGCATTTAAGAAGAATTCCTGTTTGTAATTCATAAATAAAGCTTCTGATTTATTGATTTATTTAATTTGTGTTTTATGGCGCACTCAAAAATAGTTCACTAATAGCCTACGAAGGCCGAAAAGCTTCTGAAGTAAAGAGTGTGTAAACAGTTCTTTAAAGCTATGCCGAGAACTGTTGATCTACACTGAATGCGATGTCTAATATCTGCTTATATTCCAACATAGAAATAGTAATATTTATGTCCAATGAGGCTGCAATGCTATGTCATTATTACATATGGTGCACTATAACCATTTTGTGGATGTTAATGTACATATTTGCGAAAATATGACTTCAACAATAAAACATTATAAACGCATGAATTATGTTAGCAAGTAATATGAATATTTATAGGAACAGAAAACGTTTCGGCAGACCCCGCATGTGATATATACATTTATGTATACAACACACACTACACATTTTGCCACCAGAAATTATCACCATATACACAGAGCCGTTTGTATACGTCAGTATATGCTTTCATGAAACAAAAACAAACTTGGAACGCGAATTACATAAACACTCATGGAATATCTTAAATTCAGTCATGCTTGCAATAATATCATCTTGATCAAATTAAACATTTTTTTAACGTTTTTAGAAAAATAGGTATTATAATAGGGAAAATATACAGGAAGTTAGTAAGCTGTTACGCCTTGCGCAGACGCGTAATATTTAATTAAATACACGCAGCAAATTTCTTTTACCTGGCAAACGTAACTTTACAAATGAGCACTTAAAGGCATTATTTACAGCGCAACATGTCTAGAAAATTGATGATTCAAGCAATAATAAAAGTAAAATATATCTATACCATCCTTGAAAACGGATTTTGTATCATTATTAACACTGCCGCATATACACAAGTGCTGGCATTGAGTAATGGCATGCAGTATAAACCACTCAAGTATAGAATAACGGACTTTGTGGGGAGTAATAATTTACATCACAAATATAACGAAGGAGAATTCATTGTGGGAGAGAAATGATTCATACTATCATCGTGACTATTTTCGCGGTTTTAAAGCATGGCTTGATGAGCCTTGAGGAAATGATTTATCACATTATCAAGATTGTTTTCGCGATTTGAAAGCATGATTTGATGAGCCTTGAGGAAAAAACATTTGTGGCATTATACTCATTATTTTCGAGCATTATTTCGCGCACGACTCAGAAAACCATTAGGGGAAAGACATTACATTTAGTATTATGTAGTAGTATTTTCAGTCATTTTATATCATTATTTCACGAATATTTTCACTTAATTTAATTACTCCACTTCGGAATGATAGGCTGCAGTAAATCTGAGGAATATGCAGGCGCAGTCAGTATGCTCTTTAATTTTGTTACTCAAACCCTTGCACGGGTGTGTAAACTGAAATTTACGGAAATTTGAATTTATATCCTTCATTTCTTACGTACATGTAAAATGCCCTAAGCGGCTTTAGTATATACTTATACAAGCTGGAGAATAAGGGCTATGCAGTAACTGAAGGAGCGGACTATTTTAGTAAACGATAACGCCTGAGGTATAATAGCCTTATTAGTTGCTCTAGGGGGTTTAGGGGTGGCGCATGGGCGAGTGCGTAGTTGAGTTAAAAGTGAGTGTGCGTGTGTCTGTGGGGGCTGAGGTGGTGGGTTGAGGTGGAGATGGGTGTGTTTTGGAAGTAACGTGTAAAAGTTGCAGTTCAAATATCCACTTGATATGACACCTTTATTCTGTAAAGGTCTTACATCTGGTCTGGCCATCTTGCCTTTTGTATCAACATGCGTTTATGATTAAGCAGAGCTCCCTTTCTCACTACATTCAGGTCTACGCTTCAAAGCAGGCGTATATATATTAATGAAGACCGCATGTTTTAAGAATTATCCATATTACGCACGTTTGATACGTGAATATTGGAGGCGTGTTGCACAACATGATGTATTTGAAATTGGTTTTATACACCATGTCACTATATACTGGGAAATTAAGTGTGAATACCATGTATAATACCACGACGTGAAACCTAAGCATACATACATACATACATAATACCACATAAACAATACCACAATTTTCGCAGCAAGAGACAGAGCAAAAACCATATCACACACAGCCTGTTACCAGAACGATACTTACGGTAAGCCTACTCACCATTTACTCTACCATATTTCCTCTATTTTTTATATCAACAACTGTTTTCTTTGATGAAATAAGACTTTTACCTGTAAGTGACATTCTCACAATTCACCTTTTATATACATAATACATGTATATTCATATTCCAGTGTGATAATTAACGGTACATTTTCTTCACATGACCTACTTGTTCTGTAAGATTCATTCTAACTGTTTAATAAAGGGAAATTTCTAGTTCTCATACGAGTCAAGAAATTCCAACATTTATATAGACATATAAACATATACTGGGTTGCACTCTTACAATTATCCATACTCAGGGTTTATGGCGTTAAAGTTATAGTCAGTCAAGTAAACGCCATGTAGCAGGCCAAATAATAAAATTACAACAGCAATAAATGATTTGGCCGCTGAGCTCAAGGTGCAATTTACACGCACCACGCCTTTTCACATTTTCACTTATGGAATTTAATAGGAAAAAATATACGTATACTTACCACCAAAGTCCAATGATATTCGCAGGGCACATCAAGTAGAAATAAAGGCAGACAAGAATTCCCTGGATTTTCATGATCATTGAGTCAGCTTGTATAAAACATTGAGCACCGGAATAACGAAATGCTCCTCTTGTTGTTGTTGTTGTTGTTGTTTTTCTCTCAACAACTTTTCTCACTTTGAGAACGGTATAATTTCAAATTTCTCGACTCCCCGTCATTTGGAAACACACACCGGATCACCAATTATCCGGAAAAATTCCCTCTCCAAGTTTTCGAAATTTCCCCGAGTCAATATTGTCCGGTTTTCACAGAAAGGTTCTTCCGTAGCTGTAGTTGGGGGAGGTGTGGCTGCAAGCCTAGGCACTACACCGAGTTCCGGTTATTGCATACAATGCTTTCCGGCTGTGTAATTAGTTCCTCAATGAATCTGTCTGTCCAAAAACTTTTTTCCAGATTTTTCCAGACATCACATTGCACGCGAAATGTATAAGCTGAATATCCAGACGGTGAGAAATTTCGAGGCTGCTTTTTTATATTTTTAATACCAGGATGTATATTTATGGCGGATTTCGTCGGCTGTTATATCAGTAGATTTACGGAGCGGGTCTAGCTATAGCAGCATTTGGCAGGCCTGAGATTCAGGCGGTACGCTCCAATGTCTATCAGCAAACTCCCTCACGACATTCAAGCAATTCCCGGCATGCTTTGCGCCTGTTCTCTCAGTGCAGTACCCCGGATTTCGGCTTCCAACTTTCCGTCATTTCATTAACTCATTTAACTGTCCCGATTTTTGATTGAATAGATATTTCTCGGTTTCCATAGGGACCAATGATCGTGGGCTTTCTGCCACATTTTTACGAGGCATTCAGCACCGATGTTTTATATCCTAACAACCAGGTATTATCCATTGGAACAAGTTTTCCTTTCACAGCGGCCAACGCCACTGTTTCGCATCACTTAGTGGATGGTTTTCGCCCAGGTCCGTGTTATTGTCACACACCTGTGTCAACCCGGGTGGAGAATGGCTGAAGTCATTTTATGACACGTCAAATGGAGCACCTAAAAACAGAAAATAAAAAAATCTTTTAGAAATACGAAGAGATTAGTTCTCAGGAAAATCATACGGAGAGACCTACCAAACCGATACACGTGGAGATGTAAAACTAACTGGAGAGCACTCTAGTCATCTTGTTTTAAAAACTATGTCAAGTGTCTCTGTCTTGACAAATGCCGCTTCAGACTAATGCTAAAACTTAACTGTCGTTGTTTTACAGCAGACAACGACGAATTCAGCTTTCTGGCTTTCTGTTCGTACCCACTTAGCGCTGTTCACCTCCCCCACTAAAGCCTTGCCGCTGCACTCACGGGCTACCTGGCCCTTGTTCATTTAACCAGCGGCTTCTCTAGCTATAGTCGCCGTGACTGTCAGAGAAGCTGTACAGCCCACATATATTCAATGGCAAAGTTATTCCGTTTTTCACGACTTTTCTTCAAAGTTTACGAAGCGGACTGTGGGTTCAGTGTGTGCGTTTGAAGTTTGTGGTCCTCAAAAGAGCCAATATCCGCGGTTCGTTTGTGGTCAGGGTCATTGGCTGAGCCCCGGGATGAACACCAAAGAACCGCCGACCCAGGTTGATATGTAACCTGTTGAAACGCTAGAGGGCTAGAAACAACCCCTAGCCCAGGCTTGGGCAAATGATCTACATACATATATATTATATATACAGCGCAAACGTCATGTGTGTTAGCTGTCTGTCTATCTATATAGTTGTATGTGTGTGTTTTCGTTTGCCGAGCTGTTGTCTGCGTGCGACAGCAGAAATACTTACATATATATATGTGCATACATATTATAGACATTGGAGTATATACACATTGGAGTGGTGAATTAGCTCTTGTCGTTCACTCGCCCGAGGCTATGACGACTTGAGATAGGCATCTGTCTCCCTTGTGCAAGATTGTGTCATCTTTGAAGCGTGCTGAACAGCAGCCGCCACAAACGTGCGGCGGTGCTGTATGGTAGGCACGGCATCAACTACAGCCGTCTTTGTGGTAGGTACGGCATCAATAACTACACCCGTCTTTCTGGTAGGTATATGGCACCCAGAGCTATAGCCGTCTAGCGGCTAGGTACG
Source organism: Acanthopleura granulata (assembly GCA_016165875.1). Taxonomy (NCBI): domain Eukaryota; kingdom Metazoa; phylum Mollusca; class Polyplacophora; order Chitonida; family Chitonidae; genus Acanthopleura; species Acanthopleura granulata. The sequence goes on from JABBOT010000016.1 coordinate 11,084,581, forward strand.
GCATTCACAACTACAACCCGTCTTGCTGTTAGGTACGGCATCCAAAACTACAACCGTGTGGTTTTGTCGTCATTCATAAGGCCTATGACAGGAGATGTTATCTGACCGGACATCTTAAGCCATGTATGGTTTCAGAAAACAACATTCTAACGACCCGGTACTAGCTGACTGGACTAACGTCGTTGAGTGCATGTGAGATTCTACTGTTGTTTTTCGCCCAAAACAGCAGGAGTTGTGAATGTCTCACCTATTTTATGGATTATAAATAACTCAGCGTACCTTTCTACCCCCTTTTTCATTAAACCTTTAATTGCAGACACGGGAAGTTAAAATTTGCGAGGCGTTCATTGTGCAAACATACTCTACACCAGTTTTTCATTCCGCTTAACACAAAAACTGGTTCCCTCAGTAAAACACTTTCAGTTATTTAAGGTCGAAATTTGTAGTAACTACGAACTGCAACATAGCAATGAACTCTGTTACAATGTAGCGTGATGTCCCATGAACACGGATATATGTTCCCTTGATGCAGCCTTCTTGCCAATTCACTATATTAGACTTGAAAAGCTATAAATGCACAGCAAATGTGGCGAACGTCACAGGCTTGACAATACCCATACAACAAAGTACATAAAAAAGAGTACCACTCCATCTTTGTCTCCTCTTTGGTGTCACCTGTTTGGAATGCAATTTGTCTTTGTTTTGAAACATTATTACTACAGGTATGTATCTACATTAATGTTAAGTAAAAATGTGAAAAATATATGTACAATATATATTGTCACATATTAGTAATATTGAAAAACATGAATGAACAAAGAATGGCAATAACAAAGCGTTTGTTATGACTAAAGATGTAGGCAAGAACCCAAAAGTTACCTACAATGATAAATGTATATCCATATAAATAGTAAAATATTTAAGCGAAAAGAAACAAAACATCCAATACAGGAAAGGTCAGTTAAGAAAGACATGATAGATATAAGTTGATACGTTTTGATTGTCTTAAGAAGAAATTGATCACAATTTGGTAACATACCGGACGGATACAGTTAGCCAGTTATTTTGATGAACAATGCTACAGTGAGAGAAAGCACTTCTAGCAAATTATAAAGTACACACATATGTCACTTCTAGAATTTTACTTTAATTTCCATTCATTTTATTTAGTATTCCTTTTATTTTTAGCCATACAGGAAATAGGCGCGGAATTTGTAGACGACGGGTATGGCTTTTAACACAAACATGTGAAAAGGGCACTCAAAGGAAATCTCCGGAAAGACGTAAAATCACCCAAGTGTGAAAAATTTAGTGTGGAAAGCAGGCGTCAAAATGCCAGCGGCGAAGTTTTGAGTGGTTATAAAGGCATGCAATTTAGTTGAAGCTTAGTCAAAATTTGTACACTGAATTTCTGATTTTAAGCTGTGTGAATCTGGAGTTTAGAATTTTTTATCAAATTTTCCGTTCAGGTCGTCTCAGCTTTGTTTTACTTTAAATTTTTATTTACTTACTGACTGAATTAGTCTCGTACGACACCTTAATTTTTATATAAGTCTACCAACTAATAATGTAATATACGTAAGGCAGTTCAACATTAATATAAATCTGATACATCAGGATTTCTTGAATACACAGGTTAAAGTCTTATTTCGAACTGAATCGCGTATATTAATTCGTCATTTTCCCATACTGTACGGCTTTACTAATGGCCGAAAATTTGATGGATTTATTCAGACAAAGCACTAATGTGTTCAGTTTTCATTTCTTACTCCAATAATTTAATAGCAATCAGAAAAATTCTCTGTAAATCAAAGACCTCTTTTGTGTATTTCCCTCTTTGTCGACATGATTGATTGAATGATTCTTTCATCGATCAAATGAATACTTCACTGATGTGCCATTTTATCAGGACAAACTTGGTTTGTGCGTGGCTTATCCACGAGAATGGTCATTCTGCTTATACTTCACAGATCTAGTATCATGCTGAAGACACCAAACAAGACACTCCACCCGGTCAGAGTGTACAGAAACTAAACAGGACACTTTATTCGGTCGATTACAACAGACACCAAACATGAAACTATATCCGATCACAAAGTAACTGACACAAGACGCAACCCTCCATCCGGTAAAAGTGATGAGCACCAGCCATGGCAATCCACCCAGTCACAGTTTATCGACACTAAACGTGACACTCCATCTGGTAACAATTTACGGACACCAAACATGACACTGCGGCTGGCCATAGCCTACAAATAATGCCAAGAAAGCGTTAATGTCTCAGTAAAAAGCGAAATACGGTCATTTTTAAGTTACAAACACACAGAAAATATCTAATAAAGGGTCAGGACAATTGTAAAGACGATACACGTGCAGTGTGACTGCTTGCTGTTTCTTTCCCAATTACATGGTCAGTAAATCACGCAGAACGACACTTACGTGAAAATAATTATGACCTCATTTCCACGAAATGCACACAAAGGATCATTTTACTAAAAAGACAAGGCCAAGCCAACCAAACACATAATCAAAATCACAAAGTGACCAATCATACATGATCCAAGCTGATTATTAAGAACCACGGAGGGATCAAGTGCACAAGATATCAATTATTTAACGCCCAAGGGATTAATCAAGAAGTTGATCAAACAAACATCGCCAACCAACCACAAAAAATGTGTCAAATGAAGGACTGATCAATCAAATATACAATGACCAATCAAGAACATATACAAGGTCCAGTCAAATAAAACACGCAAGAAATAGTCAGTCAAACACACACTGAAAAATCATCCAAACGAGGAGAGGTGCACCAATCACGTGGGTATCAGTTAACCAAGCACACATGTGCACGGAAGAGCCAACCAAGAACACAAGGAACAGTCAACCAAGTACACACGGAACAGTCAACCAAGTACACATGGAACAGTCAGCCAAACATGGAATATGTATAATGATGTCACGATGATAAACATTCAAAACTGCCATCATTCATAAACAACTGACACCTAATCACCTAACACGTTTATCAACTAACGTTTATCAGTCCACTTAAATTAGGACACATTCCTTGAGTACTTAACGTTTATGACCAGAAAATATCTGTTTCTCTAGATCTATTTTTCTAAAATACCGCAGTGATTACACTTGAGCAATCAAGAGTCTCTGCCAAATCATTGTGCATTATGTATATATTTGAATTGGCGAAACATAGCTGACAACAATGGCTTACATGGTTTTCACATTTTCACATTTGACCATGACCCGATCATTGAAATTTAAGTACCGGTTTTGAAACGTCAGTAAGTAGTTTTCCTTATATATTCTTAATATATAACATGAAAAGGGCCAATTAATTACAACTTGCAAACTGACAAATGTGTCTGCAGTAAATAGCAAAACCAGCTCAGCGTACATCAATATGGTCGCAAATGAAACGAAAGGACGATCCACATCTCTCGAGAATACAGCATATAGCTTTAAAACTCCAACTCAATTAATCTCTATTAATTGTCTTAAGAAAAAAAAAAATACATATAAATTTCGACCTAATAAATTGTTAGACTAACACTTGACCTGATGTAGAATAAAACCTTAACAATGTTATCGTATACATGTAGTTATACCATGCCATGTAACATATTTGTTTTTTGCATGCAGGTGATATACAGCCTGGTCAGCTGTTGTGGTCAGGTAAACGTGACGTTGATTACAGGTAAGCTAAACTGGACAGGTAACAATGACCACAGCTTTGACCATAATACAAGGTCATTAAGATACCTCTAAAAATATCCCCACCGCAGATGCTCAACTATTTACTGAGTCTTGGGATGAACTGTGCTAATCCAGTAAAACACATGCTCGAGGCGCATTAAGCCAGAAGCATGTCAGCAAAGATGATGTTCTTCACTAAATATATAAATAAACCTATAGGCGCAATGTTGCACTTTCGCACTACGTATTAGACAATCCTAAAATTGTTACACGGTCAGTATTACTTACATAAATAAATCCATTACAGTATATTTTACATATTTTGCATCATTTGTGAAGAAACTCTGCGCTGTATTACTATTTTAAAAATATTTTAAACAGCTGCAGACATTTATAATGAGCTAGAGGCGAAAATATTTGTAAAACAATGATTCAGTGGGGTATTAATTTCATTCATTCCGTACAATTATTTCAAAAATGGCCTTTTAATAGCAGACATTTCAGAAAAAATTCAAACAAAGTTGACCAAGATTGGAAGATAAAGCAACAACATCACCTTCAAAATAAAAGTTTTGAACGTGATTCGCTCGGTAACAATGGTTCCGACTTTCACACTTACACATGAAGGAGTTCAGTATTTTGACAACGATTTGGAAGACGGATTTAATTGCGACATAAAATGTCTCTATGGGTCTAATGTCACGGCTGATTTTAGTTCTATCGACTTGGAGGAAGTTAAGGTGTGTTGTCACAACGGAGACAATTGGGGATTGCCCACAGGTATGGTGACAATGGAGAACAGTTGCAAACAAGTTGTCTATACCCTCGAATAAACGCCCTACGGGCAGCGGGCTCGACTAGGATGCGTGGATTTTATGGGTAGAAAATCGTTCGTTGTCTCCAGAATATAACAAGTCGCATCAATCAGCGTTCTTTGTACTTTGACAAAATCTAAAGTAGAACAGAGGTGTTTCATTTAACAGTTATTTGACTTTCACTACAAAGACTACACGGTGGCCAGCATGCAGACGGACAAAGGGTACAGCGTAGCAAAAGTTTCTCACCTTTTCCTGGTGTGGCAATTAAAAACACACAAGCACACAACCTCAATTCTTATGGGGAAAATGATGTCACAAAGTACACGTCCACTGCGAAATATTACGATTTGTCACACCGCTCGGATTTTGTCGAAGTTTGTTCCAATGTGATCGACGTAGTTTCTTCAGGTGTCCAGTTTGATAACTGAGCAGACGACACTTATATGAGAGCGCGTCGCGAGCCGTGTGGTTAGAAGCCCGGGCAGAGGTTAGCGGTGAGCTAGTTTTTCAAAGGCTTTATGCTGACCCGTCTCTACAATGCAAAGAGTACCTTAATGTCCTTACTTTCCTGACATGTTCGCTAGAATAAGGGCGCATGGTCTGGTCTTTTATTAAAGCCTAGATTTACCGTACTGAAAACGTAACCGAGCAATCAGCCGGAGTTATCGTCGGCTATGGTAAAGGTATACATATGGTGGAAACTTTCTGATCGAGTTATGGCCCGTGTGTCATTTCTTGTCTCCTTACAAACATGCCGGCTTATCTCTTGTGGCGCTGTAAAATATACATATAATAAAGCATGGGTATATCTGACGTGTACAGCAGAATCTGATAGATATACATATACAGTCAGATCCCCTCTCAGTCGGTTCTATTGCTTACGAGGCGTAGCTTAGTCTGCGGCGTGAATGTATCACAGACCAAGTCGGTTTAGGTAGAACAACTTACAGCACGGAAGCAACCACAACAACGTTGTTGTGAAGATTCAATGTCAAATAAAAAAGATAGATTTCGCAAGTCTTAAGTTATCTCAGATAAGTATAACGTTCACCAGAATTATCAACAGGACATTTCGTGAATCATTTAAATTTAATTTTCTCTAAAGCCTTTATTCTTGAATAATTCAGGTCAATCTTTTTTTCGCTCAGCTGCCAGCGTTCAGCTTTAAGGCGAAATAGAAAAAAACGGAGTACGTAGAAAAATCCAGCATATTCATCGATTAATCAATAGCCGACAACCATGAGCTGGATTCGAACCCGCAAGCACACTTCTCAAGGACCTATCGATTTACACGAGGACAACACATAAGTGGAATAAGCCTGGCTGGGGTCCTGCTCTATTATTGCAATGTGTTAACTGCAGGTGTCTTGTCTAAAGTCAATTTGGCAAAAGTTATTCACATATTTTGCCCTAAACTATAACAAGGATTGAAACCAAGCAGTTCTTTTGGTTCTCTTAGGCGACAATATGGCACTATTAACCACTTAACAACTCTTATGGCAACAAACAAAGAGAAGAATTTATTCGTAACAATCACAAGTCAACCAAAGAGGAAGCAACAGGTTCAAAAAGCAAATAACTGTACACGAATAAAGTGTGGATATATGTGGATATAGACCAACTCATTGCTCTCCGATAAAGTCAAGGCAAAAACTTTTTCATTGTGTTTCACAAAACTCGAAATTGCCACGTATGTTTATTCATTTATTTATCCGACTGTTGCTTCAGGTCACATTACCTATTTGTTTTTTTATTTTATTGGTGTTTTACTCCGTACTCAAGAAGATTTTACTTTTACGATGTTGGGGGAAACCGTGTAAGGGCCCGGCGGAAACCCACGACTCACGGGCTGCTGGCGGACCTTCGCGCGTACGGCCGGAGAGCAAGTTAGACTGAGCTGGACTTGAACTCACAGTCACCACATGGTGAAGGGCTCCTGTGTCATTGTTCTGCACAAGCGGGCGAACTTCCTCGTCCACCAGGACCCTAACGCCAAATAAGAAACTGTCTTGTAAGCAACACTGGTTCACTCACAACCTGTAGATTTTTATTTAATTAATCATTGTTTCATGTCGTTTTACCATACAATTAGAGGGGAAAAAACAAAAACTAGAGGGGGCAGTCATCAGACAAATAACTGAAAACAGTATTCAAAAATACCTTGGCTGATATGTAAAAATTGTCTTCAATAGAGTAAAATGTATTTAAATATTGCAATTTTAATGTTGCCGTCATGAACTGTATTCATATTGGTGGTATTCGACTGCGTAGTGCGGGCTTATTACCTTCACATTTGATTACTAACCAAGCACATTACGTAATGTGCATCAAATACAAATAAAGAGCTATTCTGACGGCACAGATACTTCGTTTATATCATAAGGATTCAAACTGAACTTTAAATACCTTAATTATATTCAAGAAAGTTAAAAAATTAAGCTATTTCAGAAACAATTTCCAGTGGAATGTGATGAGAACAGCTGCTTTTGATTGATTGATTTATTTATTTGATTGGTGTTTTACGCCGTACTCAACAATATTTCACTTATACAACGGCGGCCAGCATTATGGTGGGAGGAAACCGGGCAGAGCCCGGGGGAAAACCACGACCATCCGCAGGTTGCTGGCAGACCCAGCCGCTTTTGTTTCCCTTCATATTACTATTTTATTTAAGTATTATATCCATTATTCACTGACTTCATGTTTGCCTCAATCACAGAAAAACACCATGAATGCATCAGTCACGGAAAAGCACCATGAATGCATCAGTCACAGAAAGCACCATGTATACATCAGTCACAGAAAGCACCATGTATCACTCAGTCTCAGATAGCAACGTGTATGCCTCATTCACAGAAACCATGTAGAGTCACTCACGGACAACACCATGCATTATTAAGTCACAGATAAAACCATGCATGCTATAGAGGTTATTTATTTATTCCTGGTTTACTCCATTTTCAAGAATATTTCATTATACGACGGCGGGCAACATTATAATTGTAGGAAATCGTACAGAGTCTGGTGTAAGATTTTGGCAATAAATAACGTTGCCACACAGTAAAATTAAGTGTTTATTTATAAATAGGAACATAAACGCACTTCTGTTACACACCAGAATTAAACAGATGCGTTTAATATATTATTTATGTTACTTGTTTACATGGTAAATAAATGGTGGAAATTTTCAATAGAACAGAAGTATTCCAATCAAAATGTCTTCTATAAAATAGCAGAATATCTGCAACAAAAACATCTATTAATATATTTAACAAGAGTTCAGTTTAGTGCGGTTAGTTAATTTTTCAAAAGCGCTTCGAGAACAGGTATAGATCACGGTTCAAATATATCACCCGCTTAAATATTATTATTTATTTAATTTAATAGAGGGAATATCATGCCAGAAATGCCCTTGAGTACGACATGAAACACAAAATAAATAAATAAAATATTTATTTATTAATACTATAAACAACCTTTGGACTCTTTAAGTCGCATGTCGTGCACGACTGTAAACTGCTTTCATTTTGCTATATTGTGTGAACAATTGTGTTTTAAAAAGATTGTGTTTTAAAAAGAATTCAAGGGGTAATACAAAAAATGCTTGAACGTCGTCTTTTTGTGGTCTCAAGTTGCCGCCCAGTCATCCCAGTATGAAAAGATTGTGCTATGCTCAGACCAATAAACCAAGCCATAATCTACCCGGGTCTAAATGATGGTGGTCTGCTCGGAGATAAAATGGGACAGCATCAGGCCCAGCCACTTACACATTCTGCTGATGCTGTTTATTATGATGTACCCCAGTCGTAAAGACTTTTAGGGGTCAAAGGTCGGGTTTAATTCGTAGGCTGATGTCAATGCACCCCGGAGAATGGGAGCAGACAGGAAGCAGATCTCGTTCAGAATGAACCGCAGTATCGAAAATGTCATCAGACGATTGGCTTGCTTAACTGACATATCCTTCAACGCCTATACAAATGTTATACTATTCTCGTAAACAACCGCGTTAACTGGAGAGTCTGCGTGATGTGGCGAGACAAGGAAAGAACAGGCCACTCGTTGACCTATCAGGAAACGATATTACTGAAACACAGCAGTCCACGCAGCAAGTCATGTGACAGACAAAACTCTGCCTGGTTTTTACATCTTCAGAAACGAGATGAAACAAACTGCGTCTGAGTTTGGCGTAATAAAATTTTCAGCCGTGTGCAAAATTATTCAAGGCTGTTGCAAATTTAGCGGTAGCTGCTAAAAGATCTGTTCTTAAATTTTAATACCTGAAATAAGCACATAAATAACCATGATGATCTCAGTTGCGCTTTGAATGCAACTGCTTATGTATTCAACACCATGAATATGGATATTGTAAAGCAGATTAACTTACGCCTCGATACAAATGTTCTCATCACCTGAACGCTGCCCCACAAAGCAAAACAAAAACAAACAAAAAAAAAAGACAATACCTTGTATTTCACTTCATTTCATAATAAATACAGACCAGAATACAATCTTTACCACATGGGCCCGTTTTACAACGCTACGCCAAGCGTATTTACCATGGTGACGTATCTCTTCAATACATGTTGTCATGGAAGTCACGCCAGGCGCGAATGTTGACCGCTTCGTAAAACTGGCCCCCTGATTAATAACTCTTCATATATTGATGCGCATGGGATCAGCAGCAATTAAGGTATGGTCGCAACTAGAACAGGATTAAACACACAAAAGCAATCAGGAGAACTGTTGAATTCCTACTCAAGTTAAAGAGAATTTAATGGACAACGTCGGATTAGAAGAAGCATATTTGTGGATGCCATAAATAGATTGTATCGCGTGTCTTCCCTTTGTCACTAAAAACTGGTGTGACCACCGCTTCTGCACTACATGTTACCAGCCTTATTTACCAGTTACTTAATTAATTCTTCCATTTTTCTTCCCGAACAGGTGTTTTGGGGTGGTTTTGAAAATGGATATTTTTGAATTGGACTTATATGGCTAGCGAGTGGTGTACGAATGTCCGAATTGACTCTCAGATTATCCACACCTACGAATGTTGTAAATATGTGACACAGTTTGCAGACTTCGCATGGACATCTAACTCACACATCAGGAGACACTACACAGGTAGTGTCCAACATAATTAGGGAGTAATCACAGATAAGGCCTAATTCTTTACGTAAAAGGTTTCCGGCTGTTTCACTTATCTACGTCTATATTTTTCATCATTCAAATGCGAAATATGACATTTCATTCATTTTATTTTGGCTAGGGAGCTTCCTCCAGAAGGTTTGTGCTTTGGTGTGCCTTGGCGTACGAATCACTTTTGAGTACAATCTTGTTCAAAAAGTAACAAGACAGAAAAAAATGAAAAACTGAAAATATAATGATAATCATCTACACATTCTAAATTTAAGAGTAGTCGTTAATTTACTGTGCTCCTTGGGCAAGGGTTTGAGTTTGGTCATTAAAAATCTCTGGTCTACATGGCGCAGGAGTGCTAGCTAAAATTGAATCAGGAGGCATAATTACACTTTTCTTTGGACAACAATCGCATCGCTTGTACATGGTGTGGTACAGTGTGGTAAGAATTCTCCTCGACGCTTTGGATGGTCCAACAAGCACGCGCTTTCAACAATACTTTTTTAATTATAGCTACAAGTGGCTGCATCTGTCGGTTTCAGCAGCCCGTCGAGAAATTCACCAGAATTAGAAAACGGTGCCAAAGCTCGGCGTTTGTGGATGGTGGGAGCTTCCAGGAACTGGCACGGAGCCTGACTGTTCAACACCAAACCACCGGGGAAGTTTCACGGTGAAGTCGACACAGAGGCTCTGTACGGCGTGGCCCCGACCAACATCCATATAATGGCGAGATGAGACGAACTGTCAGTCCGCCTTCTTCTGCGAATAAATCAAACCAGGGTTTGTTAGGAGTTCGCCATAACCGTCTTGTTGTGTCTGGGGGACGGGGCAAAGCCCTGCAGATGCACCCCCACGGTAAATTAGGGCCTCTAACAACTGCAATTGGTTGTCTTCCAGACAATGTCATATCGGCTTGGGCGAAAACGCAAACACGTGTAACATTCGCCACAACCTCGTAATTTTCCAGACAGGTACAGTGTGTGTACTCGGTGGCACTCTTTGGCTTCAAAGTCGCTTCATGGCTGTTTCCAGTCGAGGATTAACTTAGTTATTAATCTAACTATTTGGCTGCGAAGAGGCAGCCAAGATAGTGGACGTACAGGATCATAGGGTTTTCTTGTTGAGGTTCAGTGTTGGTAAATGTTGGTAAGAGCTTGAGTTTAATAATTGCGAGGTATTCTGCAAGTATACAGAAAAAAAACACTCAAAACGAAAAGCAACAAAAAGCAAAAAGAACTCTTTCAATATTTTTATATGTCTTTAAAACCAAATACATATATTTGAAAGCCCCTCTTTGTCTCATTCCGGTTGAAACACAGTTGTGGCGTCTGGCATTCAATCCTAGACCATTCAAGTAGCAGAGTGGAATCTAGTAATGGTTGCTGTAGCTACGGCCTTATGTCAGGGTACTTGCCAGGTGCCTGGCTAAGTGCGGTGGTTTAATCCTAGCACACCGGTTTCTTCCACTCTCAGTACTGATCACCTTCAGTAGATAACTGAAAAGGTATTTAATTCCCCAATAAACTGGAACAGAAGTGAATAGTTCTTGAGAAAACGCTTCAAATACCAATAAAACTCATGAAAATCATGAGATGCACAATTTACCAAATTAGCGAGACAGGGACGGGTGCAAAAACTTGGACTATCTCACAGGTGATATATATTTCGTTATTTTCTAAATGCGTGACATGGACTGCCTGCACCCGTTAGTTCGTTGTTGTTTGTACGGTTCAGTATATGCATAACTTGGTCAAATTTGGTGGGATAAAGTGTAACACTTCACGTTCTATCATCGCGGAACGGCCCGCATTTAACCTTCCGCTGGCCAGTTCTTTCCATTTTAGTCTAGTATATGTATATATATATATATATATATATATATATAATACTTAACATTATGTCAGTGGGGAATTTTACCAGACTTTACTGGGAATAATATGTTCGCAGTTCACATGCAGTTTTAACGTTGAATTAATTAACCTGTACGACGTTGAGGTCTCGTATTTTGTTAGGTTATAAAAACTGCCATGGTCAAGCAGTCAGCGTGAAGTAATAATCGTAACGGCCATGGTTATAACCCGGTTCAATGCGTGTTTCAGTTGTTCCGTTAAGGCAATACAAAACCTGACTTCTCCACACGAACGACCGGACTCCTCACATCAAATACCCTTTATTCTTCAAAATCTCCCCAACTACCCCGCTCAAGACTTTGCTCTTTCCTCTCAATGTCTATCCTCTGTAACTATTTCAATCATTTCTCCGTGTTGACAGCGCTACATAGATTTAAAATTATCGCCAGTTCTCGCGTCAAAGCGCGTGATTAATGTCGTCTGTTCCAGCAAAGTCGACCACCCCCGTTGTCCCGGTGGCACGTGAGGGCTTTGTATCGAATTTAAGTTTTAGTTTGCTCTTGCGACCTCGCTATCTAAGAGCTCAAAGGAAGGCTGTTGACAGTGTTGGACTTACGTCCCCGGTAACCCCCTCGTTTGCGGCGCTCGTTAAGGCGGGAATTTCTCTGCCCCGTCCGCATTCTTCTCCATTAATACACACGAGGGGTTTTTAATCTTGTCACTCAGTAGACCTTCAAAAGACAGTCACCCGTACATTGCTGACTTAAGCCGAGTGTTTTACTTTCCTGTTTGTTAGATCTCGGATCGTCATCGGTGGGTTTTAAGCTGAGTTTCAATAGCAAGCAACAGCCAGTGAAAATTCCCGCACAAACGTTTAATCTAAATCCACTGGTTGACGGGGATGGTACATGTAAGAGCAGTATAACAGTGCTAAATAACTCTTAAAAGGTTTGTTTTAGTTACAAACGATGGGGTTTACATATTCAGTTTTGAAAACTTCGTCAAACTAATTTACAACCAAATGTAGCCTTAGAGCATACTTCCCACCAACAAGAGATCAAAACATACAAAATAAGAAAAGTGGAATGAGTAAACTACTTCACAAGCAAACAAGTCCAGAAAGCAACTGGGAGCCAAACAATCACATTATGTCCAAGCTTTTAATTAAAGTGAAAGTTATAGGAACAACTTTGAACATTGACACTCTTGGCCTCAGCACTGAGCGTTCGGCATTTATAACAGGAATTGCGAAGTCAGAGATCGGAGCGGTGTCGATCCCAAAGACTGCAGGGTCTTCTGGTGTCTTTATCTATTTATTTATTTATTTATCCATCTATTTATTTATCTGTTTATTTATTGACTTTCTACAGCATTATGCTGGGCAGAACCTCAGATCCCATTTGTGTATGGTCGTCACCAACTTGCCAAAGGTCGATGGTTCATATATATATATATAAGATGTTTCGTATTTAAATTCCTTATTGTAGGACAATTTATCAGGAAAATGAGTTAACGACATGGAAAAGTTAGGTTTTATACATTTCTTCTTAAATTTATCATTCATGTGTTTGTCTGGTGTTTTAGGCACCTTGGGAGAAATCCACCAGGCTTCGGACCAAGATACTTCCATTGCATAAATGGTCAGCCTGTTTCCAATGGCCATTAAGTGATCTAGCTTGCCGAGAAAATTTGTAGTCCGAAGTTTTGTGGGATTAAGTGGACTTTAGTATTGAATAAACCTGACGAAGCGAGTGTCAAATAGGCGACAGCTGGATTCGAACTCACTACCCCACTGGTCAAGGCAAAGCTAATTATCCTTGAGTCAGTTCTTGGAATTGATCAATCATACCTTATACCAAGCTAGTAGTTGCGTATTTTTGTCCGTATGACTCACAGAAAACAAAGAAAATGGAAGCAGATAAAAAGATCTTAAGTCTGAATTTATTGCCTTCCATGACAAGCACTGCTCCACAGAAATGTGTTAAACTAGTCAAATAACGCTGACAGCCAATGCGAAAACATGCCGTGCTTTTCGACAGTGGTACATATTTGAAATGAGTAGACGTAGAATCAGAATCTGGAGAAACAAAAACAAGAGCCGACGAGTGAAAACTGTCACTGACAAGCCGTGAAAATAGATTGATGTGTAGTAAGTGTTAGATATGACGACCCTCTGTCGGCAACCTGTCCACGTCAATCATACATGACGATGATGGAATGTTTGCTTGTTATAGCTATATAGCCCTGCCTCTTGGTAACGAGCATAGGAAGTGACAGGCTAAGCTAGGATGAGTGATAATGATTTTAATGATGTAATTTTGTTTTGATAACAACTGTTATGAATACAAACTGTTTTGAGAGAGTGACAAAATTCATTTATGGCGGAGTCAATTAAGAATAGAAAAACTTTATTTCCAGGTTTCATTGGTGATTTCCATTAATAATAGCATTGCATATATATGACAACGTCATGCGGTTTACGCTTTGATTTGCTGATGTAATTTATCCTAAGCATATTAATTAATTTTTATTTCATCATTTTTGTTGAAACATATTACCATATACATATTACCAATATCTCAAATAAAAGTAATGGGCTACCCCGTTAAAGGATAATTTGGGATGGTGCATTGTATAACCTAGCCAGTATACTGACAAAAAAATGACTGCCCTTTCATCTTCTTTCTTGTTCACTACGCTTCTTTTGTCATCCCGTTTACTGAGGTGTAAAAAGTTCATTGACCGAGGAATCGTTTTGTGCGCTAATCAAGGTCTGACAACCTCACATATGTCAATTAGTAGCTGCCAACAATACGACCAGACGAGTTACCGCCCTTGTTTTCGCTAGTTTCTGTACTCGCGTTAGATCATGTGTCAATTCTACATTCTACATGTCTCGAACAACGTTCGCTGAACAGCTACACATACGAACTATAATTTTACAATATGACAAATGAGATAGAAAAAATGTTGCCATAACTCGTCACATGTGAATTCAAACATCATCTTCTTTCGGCGTATAAAAGGATTACAAGCTGATGCCAAAGAGAAATCTCAAAGGTCAATAAACCTTTATGCGTTCTTCTTATGCGTACTCTTTAACAGAATAAAGCATTGCAACTAGATTAAAGGAAATTATCACCAGAAATGTACCAATCATCAGCAGAAGAGAACCAATCATTATCATAAGGGAAACAATCAGCACCAGAAAAGAAGCAATCATCACGTAAAGCGATCAAAACTTCAGATGAAGCAGATATCACAAGAAGTAAAGCAATCAATACTACAAAGGAAGCAGACATCACCAAAAGTAAAACAATTAATACTTCAGATGAAGCAGATATCACAAGAAGTAAAGCAATCAATACTACAAAGGAAGCAGACATCACCAAAAGTAAAACAATTAATACTTCAGATGAAGCAGATATCACAAGAAGTAAAGCAATCAATACTACAAAGGAAGCAGACATCACCAAAAGTAAAATAATCAATACTTCAGATGAAACAGATATCACAAGAAGTAAAGAATCATTGCCTCAAAGGAAGCAGACATCACCAAAAGTAAAACAATCATTACTTCAAATTAAGAAGATCTCATCAGATGTGAAACAATCATTAATTCAGGTGAAACAGACATCATCAGAAATAAAGAATCATAATCAGAAGGAACCACTTCATATTTCTATAATTACTTACAACTAAACATCTTGTCTACCCTAGAATTATAACCACTGGAGGCATAAATAAATAAATAAATTTATTTTCAGAACAACTGCTAAGAATATTTCAGTTTTGAATGGGACATTATTTTAAATCCAGAACTTGGATGTACAAATGAACCAATGCCTTCCAAGCTGAGGAACGACATTTCACATGATGAGGCATTTCAAATCTAAGCATCCAAACACACACCCGTATACCAGGCATCAACTTTAACGGACAGTCCGTCTCAGTATGCGCAAGTTCTGTTTTCAAAGAAAGTGTATGTCCGTGATGCTGGAAAGACGTCAGGATGCCCTATTGGTGAATGAATTCAACTGGTACTCAAACCATATGTTATACTATAGTTTATATAAGATGTCGTTTATCAAATTATGCGTTTCAGTTGCGCTTTGATTGCAATCGTTCATATATCTAACTTGGCGAACTTGTTGTTCCGTACTAAGTCGTTGGTCTTTAACGCACTGAAATAAGTATAAAGAGCACTGCCTATTCCAGGCCACCCTAATGCACGGAAAGTATAACGTATCTTTGTAAATGGCCCTATCCCTCTTTCGACACAGAATGGAATTCCCATGCCATGTGTCTGAGGACGAGATAATGTTCAACTGCGCACCTATACACTAATGAATATATTCGTCCGTGCGACTGGAATTCAGCTGTCAAAAACTGAGTTTATTATGAAGGTGATTGGAAATCCCGTCTGTGTTACCCACACCAGCCTGTACAATGTCCCACCACGCTCGACAGAGCCCCTGAATTCTATGCCATTAGCTTCAATGACAAAGATACGTGTTACATTCCTGCTTACCCATTGACTGTCCGGACAGCATTAGAGTGTTATTTGGTGCGCTGACACGCCCCCCTCGGCGGTGGGTCCTGGGGGCTCAAGCAGAGCGGGTTATTAAAAACTACCCACACCTGACTCACGGCAAGCTGGCACTGGAACCCAAGCGTGAATGTGGTGATAAAATCAATTCGAAGTTTCTGGATAGCACAGCCTACTTCGTTGACGCATTGGAATTTTAAAAAAAACATCTTTTAAAGTACTTCATGTGTGCTTATGGTTTCGATTATATGACCTAAAACTACATGTGCGCAGTTACCTATAACCAAAAAATGTACTGAAGAGTACTATTAAGCTATACTTGTCTAGACTCTACTATTATTATTCTAAGCGTCAAGGCTGGCATCCCAATACCACACGTAAACCATGAACTCAACAATCCCAAAACTTATGTCTAGAAAAACGTAAAACATCAGTTCCCGAAGGAGTGTGTAAAATAACTAATAATACATAATTAGTAAATAATTCAGTAAGAAATTTTCACTGGGGACGGGGGAGAGATATTACTCATAATATATACACCATGAGGGGAAAAAAGCTGGAAATAGCAGATCCCATATACCTATCGCATACAAACTTCTGGCTCGGGGTGACTTATTGATGTACTGAACTCCCTATGATAGGCAGACATTCGTATAAGGTGGGTAACGTCAGACTATGGTTGCATACATGTTAGGTGGAGATGGTACAAACTTCAACGATTTCAATCTACGTAAAATATTGCCGCAGATTCTGCATAAACAGTCGGCCTCGGTGTGAAATCAATTTGTCAGACTACTTCCTCCCGCTGTTGCTTGCCATGTATTTACTAAGATCACATTTTGAAAGGTTTTCCTCACCATATATGTATTATCTAAGTTCGCTTCTTCCTAAGGATTTAATTTAGAAATTCTCATTGTGATCTTATGAACGAAAACACAATCTTTAAAACGTTGTCCTTTCTGGTCGAATTTCCACATTATGGTCGAATTATGAGTTTTGTAATGGTAATTGTCAGCAGATGCAAATGTAACAACTACCAGCTGTTCAATTATTTTTATATTCTCTATAAATAAAATCGAGATGTTTTTTCCCTCCGTTCAGCCAAATAGATTGACAACTGTACCGGAATCTCCAATAAGTAGACTGCATGAATAATAATGAGACCGTGAGTGCATTAAAACAGGTCTAGTCAAAGGCATACTCGAAGGAGACGAAACATATACATTCTCAAGGACTGAATGAACAAGTTAGTGAATGATACTGATAAGAATGGAGTGAACTAGATGAATGGAGAGAAAACGTAGTGAAGACGACAGAAAATAGAGCAATAATATACTACCCTTTGTGTGATTGATTGTGTGATTGGTGTTTAAACCGTACTCGAAAAAATCTTCATCGGCATCACTGCGTCCATGTTTAGAGTCCTGGCCTTCTCTAGGTTTCCTGACAAACCTGCTGACTTAATGTCGCAGGCGTAGCAGCGAGAGTGGGATTCTAACACACGATTTTACTGGAAAAGGCCCTGGCGGTCACAGCCAGCCAGCGATTGGCTAAATCCTCGTCTCCTTGATTCATTATCAGATGCAGTGATCAACGGAGCGATATTGTCTCACCGATGATCTAAATTATTACTGGTAATGAATTGATTGCCTGACTGACTGAGATTCACACCGCGTTCAGCACGGTTACGTCAGCATACTGACAATGGTATCTCGTCAAGCACGCTAGAACAAAGATGCCTCCGAGTCTTATTTACTCTATATTATTGTTTGATATCTCTCTTTTATTACATTGCGACGCTTTATTATTATTTTTTTCCTGATGTGCGACAGAGGGATCCGGTATCCATATCGAGAAACCGCAAAGTAATGAGAAAGCGTTTAAAATGAAATCATTCATAGTACATGTCAGTCGACTCCAGTTGATAACGCTTCTGTAGAAACCAAGTGCTCCAATACATCATGTGATTGTCTCATGTCCACCCTGGGTATATGTGGCCACTATTTGTCTCCCGTATGAAAGATGTCCCTTTTTTTTAAATGACCGTGCCAATAAAAAATATGTTGATCAATTTGCCCCGTGTTACCTGTCAGACGTTGATTAATTGATTTGCACTCGACAAATCTGAAGGATCGATCCACGTGTGACGAGTATTAATTCTCACACGTCAGCACGCGGGCCATCTTTGTTTTCAGTGCGTTTATCCATTTACGAATTGCACATTAAGATTTCACATAGATAGGGGTAATAGATGAAAATGGTCACCCGCCATGGGTGAAATCCGGTCTCTTGCCAGTTTCCCTAAAAGAGGAATTTGCTCTAGCGGTTCCTGTCAATGGTAAAATGGTAGCAACTTACGCCTACACTAGCAAGACGGCAAGCAGACAAGTAGAAAGAAAATTAAGGTTTTGGGTTACAATAAAATACAGTGACGTCAAACCCAATGTATTGTCACTGGTCTAAAATTGCTCAGAATGTACATTCGGTAAACACTCACAGAAAAACAATGCAAATTGGCCACGCCTTGGAGATGCTTAATCCGCCGGCAGAATCCTACTTTATCCAGAAATACAATATAATATGCTTTACAGAATTTAGAGTAAAACCCTGGCAGCAAGCTCGAGGTGAGAAATAGCTTTGGGTGTGATGGTTTTATTTTTATTCCATTACGTGCATGATCTGTGATTTTGGTAAGTACAAGGGGTCATAACGAAGTTACATCTGCAAAGCTGGTCGTAGAAATAGTTTACTCTGTAAAAACGACTGTGTACAAATTTGCACATCCACAATGCATGTGTATCAGAGGTATACACTGATACACACGTCATACGCACGTCATTATATTACAAAAATTACACAAATTGTGTGCTGCTGGCACACGAAAATTATGTTAATGTGCATTTTCCCCCCAATAAAGTGTACCACTTGTACACAGAAGTTTTGGAGAGAGCTACCTGACAATCGTATGAAGATAATGTTTAATAAATGTCATAACAAAAAACTTACATCGATTCTCCTGTCCAAACCGTAATTAGCACACTGGTATACAAGATGTACCTAAACACCTC
Source organism: Acanthopleura granulata (assembly GCA_016165875.1). Lineage (NCBI taxonomy): Eukaryota > Metazoa > Mollusca > Polyplacophora > Chitonida > Chitonidae > Acanthopleura > Acanthopleura granulata. The sequence goes on from JABBOT010000016.1 coordinate 11,103,719, forward strand.
AAACAACCATTTATAAGCCGAAAAAAGACATTCGATCGTTTTTTTTGTCTTGCTTGATAACAGTTAAAAAAAAAAAAGCACCATTCAGCGTACAACGCAAACTACGACACACAGACCCCAATGTCGTGGTCAGAGACGCGATATACTGAATGGGAACGTCCCTTTGTGTAAACTTTATTTCACCTGCGGGATCAATGTATCAATTTGTCAGTGTTTATCGTTATCAAATAACCCTCTAACTACCTGTGGATTGCCTGTGTACGCCTCAAAGCGTTTACGATTTCAGGTACAATACCTGTTAATGATTTACACACCTTTATGGGGTCACAGATCTGAGGGACACTGCCGGGCATGTACACGAGCGGCTGTGGGATGGGTTTTCATCTTCACTTATTCAGAGTATGGCTTCTTTTTTTCTAGACGTACTAGCCGTACTAGTTCTTCTAATGGTGCGACAGAACAAATCGTGTAAAGTTTTTCTTCTTTGTTTGTTAGGGTGTTCAACAATGCTTTCAGTGCAATACTACCATCCACTTTTGAAGCTGACTGTTTTGTCTTTTGTTTTGTTTTCCTTTCTTCAACTTTGTCCTGAGATAGCTCTTTCGGTAAAAGGCACCAATAGTACACCACGGAGTTGAAACATAAACGTCAATTCATAGTCAAGAAATATAAGCAGCAAGTTTCCATCCTGAAACGCAGTTTTTAGTCCTGAACAGGTCTTGAAAAGATTTTGTTCTGAAAAGACTTTTCCTGACAAGGTTTTGTCCCCAAAAGGCAATGAACGGTAAAGTGACCGTTTTGAAAGGGAAAGTTGTCTTGAAAAGATTCTGTCTCGTAAACGCTCTGTCCTTAGTCAGTTCTGTCTAGTAAAGGTTCCGTTCTGAAAAAGTTATTTCCTGAAAAGGTTCTCTCCTAGAAAGGTTCTGTCCTGTAGAGGTTTGTCATGGAAAGGTTCTGTCCTGTAGAGATTCTATCCTGGAAAGGTTCTGTCCTGTAAGGATCCAGCCTTGAAGCAATACGAATCATACCTTAAAAGAGATGATGCATATCCCACCACAGCCTCAAAATTTATTTTATGAAATTTTCTTCTCAACCTGGAATTATTGCAGTCTCGGCAAATAACGTTTCTTAAACACAAATTATGTTAATAGTTGTGTATAATAATAATTTACGTTTGTAAAACATGTGAGAAATCGCCAGTGAATGCTTTTTTGCCCTTTTTGTGTCTCGATCAGTTTATTTGTACATGTATTTACATCTACATCCTTTACCTTTTCTGATCGTCTTGTAAAACCCAGCCTGTATTCAACTTGTACCTTCCTGTGGGGTGAGATCCATCCAGTACTCAACATGTAATTTAAGAAAATATTTGTGGCGTAATTTATGGCTTAATTCCATTTCTCCACTCAAGGCATGCCCTTATCGGGTGGCAGCTGCCAATTACCATCCCATGTCTCTACCTTAAAAGTATGGTTACAAATGCACGACGAGTGTCACGTTACAAATCGCGTGTTTACTTGGCTAAAACCTGTCATTGCCGCATAATTAGGTTCTTATCGATACGCTATGGGAAAATATACCCGGTATAACTTAGCTGAGGTGTATTATATAGTACTGTTCATTGATGTTCACGAGTGTCCTCGAACCTCTAGTAATTCAGTCTTCACGTTGGTCTAAATTAAATGGTTGGCATTAGCGCTGAAGCTGGATCTACAATTTAACGTCTACGATAACGGATACTATTGTTACAACGCACAAATGACTGCCGGGTACCGTGGATTCAAATGCGTTAAACGTTGAATAAATTTTATAAAATATGTAGCTAAAGCAGGCAAATGAAATCGATGCAGTTTACAACTGAATGAAGTTCAATATCGTACTGAAATTTTATATCTATAGCAGAAAATGAACGTGGGAAGCTTCTTACCGGATGTGATAGCTCAGTCTGACAGTCGTAGCCAATCGTTCAAGTAGCAAAACCTGTTAGCTTCAGTCAAAATTTGGAAAAGAAGAGTTTATTTGTTGTATATCCTAATTCTTCTGATCGACAGGACATCTGGTCTGCTTCGTCTAGCAAACATACATGTAATTGGAACACATAGTTTCTCTTTTCTCACATACTCCATCTTATAAATTTATTTATTTATTTATTTATTTGATTGGTGTTTTACTTCACTTGTACCAAGGCGGCCAGCATTATGGTGAGAGGAAACCGGGTAGAGTCCGGGGGGAAGCCAGGTTGCTGGCAGATCTTCCCACGTACGGCCAGAGAAGAAGCCAGCAAGAAGTGGACTTGAACACACAATGAACGCATTGGTGGGAGGCTTCTGGGTCATTGCGGTGCGCTCGAGCACTAACCGACTCCATCTTAAAAATAACATATACATATTTTTAGAAGAAAGAAAGGAGACAACTGTTGCTTCTGGGCTACTAACATCTGTTCTAAAAAGTAGAAGAATTAGGCTAATGTATAAGAATACCATAATAATTATTGTCAGCGTATATAATATATAATCAAGAGTATCAAAAGTTATGAATGAATTTCTGAACACTACCGGGTCACCGTATACTGCACCGGTTTCACTTTGCTGTCAATCTGCGACATGAAATAAGACGCGGTTTGAATAAGACAAAACTGATAACGTTGTCATTAAACTGAAGATGGGCGTTTTTTTATTAACACACAAAAAAATTCAGCATAGATTAGGCGCCGATGTGTATCAGAATTTAATTTACAATGTTGTTTCTGTCAAATTAAGTGTCCATTGCTTAAGCATGCGGAAAACACGGGTACGAAACTGTAAATCATAGTTTGACACGGAGCATTAGTTTTCACCTATTACTTGTTCACAGGCAGATTTTTTTCACTCAGGAAAAACCGTTATACATATTTTAACCACTTACGAGACGACATCGCAGAATCCCTAAATTGAATATTTTAAACAATTAAAGGCTTCTTCAGGGAGGTTATTAAGGACATTTAAACCATCTCCTAACGATCTCATTATAATGCTTATCTCTCCCAATCTACCGACGCAACAATGCCATTCTATTATTCAGGAGCATTAAATTCCTTCTGAATGCATTATAACTTAATTAAAAGGCGATAAACGATTGTATTTTTAAAAGAAAGATATGAAGAAAAACACTATCGACGCAAATGAGATCAGGTGTTGCATGAGATACAAGAGAAAATCGGCCTCTCAAATTATTGCTGTTGCAGATGAACCAGGTATTAGACAAATTATATAAATGTTTAATATACATATTTTAAACAACAAACAACAAATTCAGATTTAATCTACTATCTCCTGTGTTTTACGGCCTGCCTATCAGCGTTCGTCCACAACTGTCCTTATTTGTCACCAGCATACCTTAACTTGGGATTTCATATTCCTATACAACTAGCCAATCAACGTTTATCTAATATTGCACGCTCAACCAATCATGCAGGGGCTATTCAGCGACCATTATGTGTCTAACATTTTATGACACATTGACAATCCATTAGAATTTTCATAGCAGTAATGTTGTAAGACCTCTTGGATTATTTGTAAAATCACGAACAATTTTGGAGGGAGACTATAAGGTTTGAATCATCTTACCATTTGTGGCTCTGCAGTTTTAAAGGCTACAAATTTGTCAGATTTGTTGGTCTACTCCAAGAACTACCTGGTTTCCTGCAGCCACAAACAAACAAGCATGCGAATTACTTTGCGTGCTGCATAGATTGGTAATCAAAGAAATTAAATAAGCCATGAACATTGTTCAGGATACACGAGCAATTTATAACTCCTGGCGCGCAATGGAACATGTTAAAATGTTTCAAAAAACCACTCTGACGTTGCTTTTGGTTTTCGAGATGGTTTAGTGTCGGTTTCCATCAGCTGACAAAAAATAAACTCCATTAGGTAAATTTAATTGAAACTGACGCATTTTGGTTCAGAGACGAGTCTTCAAAGTCACTCATTTCCATTCAACCTCGACTAGCCACAGGGCACAATTTAGCGAAAGCATAAAACTTACCGAAGCTGCAAGAAATATTTGCTGGAATAAACTTTGTAATTAGCCTGCTGATTAATGTGGTTTTTGGAGGATCTTTCGGTGTGACCAGCATCTAACATCAAAACGAGACTGGTGACTGGTGACTAGTTACAAATGAAAAGGGAATCTGTGTTCGCCACTGACATTTACGTGTTTTCTTCCAAGATGGTAGTGGTAAGGCAATAATACTTGTGATGATTCAGTCGGGATTTTGTCCTTCATCTGAAAGCATAATGTGTTACTAATCTTCCAAGCTGACGGACAATCTCACCCATCCACGCAATCACTCACGCATTCACTTACGGACGCACTCACGCAATCATTCACGCACTCACCCGCTCGCTTTCAGGCTAAGGAACTACACGTTTGGTTATCTCACGCGTTGTGTCAAAATGTCTCTCAACCTGCTAGACGATCTGCTTGTCCGTCTGTCCGTCCTATCGTCCACAATAGTGTGTGACTAACTAATTTGCTTTACAAACTGACGGACTGACTAAATGACTTACTTTTCAAAGAATATCAAATTACTGAACAACTGGGTGCATGTTAACTGATGACGAGTTGATAAACTTACTGAATGAATGAATGAATGGATAGATGGATGAGTGAATGAATGAATGCTCTGATTGACTTAATACCTTACGGATTACTTGATAAATTGATGGTTTGGTTGAGTGACTAAATATCGCATGAATTACATAGACTATAACGGGCACAGGTGAGTCCCTGCAACATATCACATAACGACGAGAGGCGCCTACGCGTAAACAAACACCTATACAGTAACCACTATAGTGTAAATCGTTACAATGTGACAACACAGGTGTACAACGTACCGCAGAAAAAGTATCCTGTTTCTGAACAGGTCAACTGAGTGCAAATTTGAACGCGATGCTCTTATTTTGTATAAATATTAGAGTTGTAGAATATCTGAGATACCCTGCACAACACATACACAAGTTGTGCTTTCCTTGGACTTTGTAGTGAATTCCGCCTGAAGAGAAATATTGTGTCACATTAAACTATTTAAGCTTTCAAAAAGGTGTTTCTATAAAGTGTCGTGGGTACACGATTGAATGGAGTTCAGTTAATATTTCAAATAGATGTCTTTTAAGATCTCATATTTGAGGTAATAGTTTATGGAGGTGTGCAGTAATAAAATTCAACCCCTGTCTTGGGTCACAGAATGAGCCATTAAGAGTGAAAATCAGTTGTCACAAGTTTGTGTTTGCAGAGGATTTATAGCGCAGGCAGCATATAGCAAACGAATCGCTGGTTACAAAAACTTGAACATATATACAGAAAATAAGACCAACAAAAAAGTAAACTTCTTGCAAGGGGTGCTATCAGCGAGAGTAACAGGTGTGGATATGTTATCGCGGACCTGATCGAAAGCCTCGCATGGCTGCGCCTGTTGTATCCCGTCTGGTATACGTTCGTCGCCCTCCGGCCACGCGGCATATCTCACTGACTGACATGTCAAGCGTCGGAGAAAGAGTCAGAAAAAGACGGTGCTCTTATAAGCAGTCCTCAAGTTCAGCTCGACAAAAATCTATCACAGGAGATCGGGTAATCTCACCTTGACTTTAACAACACCCGCGATCCAGGCGGAAAATGACTACGGGCCAGTAAACGACAAGGAAACAATAGACAGGCCGCATTTCCTCGCAGAATTTCCTAGTCAAAAAACTGACGCACCGTCTTTGAACTTTCAGACATTTTGCCCTGTGAAGACTCACCTGAAGCTGTTGTCGCACTTAGTCACACCTACGCCACCAGATTAATCAAGGTAGACAGGTAAGCTCTAGTATACTGTTATCTCTGCTTGCACACGAAAATAAGCTTTCCCGCCGACATTTGTAACAGCAGATTATTGTATAAATGACCGATTAGCAGTTACGCGACTTGAAAGGAACTGTGCAGCATATAAATAAATAGGCCACTAAAAAGAATGGTGTTTTAATCTGACCCGATAACGTTCTTGGGCGTAAAATCGCACTGAGGTCGTTAAGTTCAAAGTCATATTCATCGGTATTTCTCATTTGTGAAGTTAAAGGTTCAAAACTCACACTGTACAATTTGTTTGCAGCTATGTTTATATGTCTTCCTCGTTATCTGCAAACTTTACTTTTCGATGACAAATAATCTGTATAGTGTAGACGTCATAACAACCACACCAAATCAGCCTTGGTTACAGCAAGAAAGCTTCATACATCACTTCGCACAATGTAGATTGTTCAATACACAAAGTTTTACACATAATTCATGTGTATGATTCAATTTCGTCTTTTTTTTTCCTTAGTTAACCCGAACTAAACGCATATACAGGCTACCTATTGACTTTCGTGCACAATGTCGATGTATTTTCTCGTGGGAAAAATGAGATGAATTTTCAAAGGTGTCACATAACTTCACTTCATTTAGAACTGCGGTTAATACGCAGTGTTTTTCTTTTACATACACTTCCTTAGACAATATAAACAAAAATGCATCTGGGATTTGAACATATCTAAGTAACTACAAATATAAGACTCTCCCTCATTGACCTAGGGGATGACTAGAACATATGTTTTCACTCTCAGAACAGTTTGGGTTACTATATCTATATATATGTCTAAGGTACTCACCACGTGAGTGCCTGGAAGAAGTTATAGCTTTACGAAAGAGCTTCTTCTTCTCCAAAATGAAAAAAATTAAGTTCCTGGCTTCCGTTAAGGCTGAAATTCGTCATGGTGACTGGGTAACAGTGGCGAAATTGGAGCATTTGATATACATACGGTATATGTATTTATTTCATTGTTGTTCATTGTCAAACTCCAATATGGTTCTATTATGGTGGTAATTTTTTGTGTGGATTATTGGAGCGCCAGGCGTAAACTATACAGATTCTACGAAAGTTTACTTTAATTGTATGCTGTCGAACTTTCACACGTGACGTATGTAGATACGCAAGCCGTGTAAGCCGAAGTCAAATGGTCTTCAGCCATTTTCTTAGACTGCACAAACGGCCGCATGAGCCTCGTCGACCGTGCATTGTCAGTATTTATGCCAGGGATAAGCAAGATAATGTGGACAATGACGGTTATAGCGAAGCCGACAAAGACGAGAACAACAATGGTGCCGATGACAATGATAGCGCTGGCGACATGGAAAATGACGACCGAAGTTGGGGTGATGATTATATATACTTGCAAGAGATTCTAACTCTGTGTTGACAGTGGCAACGGTTGTGCTGGTCGTGGTGCTGGTGACGAGGATAATCACGAGCATGACGAAGGAGAGGGTCATGATGACTGGTTGATGGAATGCAGATAAAGCTGACAGAATTTTTGACGACAACATTGTTTATTTTCTCTGATAAAATGCATTTAATACCCAGTTCTCTATATGCAGCTAAGAAATGTTATATAAACGATATAAATATATATATAAAGTATATATAAATTTCCTTCTACTTTACCATATTCCCACGGGGAAAAACAAACACAGCAAAAAATAGAATCGTCACAAGTTTGAGAATGTAAAATGCGACGTCGCCTAAAGGCCAATTCTCGTTCCTGGCAACGATCCGAAAACTTTCAAGTCCTACCTATATAGGTGTCCTTAGGTTAGCAACTATATGAGCTGCACGTTGTTAATAGGATACATCTGGTATTGTCTATGATTAGTCGTGTTGTTGTTGGACATGTTACGTGAATTCCACTGGAAGAGTTCATGTCAGGTTAGGTGAGTTACATAAACAGAGGCTTTGTGTGGAAATGCTTTCAGAACTGCAATCACCCCAGGCAATGAGACAATGAACGTCAGAAGGTCGAACAATGCGCAGCTCGAACACCCTTGCATTTCCATTGGACTACATTGAGTTTTTGGCACAGAAGAAGAGAGCCACGTCAACACATTTGCGTTGCAGCGACTTTTAATTTCTCTCGTAATCACGTAACTTCATTTAAAACTACTCGGGATAGGTCGGGGGGGGGGGGGAATTAGTGATGAGAGGCTGTGTTACTACATTGCAGTGATTGAAATATTTGAGATTTATATGAGAAAGTATTGCCAAATTACGTGGTGAAAGTGCTACTGGACTAGCCGTTACGTTTGTTACAAATGAATTGATTTCAAAGGGCATTTTTAATGAAATAAAAACATTTTCATCGTGTAATTGGCGGGGCACCACAGCACATTGCAAAATTGCAGTTACATATATTCTTCTGATTAATGCAAATGGAACATATAGAAGCGGGAAAAACGATTCTACGTCCCACGTCGGTGTAGATATTCCATATTTGTCACCTCCTCTTAGAGGCAGCGCCCACATATCACGCGCTGTTTTTCAAGTCTAAATATATATATGCCATCAAAGCTGCAACTAGTTCTTTCCGTTTATTAACCTTAACACCTCCAGTAGCCTGTTGACAGGAAAATAGTGCAGAAATAAAGAAATAAATGTGTCCTAAGCAAAATGCACAATGTGATGGGTGCTTTACGCGTGGTGACAAGCAGACCGACCATGATCGATAACCAATGGATATTTTTAGTTCACTGCCACATGTTATTCCAACTGTTCTCTTATTGACAGGTTAAATAACAGACACTAGCTTGTATTCATTCTGTAGCATATATTTTGACGGATTCCAAACGCATCATACAAGTGCAACATATGATACGGAAGTTGTTTTCTTTGGAACATAACGCTATTTTCCATTTTATCACACCACATGTCGAGTAGAAAAAAACAGGGCGACACATTGCAGACACAAAGATATTTGAAGAGCCACCACGATAACTTGTCATACTTCGTCTTTAAAATGTATTTCAAACTACCATCTGCTTTGGAAATAGCCGTTTTATGCCCCTATCACTACATCTTCGCCATGTAGTCGGCCGCTCTCATACGGGGTATGTGGAAGGCTTGCACGTGTCGCCATGGTGATAAATTTAAGCGCCTCATTTCCTCTGGCACTGCAACATGAAGTTATCTTTGAAGGCATTTGTAAGAAGTTTGTAAGACTAATAATTCCACAAGATGTGCTGACAGAAACTTAATTTCTGTCTCTCGCAGTTGTACTGATATTATCACGAACCAGAGTTGGTAGGAGGTGATTTTAGCACCGCCATCTTCTGGAGATAGGAGAAACTATAGACGGCGGTTTGAGTAGTGTAGCATTCTGACTGGCAAAAAGGGATACTGATGTCAATACCACATTGTAAAGCTACCCCACCACCTCTATCCCCTCTCTCCCAAAAAATGTCTTATGGCCTTCCTGAAAAATCTTTATTTGCAATATGATTTTTTATTATTCTAACAATACAGTTGAAATACAATGGATTATTTACTGGACCATTCACCAATTGCCAAGAAACAATAACTCACATCCCATGAAGCTTCGCGGAGCCGATTCAGAATTCGCTGGGCTCTGATTAGAAAAGCAATTTGAAGAGACTGCATTTGGTATATCATGAACACTGGGATCTGATGATATTCTGCTAGCAGAAGAGGCACAGGTTCATTTCCGTCCTTGAGCAGAGAAATTTCACATCCGCCAGCTCGTTTTTCGTGGGGTCTTTGTAGCAGTAAACCGGTCGCCATTTGGGAAGCATTGCATTCGCTGAATTTACTCTTCATCGGCTTTCTCTTCAAGAAACAGGGCGTGAAAGTGTGTACGAAGGTTTGTAAGTAACTTACCACAGGTCTGTAATGTAAACCTCGTCATCATCACATATTGGCACTACATATTAATTTCAAACGCTTTGATTAATAATGTTTAAATAAAAGGTAAAAAACGGAAAGACAGAGACAATTGTGTTTGATTCGAAAATTCCCGTACATATAAAAAGGGTAGCGTTTATACATTTCTTAGCACACGCATGTCGCACGCCAGATGAACAGAATCAAATTCCCGATGTAAGAAAGTCACTGGAGCGACAAGGGGTCAAAACTGTCTGATGCTCTTTGTAAATCCATTGAGTTGTGGGCCACGTATTCAAAACTGGGTCAGTCTGATTTGTCAAGTATCACAGAACATCTCAGACATGGACCTCTCCTTATAGGATCTTGTCAGTTTTGCTATTTCCAAAAATATGAATGTGACACTTACTATGAAGACCACGTATATGATCAGCGCGAAATGAGCTGTTATGTCTTAATATATTAAAGAGGACCTCCGTGGCTCAGTCGGTTAGCGCGCCATCACAGCGCAATAACCCGAAGCCACCCATCAATGCGGTCGCTGTGAGTTCAAGTCCAGAACATGCTGGCTTCCTCTCTGGCCGTAAATGGGAAGATCTGCCAGCAACCTTCGGATGGTCGTGGATATCCCCGGGCTCTGTCCGGTTTCCTCCCATCATAATTTTGGTCGCCGTCGTATAAGTGAAATATTCTTCAGTACGGCGTAAAACACCAATCAAATAATAAATAAATAAATAAATTAATTAATTAATATATTACCTGCTCGAAAAATTCTGTTGCATTCTGCTTTAAATGGATTGCCCTTCATCACTGCTGTTGCAACTAGGCTATATGACGGTTCCACAATGGTTTCCTGTCAAGTCGAATTTACCACAAAAGTTTTACTTCGGACTGAATGTTAATTATTCTTACATGTTCAGCAATACACCAAATTGCCGCGAATATGACGTGTACATAACTCGACTGGCTAAAACTACAAGGTACTGTGTATTATATGTGAAGACACCTCCACTGCATTTCTTAAATTTTACAGTGAAGATAGAAGTGACCCACCTAGAACATTCTCTGTGTCCTTCCGCATTAGCAAAAACTTCTTTTCACATGAGTCCGGGCTAATTTCTTACTTTACATAATGTCTGAGTTCTCTGATTATCTAGGCTCAACTTTGCTAGACGATCTAGCGATTACTGACCTGGCATGTTCGTTAAAGTTAACGATTGCTATACGAATATATGATATAACGGCTAGATTTGGAAAAAATGGATGCGTACTTTTCCTAGCTAATATTTCTTGAAACATTTAACTATCCCCCGTCGAAATAAATACACACTTTCGACAATGAGTAGAAAAAACATATGTCAAGAGAAAAAAGTGAATATATAAATCCAGGGTAAACTATATAGCTGAAAGTCTGGGTTAATTTATCAGCAGGTTTGTAAGGATCCCTGAAGAAGTTACGGACAAATAATATATATTGTATTACTAATAATTGAAATATCTGGCTAATAGCCGTTGGAATGTGACACTAATGAATTAATTACGTGTTTGAGTGAAAATACGCCGACAAATTGGCCGCAGGCGACAGCAAAAAAGCTGCATTGCCAAAAAGGGACAAGGGGACTAATACCCATTTAATAACACAAGAGACTGCTGTGGGGAAATTAAAAGGGGATAAAAAAATTGATTTGTCTCCAACAAATATGCATTAACTGGATGTCTGTTTTCACGTCGATTTCAACGTGACATTAGGCAATACAATGTGATTCGCCTTAGCTTGAATGGGGCATTGTAAAGGCTAAATCGCCCAGGAAAGAGGACAATGAGCGGCTTTATGTATGTCAGAACAATGAATAACTGTTGGGTTTCTCTCAAATTATTAAAATGACATTCATTAGTAGCTTTCGCTGATAATTTGTTGGCTTTATATCAGCCAAATTTTGTTGAGTTTCACGCAAAAATAACCAGTTGCTGTCACATGACTTATAATTGACAAGACAAAAGAGATTTTTCAAATCAACATTTCTTGCATGCTTTTAACTATGTTTTCTTTTTAAAACGTTGTTATGTCCTTAATACCTCTGATCAACAAAACTTTGACCTAGACGTAAGCGGAGGAGGGGGCTGGACAGTGGATATCAGTGCACTCTAAAAGGGGCTTGATGCCTGATGTCAGTATAATGTAACTGGGGTCGCCATGTACGGTGTCTGTATAATGTGACTGGGTGATGTGTCATGTCTAGTGTCGGTATAATGTGACTTGGGGGCGTCACGGATAGTGTCAGTGTAATGTGAGCGATGGAGCGTCATATCTACTGTCAGTAAGTGATTTAATGGAGTGTCATGTCTGGTGTCAGTACATCGTGATTGGGTAGGGTGTTATGTCTGGTGTGAGTGTAATGTGACAGGGTTGGGTGTTACATCTAATGTCTGTATTATGTGATTGGGTGTCTGGTGAAAGTATAATGTGACTGGCCGGTTGTTACGTCTGGTGTCAGTATAAAGTGCATCATGCAGTTTATAAATAAATAAAATAATATAAATATAAATAAATATAAATAAATTTGGGCGATGGAACCCAACTTCACATAACCGAAAATGTTTTAAGCCCGAATAACAAGCCGGTTTGTTCACTTACAAATATATGACATATCTTGTTGCATAGCTTTGTGTCAAAATTCTCCAAGCTAAGCATTTGTAACAGCGAATAATCACTTGTTCACAGCGTCTTACTGTCAGCCCTCTAGCTTAATCTCACCTTAGGCCTCCAGTGGTTGACTCACTCATGTGATCGCCACATGCTCACGGTCAGGTATAAATATACCCTGCTGTCACATTACATATTTTTTAAAATAGTGCAACTCCAGGTTACTATCTGTAACCACATTATGCCATATAGTTGAAGTTGTAAGACCTGTAAAATGCTCATATATCACATTAAATGATCACGAGTTCAGTTCTGTTCTACTCTAGCGCTCTTCAAGTATAATTCACCCCTTAATCCCTGGCTGCAGGCCGGGGTCATGACACCGCGCGTGCGCTGTCAGACTGACATCACATATTTATTGATATGTTCTTTGATAGGCGACACGCCTATACAATGCAATCTCCAAGCAGGGCAAGGCTCTTGTGTAGCCCTCGGCCATCTGGTCCGAGATTCTCTACAGCAGTTTTCCCCATCCTTGTGTATGTTTCTTCAAATACATATGGCCACGGAACAAGTACACAGACGTACATGTATAGACTGTTAGAAGATTTCAAGCAGGTTCGGTTGCCGTTGATTTCAAAAAGTTCTTTATAAGATTTGCAAAGAGTCTGAAGTACAACAGCACCTGCTTCAGTTGTCCAATAATTAGACTTGTAAAACCCTGCCCCTTGTGTGAGTTAGTGTTGTAACAGTAGTAACTTATACCAGCATCACCCTCACCCACCCCGCCCAGCTCCTTGGCTTAAGCAGAAAAGATGAAACGTAAAATAGGTAAGGATACAGTTTACAAATAATCCAGTGCTGTGTAGTCATCATATTTAATCAACAATCACCTGAAGAGTGTTAATGAATACTCAGCGGGGTATTCTCGAAAAATCCCAAATCCTCCTGCATCGTTCGCTACAAACAAAATCCTCAAATACCCCTGCATCGTTCGCCACAAACCACTCAGACCTTTACCTATACACAGATTCTTGGGGGTTCTACCTCACCATCAGCGCACAAATGGCTTCCATTAGAGTTTATACGTGGACATTTTTTGCCCAGATCTCAAAGAAAATCGCGGGACCTACAGTGAAGAGCTTGGGGCAGTTTCCCTGGGCCGTTTTAAATCAGGCGCGGAGTGATCAAAGGCAAGAACACCGTTCAAACGACGACGTAGCTTTGCAAAGTTCCTGGCATTTTGGTGAAGCGTCAAGCGCATGCGTCAGCTTTGCACCAGAACTTGGCAAACGGGATTTTTATTTCCCGCCCTCTTCGCGTGCTTTCTGTGTTTTGATGCAAACTTTGTACGGCCGGTCTCTAAGAAGGGGTTTTTGATGTCAAAGCAGCCATGACGACCACACCAGCGATTAAAAACAGCTTGACTGGATGCACCGGCTGCATGTTTACAAACTGATTCTGACTCATTTAAGTGGATAGCTTCTGGAACCTCATCCTCCTCCCTCTCCACCCCAAAAATGATTTACTTGTTTAAATGCTTGACAGGGTCGTTGTTGACTCAGTAATCTAAGGGTCTGAAGACACAACATATGAAAATAGCTCATCTAAAGAATGTACTAGAACCGATCTTAACAGCATTCTCTGCAACGTTGAAATTAAACGTCATTTATTCAAACTGCTCTCTGTCTCAAACATTCGGTTATGACATGATGAATCAGGTGGTGTTTGCCTCGTTTGATTCCACCATAATGATATGGCCGCCGCCGTACAAGCGAGATACTTGAGGACGGTGTAACCCACCCAATCAAACAATAAATACTCGGCCATCGTTGAGAACTTTCTCTGTGACTTTCCAATTTGTCGACTGCAACTCTGTTGTTCTTTCCATTCCGCTTTTTCACTTACTGCAGCGAAATGAATATTTATGTTTTCAGCACAGTCTTTTAATCCAAAATACAACCAATAGCCTGACAGCATCTTATTTGTATTCCTTCCGGGAAATACTGGATACAGGTTACAGGGGAGGAACATAACGATTCAAGCACTTGGCCTTTCAAAACAAAGGGAGGGGTGATTTCTATCAAAGATGACCTCTAAATGAACGAAAGTCACTCATGGACAGATCCTGTGGGAGACGCAAGACGTTGGTGAATCCCAGGAACCTCCCACTCTGCTCTTCTGGCTGCGGAGGTAGCAAATTGCCGACATCATATCTCGCGAATTATCGTCCATTATCGTCTAGACGTTCTAGCGCGTGGCACAACCTACACCTGGTGCTAATTCTCTTTAATGATACATCCCAAAGCAGCCCAAAGTCCTACATGAGGCTCCAGGTTCCCTGGTAGCCCTCACGAGAAGTGGGGCCGATAAACCGGCACGGGGCGTTATCAGTATCTAGCCTAGCCGGGTAGCAAAAAAGGGCCACCTTTCTGGCCTGGCTGGCCCCGTCTGTTTGTTTGTGTCTTAGGCCATCTCTGAAGCTTGGTATATGTTTCCTCTACCAACACCAGCATGCCCACCGTGATTGCGAGGATTCTAACCAAATGTCAGTCAACACAACACACATACCGGTGTCTGGGTTAGTTTTTGCTGAATTCCTTACGTGTAAATGGAGGTCTTGCGTTTCAAAATCATTAAAGGATTTATTTTGCTGTCACAAGTAATGACTGTTAAGTCCTCGTGCATTAAAATTCAATAAATCTCAATATCTGTCCGACATTTTCTTCAACTTCTAATTTTTAAATCAATGTTTCCAAAGAAACGTAAAAAATGTACTGCTCTTAAATGACGCAACGAATTTTGTGTCAGTTAACGGATGGGCCAAATATGCCACAATGCAGAGTAATTTTTCAGTGTAACAAGATCAGACTCCAGTTGAAGAGAGCTGTGATTGACTGATAATTATAACTACCGGTGGAAATTATCAGTACACGAATGGAGCTCTCGTCCGAAACAAAACTGACCCTTACAGTGTAATTAACATAGAACAAAGTCCATTTGTTGAGTCCTGCATATCATGCAATGCACACGGATATGATGCTCATAAACCAACAGTACAGAATCTCGTTCTACCTTACCTGAAGGGAAAAAAAACCCAGCTTCAACATCGTCAAATGATAAATGAACAGCGAGCTTGTACTTGGGTCTTCAACAGCACTGAGTTCAAAACGATGCTAAGATTAGCCGTAATAGTGGTTGAGTAATTATAAGATGACTTCCAATGTAACAGTATTTTCCCACAAGCCTGGCTAAGACACTTGCAGAATATAAAGTTCTTATCAAACAGCCTCATTCTTTACCGAGAAAATGCTTTGAAATGACAGCTAAAGCATTTCATAAAAGAGGTAAGCGAATAACAGATGGCGTTTTGGATGCATTCATAACCTCCTTACCGACTTGAATGTATAGCGGTTCGTCGTCGGCCGAAAAGTAGATAATGGTGCATCACGCTTCCCATGTAAATATAACCTCTAAAAGTGTTTCAAAGACAGCCATGTACTCGATCCCATATAGGCTGGGGACCCAAAAAAAAATGACAAGGGAATGTTTCAAAGCTTTCTGTACGAGCGGATCTCGTACTAACACACTGTACCAGGGCTAATCAAAATCCCACCCCACACACACATATTCCATCGGACATTTTTGAATACACATCCCAGTGTCAGAAAAAGCAGGTGGAACACTTTTGTACTTTTGTAAAGAGATCTTAAAACTGCAACAGTTGCTGTGTCTTTTACGTGTATTCATATTTAATGCCCCATAAACATGTTGTTTCAAATCTTGTTCACTTTTCTTACCAAAATGACTTTATGAGTTGCACATTCAACCATTTAGCAATGTTGATGAAACATTTGAAAATTTCCCCATAATCACTTTTGCAAACTCAAGTTTCACTCTATAGCTAATTTGAAAAAAATGCTACAGTTAAACTATTTCTTATAAATCTTACGCTTCCTTTAATACAGATGTCACGACGCTCATCCGTGATTAAGAAATTTGCTATAGCTACAATGAGAGGAATGTGTACAAAATATTTAACTTTTGCCAAACTCATGCAGATCTCGGTGAGTTTGGTAAAAGTTAAATATTTTGCATATATTCCATTTATTGTGGCTACTTTATTCGTAATTTGACAAATTAATGACGTACATTCTTGAAGAAATTCTTGAGAAAAAATTCAGGAGAGCGGCTTTAAACACCAATCGATCAATCAATCAATCAATCGGTTAATCTTGAAAGTTATACCATTTCAACCAGCCAGGAAGGAAAGAAATGGCCTACCTGCAATGCCGGCCTTCGCCTACAGTCAAAACTACTTCCTGTGTCTTCCTTGTCTAACTTGCCAAGAAAAACACGAAGCGTTTCCCATGTATTCAGATAATCGTGCAGGGTTCCCACCTGAAAGTAAAGACACCACATGACTTCAAAGCATTGCTACTGTGTGTGCCGAGTGATGTTCACTGGGCTCTGTTTCTGAAAATTTATAAACCTGCGGATGACCGTGGGTTTCCACCCGGGCTCTGCCCGGTTTCCTCCCACCATCATGCTGGCCGCCGTCGTATAAGTGAAATATTCTTCGGTACGGCGTAAGACATCAATCCAATAAATAAATAAATAAAAACTTTCCAGTTCTGTAAGGCGGTATAATTGAAATGCTCTTAATAAAGCACCAAGATGACCGACAGGTCAACTGGAGAACAAGTCAGTTAGTAATTACCACAGAACAATGTGCATTTAATAATGACATTAACCTGCATGTCTATGAAGCCAAAACGTGCAGGAGGCCTGAAATAAAATTCAGTTTAATGCCACTAACATTCATGTTTACAAATACCAACAATTCCCGGGTATAACTACAATGTCTGTTTTACAAGGATTAAAAATTTTAAATTCGAGAAAATTAAAACCAGAACACATGAAACTTTATATGTTCTCGTCTGAATCATGGATCAAAAACTCATCACAGGTGCAAGTAACCATCCCAAATGCCGTGATTAAATGCTAGGAGTTTCATAAACCTTGTGACAACATTGGCGATTTTATACATACTAATCGATATCAACACTAGAAACAGACAGTAAACATAATATTTTTTTCAGTGACTCAAGTGCTATTCCTTCAGAAGTTTTTCACATTTCTGTCAGTATTTTGTACATATATATATATAGTTGCCAAAATATAAATGCATCCACATAAATGCAACAGTTATAAAATAACTGTCCAATATTGAAATGCTAGTGAAAATAAGGATGATATGTAAATAAATTGCTGAGAAAAGTTAAATGCCAAAAAGCCTTGCTGTGCCCTGGCGCGTATCTGTCGTCTAGAAACGAAATGTACTAAACAATCAGAGGAACTGTTTCAGAAACTCGAATCGTGCTCCTGATTGATACATTAAATTGTTAGAACGGTTTTTTTCTGTATTCGTACACGTACCAGTTATTGGTTGATTATCTCTGTGAGTAGTTACCCTTGTCGTGTTGTAGTCGTAAATCCACGAGAATCGCGCTCCCCTCTGACACTGACGCGTGCCGGAACACGCGCCCCTAACACCTCGCGCAGACTAGTGGGCCCTAAAGGTGTCGCCTTCTGGTGGAGAAAATTGAATTAACATAGATAAAATGGCGATATGTCTCGCAGTGCATGAAATGGTTTAGCTCGGGGTGGTGAGATAGATGGTTCCCCGCGCGTGGTGATCTTCGCAGTCCACTCTCTGGGGATTCATGTTCTCCGTAATCTGCCCCTTGTAGCCAGGACTAACTGGTTCAGCCTGCCAGACCACCCCTACCCCAGTATTGTCTTACTGTTGCTCTGTTTTTGTTCGGAGCGTGCATCCCGGGATTTGCCTTCCTCGAGTCGTCTTATACACACATCGTAATAATGGAAATAAACAGTCAGGAAAAATACCTCCTGCTCATTAATGTTCTATGTTTCCAAACAACGCGCACACTTCAGAGAAACTCACGAACTGACGAAATCATGTCCGCCAACAGTAGTTCACAGGAAATACATGTTTCTTGAACACTCCAAAATTCCTAAATATGGATTAAATCTGAGGTACTCAGCCACATTATGACAACTGTTAGACCTGCCCTAGACACGTGTAAACCACTATGGTTTTCCACCCATCCCCTCTGCATTAAATCATTACTCAGTTTTGCTCAGGTTACATAAAGAATGGAGGAGAGGGCCAAAGGTAACCGGTACAGACATCCGTTACTGTCAAAAATGTCTCTCTCCGTGTCTTTGTGGACTCTTTTACGAAAATCAAAAAGATTTTGGGCCCGTTTTGAAGTTTTGCGCCTATGGAAACCCTCCGTTTCATGTGTTTAATGAGCTCCCTATGTTTTAGTGTTCTCAAGGTAATTGGATATATCATGTATAATTATATGAAAGCACGTGTGTTTATTTTCTAGTTCACGAGACCCTGAGTTTTTATGTGCTTTTTTCGTGAATTCGTTATATTACTTATATTATTATTACATATTTTTTCTATTTGCCCTATTTTCTATTGCTGTAAGCGCCTTTGTTATATTTGGGTCTTTTCGCTGCGTTAATTTCTACGAGGTGTTTCCACCTCACTAATGGGTATAAGCTGTTGACAGGACACCTGATTGCTTACTTTTAAACACAGCTATTGTGCAGGAAACAGAAAATGGACTCTGCCTGGCTTAACCTGTTATCTGACGTCACAGTGACACAGAGTTGGAATATATCGCCAAAGGTGTATTTACGGACTACCCCTTACGGACTTTCCCCTTATGGACATTTCCCCTAGGATACATCTCCTATGTAAACTTCCTCTTTGGACATCCCCCCTATGGACATTTTTCCTATGGACATTCCCTCCTATGGACATTTTCCCCCATGTACATTTCCCTCATAGACATCTCCACCTATAGATATTTTCCCCTGTGGATATTTTCCCTTGTGACATTTTCTCCTATAGACATCTCATGCAGGACATTTCCCCCGAATGTATTTGTGACCAAGTTTGATCAAATATAGCATGCATTTGTATGTACCTGTAGGCATATATTTATTGTTTGCCATACCTTAATTGAAGCTTCACTTACCCATACGAATTCGCCCCACATTTTGCTTAATTAATCCATGACACACTGACTTTGTTATACATTCTTAGAGATTATAGAGGATTATTGCTCGCTCCATTGTCTTATAGGAGTTCTACTGCATGTGGGATTACAGTGGCACTGACTCAGATTCCACCACTTCGCACAAGGCTTTACTCGCATACTTTCTTCACAATACAAGCATTGTTTCCAAGCATGTAAGTATACGAATGGCGTATACAGCATGTTAGACATAAAGCTGTTTTGAAAAAGTGTCATTAATATTATCGTTTAGTGCAAAAAATGTCATGCATGGTATAGTGGTATGAACTGCAATAAAGTACATCGCATCAGAACAATAAAATATGTGTTCATGTCCTGGTTACATATATTACTGGGAATTGTCCAGAGGGGGAATTGTCCAGAGGGGGAATTGCCCAGAGGGGGAATTGTCCACACGGAGAAATTTCCACGCTACGCAGAATCCAGAAAAAAAATCAGGAATGGTTCAAACCTGGAATAAAGTGTAAACTCTGAAGGAGCGGGTGAAATCCTTAGTGGGTGTGTATGCGATTCACATGTAAGGAGCAAGTGAAAACTACACGTAGCAAGTCTAAATAGAGGGTCGTGTAAACTCAGGGAATTGCATGTAAACTTCAGGATTGTGACTCAGTATTCTGTATAAATATTTATCTATATATTAATTTATTTATTTGTTCATATTTTAATATTTTATTATTTTTTGATCATTTATTTTTTATTTATTTACCGTAGGTGAACATCCGATTACTTCCAGGATAATTCATAACATCGCCCTTCCCTACACTCGAAGTCAAACCTAAATCCTCAGTTTTCACATTATCCTTGTTGTATAAGGGACGTCACACAACCCCACTCCACAGTGACTCTGGCGTACCCAAACAAAACATTTCATTCACAGTGTCAAGTTAAAACAACAAGTCTATCGCTCTGACAAGACGAACGCCTTCCCAGACAGTCCGCAGATAAAACTGGAGACTCAGACGGTAGTGTTTCCGCCCAAACATTCATACGTCAGTTTAAAAAGTTGGTAGGGAAATTTCATGCGTCAAATCCTGACCTCTCATATACTTCACTCCACCAAAATAACAACTGACGTGGATAAGCACAAAACAGTTTCCAAATGACGATGAAAATTATATCTGAAACAAATGATTCCACTGATGCGGGAAAGGTAGTCCATATGCAGTCCATATACCCTAGGCAGGGCACAGAAAACAAATCATGCCCTGCGAATACCTCCTCTAGGATTTGAAAAGAAATGCCCTCTTCGGACGAATTTTAGAATTATATGTGCAAAGTAAATTAAGCTTTTATGTACAATTTGTCACTCTTTTGCGACATTTTCCCATACAATTTTCTGTTATTAATTAATATCATTGCGTTATGTATATAGAGTTCGATATTATTGTTTAGCCATCTTGACCATCGCTGTTTATATGTGAAATATGAAATACAGAGAGAGGGTCAGGGTAAATCCATGTATACACACCACAGTGCTCATGTCAGGTAGTTCGAAGTATAAAGTGCAACAAGATACCAATTACCGAACTGTCAAAACCGCTTTAATTTAGCATCATAATTATGAAAATATAATTAGTGTCAATTCTGTATGGCAAAAAAAGAGAACGGTTACTAGCCGAAAGTAGGGAAAAAAGACCATGCAGCCAGGCAGTAATTAGAATACAATTAAGTGACGTTCTATTTATATCTGTGCATTTTGGCTTTTTAACGTGCTCCCCTGTGTTAGGCCTTCGTATATTGGGCAGTCAAGTGAGTCAAGTATATACGATGAACTATGCTCTTATCTGTTATAAGACTCAATCGAGAAGGGGTTGGCATTGTCCTGGCTGAATGACGTCTGTCCAGGAAAGTCACAAGCCCGAAGTCAGTATAGTTCCGACAGAGAAAGTACTCCAGGTGCCTGCCAAGGGGCGGTTTTTCTACTTCGGGCTCTGCTCGGCTTTCTCTATCCACCCAAAGACACAGGACAGAAATATTCTTGAGAATGACACAAAACTGTTATCACGCAGATACACATACCTCTTTTAAGACGCGAACAGTTTTCATATACGTTTAATGTAGCCGTTCTTTATACAAATGAAGAATTCTGGATACACTCTCTCTTTACACCATGGCTAGATGAGGGAACTGATAGCTGTCTGTAATTTAGCAATGTGTGGATGAACATCTAGTTTGGCCGCTGTCTGTATTTTATAAATGAGCGAATGAACACATAGATTTTGGAACTCATGGTGAGGGTACGTTAAACTTTGTAGTGTTTTTAAGTCCATGAGACAAAAGCTTGAGTCAAAATCCCTCGGGACATGCATCTTCACAAAAAAAGCCTATCCCCCTTTCCACGTGAGATGTAACTCATTCAGTAAAGTAAAAGCTGGCATTCGTTGCGAGCTTTTATATTGCCTTTGAAGCAAAGTGGCGTTAATGCATACGACAGTTCTGTCATTCATTCTTTAAAAACTTTCCTTATGGGTAAGGGTATTTTTTACCCTATCATCGTTATGTTTTCTGACCAGAATGGCGGTGTTCGTTATCTTTCCTGGCTCCATAGTGCCAGCGTGGTAAAAATATGTACTGTATGATTCTACTGTTTTGACAAATGGACTGTTTGTGGAGGGCAGTTAATATCTACAACGTAGTATTTGAAAGACATAGTGTTAATTATCTAAACTATAAAATACTACAGCACTGAGAGTATATCTAGAGCACCGACGACAGTGTGATAGTTTGTAATTTGTCACACGTCAGTTAAGGAAAAAGGGAATATATGAACAATGGGTGAAGAAAATCTGGAAATGTGTATCACCAAATGTATATCTCGAAAACGATGTTAATATGTGTAATGCACTAATATGTCTCCGTGGTCCAAAAGGTTTACATATGCATTACATATACCTTAAATAACCCAACACTTCGTACCTGATGAATAAGTTGTTCATTTTGCAGAACCCTGAGAGCTACACTGATATTAGAAAATTGTTTTCACGTTCATTTGGAAGACGGGATAATATTCTACTCGAGAAATGCCAGATTAAGCATCAAAGTGATGTTTTATTTCATGATTTCCCTCTAAAAATAAACTCTTTTAGTCGAAATTTTAGGTCATGTAAGTATATCTTTCAGTGGTAAAGTAACGGCAATTGGATGTACATTGCATGTACATCCGTCCCTAGTTCACTAAGCTTTCCAATATTGTGACGTGAGGATTCTACATTTTTTTAAAGAAATGTCTAAAATTCTCTATCTTTCAATAACAGAACGAAGCACAATGATGAGGTAAATGCATGTACTATATGGCATGACTTGGTGGCTCAGCGTCACAGAGCTCTCACCGACATGCAGCGGCTCGACCGCTTATGTTACCGTCCCTACGGCCATATGTGGGAAGGTCTGCCAGCAACCTTTGGATGGTCGTGGATATCCCCCAGGGCTCTGCTCGGTTTCCTCCCACTACAATGCTGGCCGCCGTCGTATAAGTGAAATATTCTTGAGTACAGAGTAAAACACCAATCAAATAAATAAATAATATGTGACCGTCAGGTTTACCCCATAGCTATCGAGTGACTGTTGTAAGCGTTTATGTGTTACAGTGTTAGTATCTACACGCTTGACATCGTAAGGGGATGTGAAAGCGAGTTCGAATCCCAGCAGAGCGGGTTTAATTTCCCAAATACTGATCAGGTTTTTAACCGTTCATATGAACCGCTGTTTCGTTATTTATTCCTGTAATATTTTGTGTTTATACACAGATTTAAGCACGATATTAAAGATATATGAAAACGCATTGCGTTTATGACACAGGTGCGTCCCGTAAACCTCGATTATCTCCAAGAAAATTGTCTGAATAATGTGTCTGACTCTTCCCTTAGTTAACTGTATTCTGCACTTAAATATATTTATTTATTTATTTAAATGCTTTACTTACAAGATGGCGGTTAGTTTTATGGGTGGAAAAAACGTTTGGCAACTTTCCCCACAGTTAGCCCAAGCTCGGATTCTCTGGTGTATGCACGGATGGAATACAAGTGTTCATTAACGAACGCTCTGCGAGCGGTTATACGAGCGTCGTCGTTATTGTCACTAAAGCCCCACAAGCAGTGAAATCTGCGAGTCTTAAAACCGGATTTAACTGAACACACGACATGCATTTTGTCACGTGATGATTTGTTGAGAAAAATAGGTACACTTCAAAAACATGATAAAGGTTTAAAGTTTCTGCTGAAGTACTCTGAGAGCGTTCATTTTTGACCAAGATCTCCGCGTCCCGCGGAAAGAGCGGTTATAACAAAACCGAAACCTTCGTGCCCTCGCGACACACTCGGAACACGCGAAGGTCGCGGAAGGCAGGGATCCGTGTGTTTCCCTCGCCCTCTGCTGAACACTGTATTTAAGCTTAAGCTGGTATCAGCTGTCTCAGGCTGCTAGCAATACATTAATACCCATAGCTGATAATGCATCATTTCAACACCTCTGCACAATGATGTATTACGGTTTTTTGCAAAGAAAAAAAAAAGCAAACATTAAATTGGCTGCAATTTTTTGGGCACAATCTCGGATGACGGTCCATATATAACGATGTGATTGTATACAGTAATATCTCGTCAAATCTGTATAATTACAATATATTCATTAGTGACGCGTAAACGCGTGTGCGCAAATATAGACCTACATGGACTAATCTTACAAATCGTTTATGACATCCTGCAACGTTAGGAAGTTGTACTTAATTTAAGAGAGAAAAAAACCTCTTACATTTGCCAGAAGTGTAGAAAAGAAGTCATTGTATACAGAGGGCTTGAACTGTGAGCGTGGACGAGCATACTCATTGGATGTATTAGTATACTCAGTATCACTACATTGGCTCACATCCATATTAATTTTCCATAAGCGGTAACATTTAGTGATGTTACTCAACTCCAAAGGTCCTACGCGACCAGTAAGCATTTTTGCCGGCCTTGTCCAACCTCTATCACAGCAGATATAGATGTCTTGTGACACGGACACGTATATATTAAAAATAGCCGGCTTGCAGCAATGATGATTTATTTTGCCGACAGTGCACGATTAGAGAGGAAGCCAATCCACACAGGACTTGAACTGACAACGACCGCATTGGTGAGAGGCACCTTGGTCATTACCACGCACTAGCGCTTCATCCCCCTCGGCCAGGGAGGCCCCCGTATTGAAAATCATCATCTGTATGCTGTGGAAAACAAATCTGCTGCTTTGGAAAAGGATAATGGAAGTATATTATACACAAAGTACATTTTTGTCAACACGCTTGGGTTTAGTATACATACTCAAACATCAAGAGAAAGGATCGGGTTGTCACGCGACTATACTTGTGACCCTCTGATATAGTTTGTCTTAATTCGTTTTACATACTATTAGCCTCAGGTATATAGTGTCAGTTATGTTAAGGTGGATTGTCCAGTTCTTTCTCCCTATTTATCCTCTTCAATTACCTGACAGGGAGTTCTTGTTGTATTTTCACTAAATCCTTCGGTATTAGAATGAGTCATCTGCATAATCAACTTTAACGAATGAGTCATCTGTATTTCGAAGTTTAAAAAATAAGTCTTCTGGATTATCAACTTTTGAAAGCTGTCTGAGCATTATTGGGTTTGATTTAAATGAATAAGGGATATGTGAGGTCCTAACTGATTACTGGTACATACAGGTTTTGTCGGGCATTTTGTAAACACGTTGTACATGGCTGCCCTCAGAAAAAATGCCTCATCCGTGTAGCACTCTTTTGCATGTAAACCTATTTAGTTTCTCAGATGGTTTTATAAAACAGCAAACCAAAGTCCGATTCCTAAGAAATTAAACTCTGGCCATACGAGCCGCCAGAACGAGCAGTGTAAAGACAGAATGTCTGAAAGCGATGCGCCATGCAGAACTACGGCCTTTCAATTTACCCAAGAAATCTACATAATCTGTAGAAATATCCGCCATCACAAATACCATGCAGAAGAAGTGAACAGACAACATGGCTTACAATTAGGGCTATATCCACCAGAACGGACAATACATCCGTTATGTCAGACATATATCGGCCAGAAAATCCCTACCCGCCAGAACAGGCAATATCCGCTAGAAAAAGTCCTACTCACCAGAACAGTCAATATCCGCTAGAAAAAGCAATGTACACCAGAAAAACCCCATTCGCCAGAACAAACAATATTCGCCACAAAAAGCTCTACCCGCTAGAACCGACAATATCCGCAAGAAAAGACAACATCCACCAGAAAAAGCAATATCCGACAGAAAAAAGCAAGATCCGAAAGCACAGACAATGTCCGTTAAAAAGAATAACTTCCCTCAAAATAAACAACATCCGACAAATCCGTAAATATCCGCCAGTTCCAGACATTATCCAAATTTTCAAGACCATTTCCAGGAAGAACCCTTTCATGAAAACATGAATATGCTAGGCACAGCTACATGAGTCATATTTAGTTTATATGCCAAAGTTGGGCGGAGAATCAGAGGATCACTTTTACGACATACGGTTATCTTTCCTTGTGCCATGGTAGTGATATAACTCTTGAAAGTTTCCAGAAAATTAGCCACCAAAGCGTACACACCAGTATCAAGATTATCGCGGTTATGTCTCAAACCCTTCCAGAAATGTTGAAATATCTCCAACGTCAATTTCTTGGTTTGATACTTGTGTAGTTTTATTTGTCTTGCAAAGAATATATTACAAAAATGTGCCCAAATGTGTATCGTTTCACACAGATATCACGGATTAGATTAACAGCTAGCACGGTTTGTAACAAACTATAGTAGAGATCCTAACAAGAGATAACTATAAATTACTCATGACAATTGACGTTTAGCGTAATTGAGATATAAATCATATTAATGCGGATTATATGTTCTGACAGATATGATTATAAATACATATATATATGCATACTCACAGGAGACTCACTCGTCATGTTTTCTCCACAACGCCTACTGCCTACAAGCCTATTCACCTATATGTATCATAATGGTGTATAACATCATGTATGTCATGTTCTGTCTTTCTGTGTAGCATGTCATGGTTTGTTATTTTACAGAGAATAAACTGGGCGCCGCGAACTTAGCGTCATTGTATGAGGAAACCCTCAATCTCATAAATGGAGAGTAGTTCATGCCCATTGTGACATAGGTGAAACTTTAGGGGGACGGAGGGGATGGGAGGGGGTGGGGTAGGTGTTAATATTTTCAGTCCTGTAATGCTTGAAGTTGTCTTGGTGATCAAACGATACGCCGCTGTATTTACACACATTGAACATTGTTGACTACTTCTACTTTCAGGTAATTGTCTTCCCTTAACATTATATCTCTATTTAAAGAAACTGGCCACAGTGAAACTGAAATTTCACTATGGCTATTGTTTTACCAGTCGATGGCCTGAGCTGTGATATGAATGCGTCACTTACTTTTTGAGCCAGACGAAATGAGTGAAAGAGATACGTCGCCTCATTCAGTGATATCGCGGTGATACTACTCATCTCAAGGCAGTGATGTTACGGTGGTTAATTCAGTACACATCACATTCACGTGCTTTCGCATTCTCGACTGAAACCAGAGAATCGTAATGCAGCTTTGCAGTCTTAGCCAAAGATTAATTCGTCTGTGCTTGCATGGGGCCTTGGTGACAATATGCACTCGAGAATATGCACTTACTCACTCTAACGTGTTCTGCAGACCACCTGTCTTCCATCAACATGGTGTGTGTGTCTCTACGTCACACATGGCAAACTTCGTCAGATATATGTAGTTTACACCGGGCACTGGTGTCCTCACCGATTAAACTGACATAAACCTTTCTCTCTCTATCGGAACTGCCTCCGTATTATCTATACGGGATTTTTTTAGGTTTCATTACATGCAAACACATCAATTTATTCCAAGATATGAATCCAGGAGTGCAGTCAGAAAGTCTGAACAAAAACTAGCTTACGACACCTTGTGTCTCTCATGACATCATAGAGTGTCATTCAGAAAGTGGGTTTAGGACAGTGTTGTCGCCATTTTGGGTCATACTTTCTACGCTTAGCACATATTCTGGCGCTGGCACGGCGTTCAGGAAGTTGGGAGATCTGTAGGGCAATGACCGGTGGTTTATACACTGGTCACTCCGGACGTTTCTGCTCATTAACCAAGCCCCGGTCAGTTTCTTCGGTAAATATCAACACTGAGTAATAGTCAAAGAAATAAATTATAATTATATCGGGGTACTGAGTAACCTTACCTTGTTATATTGCTACTAGATTCCCACACAATACGGAATGTTAGCTTTCCTAAAAGTCAGCGGTCAAAATGAACGAACAGGCATACAAATAATCATTTCCTTGTCTTTTGCACAAATTGGGGCTCGTTTCAAATGTTTTGTCGCAGCAAAGAAATCGCAATTTGCGCGATTGGGTTTAAATTCCGGCAATTTTAAGGTGTTCCATTCGGAATATTTGTATGTTTTCCGGAGGCAATACCTTCACGTTGGTCTGGCGAGATAATCCGAGAATAATAGGGATTTAATCCATAAATCCATAATCCATAAAGTGATAATCCAATTATCTTGATTTCTTGAGACATGTGGGCTCCGAATTTCCTCTGACGAAACAATTCCATGGATGAAAATCGGAACCAGAAATCATTTTCACTCCCCGATCATTTCCAGTAAATAATGACACACCAAGCGTAAGTGACCTGTTGCGCACTTTACACTTCAACGGACAGTCACTGCTTCTAGCTTTACTCCTTGAGCACATCATCCGGACTTCTCTTGCCCATGTTGTCACAGTAACGTTACGTATATGACGAGTGTAACCTCAATTCACAGCCCTGACTTACATAAACCTGCCAACCCGAGTTCCGGACACATCTTTCTTTTTCACTTCGACTTTCCTAATGCACCTTTTTTACGTCTTGAGACTTAATAAACCGCTTGTGAGAATAACGATTGAAGGTGCTGTTATCTACCTTAGTGACTGTACAGGTAAGTCAAATAGCTAGGCCAGGTGTGTATGGTACTGAGTGGGCACGGACGAGTTCTAGCTGGGGCTGTCAGCAGAGAGAACTCACTTGTCATTTGTCGAGCCTGGTCGATTTGGAAATCACTTCGGGTAGACACATCAAGGGAGGACCTACATGAACGTCTAGGCTTTTACAAGCCTCTCCAGGCTTTTTTCATACTCCATGACGAGACGTTTTAGACCAGGCCGTAGTTGTCAGATAGTTTGAGAAGTCATGTCAAGCTAGGACAAAAATAGTGTCCAGGCGAAACCGTTAATTGAGAGTGGGTCTACGTTTGTATTACACGGCGAGTTTTCCCTATTAGCCAAGAAAATGAGAAAATCTGAGAGTAAAATCAGCGAGGTTAAACTCTTCATCTGAATCCGAGACTTGCAAAGCAAAGTCCTGATGAAGTCAGAACATTTTCATGCTGACTTCACGTTTGAGCCCCAACTGACATTACGGGCCGTTTGTTAAGGCAAAGCATTCTTCGCATTTACACAGGCTGACGCAGTCCATCGCTCTTTCCATCTAGAGAGATAACTGAGCTACGCTTTTCCTGATATAAAAGGCACAGGTAAGCCTACAATAATATCCCCAAGGGGAGAAAATATGTTCCTTCTGGTTACTTACTCATCTCTACTTGTAGATTATTTAAGCTACCACCAAACATGTGGAATTGTGTTGCCTGTTTTCTTGTACAAGAATACACAAATACTGTAAAATTACTCTAAAGACAGAAAATACATTATATCATTCTAAAAGTCTACAATCAAACTTACAGTTTGGCTCGGGTTGATAATCCCTGTTCAATACAAGTGGACCGATGTGTTACAAGTTTATTTGGTTTCTGTCACAAATGCCGATTTGGTTGTCTTCAAACCGATAGTATTACATGAGTTGTAAAGTGGGTCATTTTAAAGGGACGTTTTCCTTGGCTTATAAAATAGCCTCGTTTTGGCACCCAGCCACCAGGTGACGTTGTTCCCATTTAACACTCAAAGAATATGGTTATAATAACTGTATCTTACAACTGTTATTTATAGTAACCGCACGCTAAGAATAGCAGCAGTTCTACGATAAGGCCATTTGTTTTTTCCATAAATAGTCTTATCGTATCTATTTGTAGGACTACCACTTTGATTCTGTTATAAGCGATAACCCCTTTATTCACATTGAGCATGAACTGGAAAGTCTTATGTACACTTCCAATAACTATACGGCTAAATCATTTTCTTCAGCTTTAGTCAGTAGCAATTTGAAAATTATACTTCCAGACACTTATGTTACCGACACAGTCGGTCCGTTAGTCATGCTGACAGGTCGAGAAGGTTAGAGATTTGTGGTTCCGAAGAATGAAGAATTTGGACACGACCCGGTTAATTACAAAGCCAGTAAAATACGTAGGAATGAAAAGTCGAGGAAGCTGGATTCGAACTCAGAATCTTTGCTTCAAGGACATGATGTTGTAGATGTTTCCAAGAGGTGTTAGCGCGATTTGAACACATAACCATCCGGTGAAAAGTTGTGTATATTTATCTAATGGATTACTTACTATGTAATAGTCAAAGAATTTGCTCTAAAAAGGGGGATGTTTTCAGAATTCCGCGGGAGAAGAATATAAGTATGTAGTGCTGTTCAGAACACTGGACCTGAATACAGCAACAGTCATAGTATATATGCTAATAGTAAGCTATCAAATAGCCACATGGTTAATATTGGCAAAAACAATTTCCATACCATCTGTTAAGAGAAGAATAATAACTTAAAACACCTAACACACAAAACGTTAAGAGTAGAAAAATCAAAGAAGAACAATTTCCAGGCCACCCTTTAAGAGAAGAACAGCAATGATCAAGTTCTGTCGATGTCTGTAGGAAATAAACCACGCCTGTATCATTCCAATGAAAACAGGGCTCCAACTTAATGCACAGAACGTAGTCCATATTTTATTAACCAGAAATACGACATAGAAATGACCATATCTCAGTTGAGGTTTAACCGCAATGAGTGTTGTGAAGCATTTGATCACTCCCTTCTATACCGTGGTGCAGAGGCCCTTGACCCAGCATTGAAGATATTACCCCTAGAACTACATTCACAGGTATTGTTTCGTACCGATTTATTTCCCAACAAATGACGCGAGTTTAAACCACTCCAACGCAGATGATGTATAATGTTGGAAATACATGAAGGAACACCTACGTGTATAGGTGGAAGAGTTGATCTCTCCGAATCAATATAGTCGCACCAGTCAGTATCTCATGTGGGTGTCACTATATATACTTAATACTCACCCTGCTCTTACACCTTTGTCCTCACTTGTTTTGTTAAAACTGACTTACTCCCATGAAACCGTGGTTCAGCCACATAGATGTAACGCGTGTAGATTTATACACATGACACGGTGTACGGCGATATCTTCTTTTGCAGAAATCTATTAAGCGCTTTAAAACTTAGGCGGTGACATAAGCGGGGGAGGTGAATGAAATAAGACGGTTGTTGTTAACGGTCGGCCAGTTTTTATTAACTCCGACGAAATAAACTGACAATGTGTCACCAAACAGCTCAAAATAATTAATTCCGTTCTGGCCGCGTGCAAGGAAGGTCGGCCGTAAATATGGGTGGGACTCTCACCCGAGAAGTTTCCGAAGCCGGTTTTGTTGGAGGAGAAAAAATGGCTATCCTATAAAATGACAAGTTTTGATGTTGAACATGAGATCGGAAAACGCCAAGCTGTTGTCAGCCCGAGCTTTCCGACGACCTTCAAAGGGATTAATGTAGCGGTGGTCTCCATGACTGAAGGGGCTTCAAAAGTGATCGTGTCTTAATGACATTAATATCCCTTGTTACAGAAACACGACCTGACTCTGATCTTAATTTTAAAGAATTGTTTGCACAAAAAAATGAATCATATTCATTCATGAGGCGACATTGTGGTGACACGACCGCGACGTGTTTTCAATGGGTTTAATCAAATATTTTTTTACCTCCATTGCAAAAGATTAAAAATTAAAGCACCTGACTGACGCGTTTTTAAGTAAGTTCTGTCAACAGATTTTTTCTGGAGAAAGCATGAAATAGGTCTTCATTCTTTGTCACATTCTCACCTAATTATTATGTAACAACCGAAAGGCAACAAAGTATATACTACTGCTAATTGAAGTGAACGACGAAGAACCTGCAACACTGTTGACTGGTCAGGTGATGTGGAGCTGAGATGTTATACATCTGTGACGTGCGTTATACAGGTTGAGCGGGTTTTCGCAATTAACCTGTCAGCGCCGATTTAAGAGAATTGTCAAACCCGAGGGACAGCAACGGGACATGTGTCTGTCAAACGATAGGAAACAAAAATTTGATAAGAGATAAAAGTGTTGAAATTCAGCCCCATTATAAACAGATGTGTACAGTAAACTATCTGGCAGATACAATGAATTAAATAGTTGCAGTTGTGATTTAACACTCCCGTCTTGCGGCAAAGTGCTGGAACGATTATTTTTCAAGCGACATCAGTTTTTTCACAGTATAATCGATGGAGGCATTAGATTTGATCTATGTCAGATTTATTTCTGACGCACAACACCCTTCACACGAAAAAACAGAGCGCGATGAATTACCACCACCATGTATTTTTTCTCGAATGCCACATCCAGGTACTGAAAATGACCACCGCTTTTAAGTCACGTGTTGTTCCAAAACCCTGTGATTTGATTTTATATCAAAACATGCTTTCCTGGTGGCTTATTAACGTTATTCTATCTTTTCTGGCTGTTCTTTATTCCTATTCAGATTAGCTGTGTACGTACAAAGTTTAATGTAACCCAAGAAACTTGAGTTCTACACTTAATTCCGTTTGAATTGAATTGTCATTGCCTAGAAAAATAACGCGGGTCTATTATGTATGCTTAAAAGCTTGGCGAACTGGTCCTGTAATCCAAACCTGAGTGGTTTTCAGGTACTTTTAGTTGATTTTTCGTCAACTTTTCCTTTTTTCCCCTTTTTGCACGTAACATCTGATGCCAAACCAAGCTTCAAACATATTTTATGAGATTTATTCCCGCCACAGATGTATTTTCCAAATGTGTATTTACGCTATTTTTTTTTACTGATTTATGGTGGACGAAATGAAAAATAACATGTCTTTTGCAAGGCGGTATGCCGCTGTGAGATATGACATGGGTTCTAATAACACTTCCCCCACGTACTGTACGGTACAAGATGTTTTCTTAAGCACCTCAACACTGCAGTGTGCAGGCACAACTCAAGCAGAGAACAAAAAGATGCTTCCTTAATCGTAGTTAAACAAAAGCCTAATTACTGGCTAAAACCGCGTGTGCACAGCGCGAGCTTAAGCAGTTACATTATAGTGAGTCCATGTCAGGCCGACAAGAATTCAAGATGGCTCCTTTCAAAGTCTTTTGCGTCGGAAGGCAAATAAGTGGATTTGCTTAAGCATAGAAGAAATAGAGATTTTGGATGGTTCACATATTTCCGCTAACCCGGGGCTTAAAGTTACATTTGCACATCCTTTTAGGTGGATTTAAGACAACTGATCGTTGTCGAGAGCTTCCAAATGAACCAGAGATTATAGTGTAAGAATCCAAATGCGCGTGTACGCGGGGTGATTTTGGTGTGTACTTTCTGAGTAAGTAGTGTGTCTCTTGGAACAAATATCGCCCTAAATGCTATCCTATCCGATCGAGAAGGCCCAGAAAGACTCCATTTTTTACTTTTGCATGGCAATGAGATTGTCAGGAACCTAATGCCAATAAACAATGTACACGTTATGTCTCCCCGGAATAAGGTTCAACTAGAGGACATTTTTGATAATTTCGAGTTGAAATCCAACTCTATCTGTCTTGTGGTTTTTACACAAAAAGGAATGCACTTCTGTGTGATTCTGGCCTTACTTATAAGGATATCCAGTTTCCCTTGCACTGCGTTTGCTTCCACCTTACTGGCATTTAATATTACTGGCAATTTGTTGTGGAGTTAAATATATAAGGGCATTCTGGAAGCTGATTCTTATTAGGCTGAATTTAAATTCACCCCGTAAGCCATCTGAAAGACTACATCAAGTAATGGTCATTGATGCTTTTAAAACTGGTCTCTATGCTGTAAAATAACTTTTTGAAATTTGTAGAGAGCAACGATTTGTTTTTCGTTGATTTGAAAATGTTAATTTCAGCAACGCAGAGAAGAAAGATATCCGTAGTACGTTCATAAAGTATGACTCGGTATTTTGATGACATCAGCGGATGTGGACATTCCAAAAACCATAATCGAAATATTATATGACAACCTCCGGGTACAATGTCGTCAAAATCTAACACAACTTCTGGTTATTTGCTCAGGCCACCTCTGTAAACACTCCAATAGATGATGGCGTCTGCAAAATCCAGGAGAATACGGAAAAGGATTGACTAAAATCATTGCCATGGTTAAGTACTGTGGTACTTTCTCCCACGCATTTCTCCACAAACCATAAAACCCACCTGGATCATGGGAGATGACTAATAAACACTATTCTCAACATTCAATATCGCGCGTCCTTTCTCCAACACACAGCAACGTGTGTTCTATTTTTCTACATTTTCTGGCGAGCACATGATACAGTGCGTATGTCTAGAAGTAACCAGGGTGTATTTTTTTAAATCTTCCATTCCTAAACAGACCTTTCAACTTTTTAATATACAAATTTGCACCAAAAAAAGCAGATACCGTGGATGTTTTCCTTGTGTGCGTTGGAAAGTATAATCTTATTTCATTTCGTTGCTATAATTGTTTTGCTCTGGGCTTTATTGTTTTCATTGGATAACATAGTTTTCCAGTGCAGTGCCTTAGCTGAAGCATGGAATCTATTTTTCGACAGCAATTTGTGCCTAAGTTGACTGGAAAGGTTGGAGGTTGTACTGGTGGGGTATTAAATCTGTCCATAAGATCTGGAGCTTTCTTTAAAAAATTGATCTGATTTCGTTTTACTGAAGGCTAGGGGACGTTCATGAATTGTGTTAAATCGAATCGTCGCGTACAGTAGGATATGGAAAAACATTGCTATCAAAGGGCAACTTAGGTACATATTTGTGATTATCTTAAAAATGGTGCGGTTCTCGATTTAGATGCAGATTAAAATTACTCTCCTATAGATTATGCCTGTCTGTGTTTTCCAGACATAACAACATATTGCGTTAACCGAAAACCCTATCTGTACGGGATTAGAGTAAGCTGTGTGAAGCTCACTCCCACCAATTCTAAATGAAATGTCAGTTCTAACACCAAGGTCTATTCGCTCGAACCAAAAACCTGACCGCATTTTCTTGCTAAATTCTGCGTAAGCTATGGTGTTGGTGGGGAGGGTGGGGGTGTCTCCTGTAAGTCGCTACTTTTTCCTCATTTACATGGATAGTTAGAACAAAATCCTAACTGACGTAAATTGACAAGAGGCCGGATTTCACGGGTTACGCGCTACTATTTGCCTACTATGACACAATCGTCGTTGCTTTTATCGTCCATGCTATATCCTTTTGCATTCAAAGTAAGTAATACTGAACATGGTGCAAAGGCAAACGTAAAATAAATGAGTAACCTTTAAGGAAAACAATAGGTTTATTTGTTGCTTCAGTTATCAGTGATATCCATATATTACAGATTTATTTATAGATATTACTTAGGACTGACATACCAGAACCCGATATGCTCATAACTCGACTGGTACATCTACGTATATGCAGCCAAATGTCACCCAGCTTAATTTAGACAAAATGAGGAAGGTGAATAAGACCCACCAGGATGTTGACTCTGTGACAGATTTGTGGAGAATGTACCAATGGCGCGACTCCGAAATCTGTAAGCACAAGGGAGAGTGGGTGGGGGTGGGGCCGCACAGGGACCTGGTCTTTGTGGCGAGTCACGCCCTTAATGGCGCGGGGAATGTCAGGTGAGCGCCTCTCCTCAGATCCCTTTTAAGGCGGCTTTCTAACGGCGTAATCCCGCTTAATCACTTCACAAACAATTGGAGTGTTGATGATGTTAACCTAGCCACAATGGCGATTCATTCAGGGAATAGCTTAAGGCGCGGAGGCTGTTGAAGCAATCGACCTGTTCACGCAGGAGATGGAGAAAGAGCGCAGGAATATAAGCCTTGATACCTCCGGAATTTTCCTGGTGCGCCTGTAAGTTTACTCGTCCGAACCAGACCACAGCTGTAAGCCACGCTCCACGGTGGTGGTTAGTTATTGTATCTTGATAAAAAAAGAATACGCTCAAATTTGTGTCGCCGGATTTCTAGAGATCATTTTGACACCCCAAGAATGATTGTCCTGTGATACTTGCATGCATACGAATGTATGCTTTATACCCTTTTTTGGCTGAGTGTTTCTTCTGTTTTTTGTTTTAAATTCGGTTGTAAGGATGCTGAATTAATTACGTAAAATATCTAAAAAATATCTGGTCTGACTGCATTAATCTGTAATAAATAAGAAAAAGAAATGTGTAAAACCTTCATTTTAGGTATTCATCAGTCTTGACACCATTTTTGTTTCTGTTTTGCAGTTTATCTTTCTCGACAATTTTACGGTACGAGACGTTGAACGCATAACATACGGTCGACGCCATCTTGAAGTAAAGCACGTGCTGCAAGTGGCGACCTGTATAATTTATTCCTCGGGCACGAGGAAGACCTTGTTTCCATCATAATATTTGTGTAAACAACAAAACGAGGCTAACACCTGTGTGTGGAAAACAATCGGGGGGGTCTGGGAGGAAGAGTACAGAAGACCCATTCTGCAGGTCAGCCTATGGCTTTGGTGAGTATACTAAATATATTTTCAAATTTCCACTATCACATAGAATTCATATCTGTTTTGCTTGTCATGTGTCTCATTTCTCTCTCGAAGTACTTTTGAATATGTAATTGTCATTTCTGACCAGCTTCATTGAGAAAACATTACCCGATGAATTACCCATAGACTATACACCAAACCATCCCTCAAACCGAGTGTCAAGTATAATGTCGGCCATCAGCAGAGCGTGTATATCACACCCAGGTGTACATGCAAGTCTGGGACCTGACTTAATTAGAGATTTGAAAAGAAAATTTAGAGCTTTTAGAGAAATGAAAGTATTGAAACAAATGTGTGAAAAGTTCAGCTTCGAGCGGTCTGTCGAGATTTTAAATTTTGACTTATGTCAGAAATAACTCTGTGTAATCTGACCATATGTGGTTAAAATCGACCCCAAGTTTTCAATTAGTGATCACACTTGTAAAGATCACACATTTAAAGTCTTTGAAAAATTATATAATTGTAAACGTCACAAAACTATTAATATGATATAAATCAACCAAGAGTTATTTATCTTGGGGTTCAGCTTGACTTGTGTTTTCTTGTCTGCGCGCAAATGTGTATTCAGAGTAATCATTACATCAACCGATTTTGAAATTCACCCAATCAACAATCTTGTCTCACGGGTCCTCTCACTTATTCAACCACTGCGTTAAAAGAAATACACTGGGCTTGTGTTTTGATGTTTTTTCTGTCAATGTATCACTTTCAACAGTTAACAATTTTTGAGCCAAATAATTGGAAAAGGGGCGTTTGACACGCATTTTCCGCACAGCTTTGAGGAGAAGTGTCAGAAGGGAGACC
The DNA here is from genome assembly GCA_016165875.1 of Acanthopleura granulata. Classification (NCBI taxonomy): domain Eukaryota; kingdom Metazoa; phylum Mollusca; class Polyplacophora; order Chitonida; family Chitonidae; genus Acanthopleura; species Acanthopleura granulata. The sequence goes on from JABBOT010000016.1 coordinate 11,140,889, forward strand.
ACCCAGGTCGATTGTAACAAACAAGTAAAAATATGTCATGTCGTCATCAGTTTTTACTCCTTTGGTTTTGAACTTTACCGCTGTTCTCATTCACCTTCCCATGATAAACTTTCACAAGAACAACATTATGAGAAATGTCTGGAGTATCTATGACAATTGAAATCGGCTTTCAGTCATATGCCGCTCCTATCAATGAAAACGCATTAAGAAAAATAAACCCAAATAGCTGACAACATAAAGCTGTAATGACTCAGAGCATTGTCTGCTGTTTCCAGGGAATATAAAGCATTTACTTCATAGATGTGATTTTCCATGCTCCACCGACTCAAGTTCAAATCTACGCCTTGCTTCTTTTGTTTGTTCAAGTAGTGTTTTCGTGGTTAAGAAGTTGTCTTATAAAATTCTGATCAGTCTATATAGTCAGAGGAGTATATCGGTGACTTTTATCTGACTTTTACCGCGCAGATATTAATATATTCATCTCACGGTACTACACGGTACCGTCACGATACATTGTGGTTGTCATCACACAGTGTCGTATGCCTCACAACCACAAAGTACTGGTCAGTAATGGCTCGGTGCCTTATCTTGTCCACAAATTGATCAGCAAAATGACGACAGTGTGACAGTTGGCATTGTTTTTAGTCCTTTTTTATTTTTAATCTCCTATCTAGACATTGTAACAGACATGTCTGCTCTTGTCAATGGCTCTTCTCTCGATTTCCCTGATTAGTAATCTCCTATGTAATGGTTGTAACAGACATGTCTGCTCTTGTCAACAGCTCTTCCCACGAATTCCCTGATCAGTAATCGCCTATGAAAACGTTGTAACGGATATGTCTACTCTTGTCAATAGCTCTTCTCTCGAATTCCCTGATCAGTAATCTCCTATGTAGACATTGTAGCAGACATGTCTACTCTTGTCAATACCTCTGTCTAATTAATAATTCCCTATCTAGACGTCGAAACAAGACATGTCTGGTCATGTCAATAGCTCTTTTGTCGAATTTTCTTGTAAGTAATATCCTATCTAGACGTTGTAACGGACATGTTGGCACTTGTCAATAGCTCTTCCATCGTCTTTCTTTACAAATAATCACACATCGAGATGTTTTTCTGAGATTAACATAACCTATTTTATTCATCCTATATCAGGTATTAGAATGAAAACAAGATCGCCCATGGCACAAAGTGATCTATTGATATGCATGGCTTATAGGGATCACAAAACGTCTACAAACCAAACATTACCTGTAAGACTATCTGACATTTCCCGTACACTCTTACTATTTGGTGGGTGGAAAAACATGCGGGTGAGTTAACACACCCATTTGCTCCCATAGCGTCAACTATTTTTTTTATGGATTCAGCTGTGACAAAACTATACAATGATCCAAATTTATCGATGCATGAAACATTCATTGCTTTGATTTGCATTTAGCACCATATTTAAGAATTTTTCGCTAATACTGATGTATAAACACCATAGATGAGAAAACAAAAATACTAACCATTTCATATACACAAAATCTCTGCTGTTATTTCCTGGGTATTTGAGTGGATCAAAAATTCTTCTCACGGCTCAAGGGGGCGGGGATGTTGGGGCTTGGGGGAGAGTGAGGGGGTGTGCGTGTCTCCAGTCAGGCAATGCCTTCAATCGCAGCTGACTGAAGCTGCTGTATAGCCTCAAACTTTGACTGCATGGTGCAGAAACAAACTCTCTTTCCTTGGGTTTGTGCTGATTCCTCTCAGATGAAATATTAACCAATAACATTAACCATTAACAGTAATGTTCTCTACTTTGTCCAAATCTCCCAAGGTTCATACAAACCATTCTGACATCAGATATGTACTGGATGTCCTCGGCATTTCCACATTGTTTACCGTCCCTTTACCCACAGCTGAGTTAATAGTGCACACATCCGTGGTTTACTGTCTTAGCTCGCCTATCCCCCGGGCTCCAGAGTTATCTCTGACACATCAACCCGTGGGGTGCGGTTGCCACGTGGTCCGCTAAGACTTAGGTTTGTCCCTCGAGCCATTGTAGCTGTTGTTAAAGGGATAACACAGCCTATCTCTTCTCTCCGAAAGAAAAAAAGAACAAAACATCGCTTCGGTCGAAAAGGGGGAAAACTGAGTGACAGGCATAAATAGTTGACACGTGGATTGATTGGTGTACAGACTGGCATGGTTATGTTACGATATTGCTCTTACCGTTAGCTGATTTAGTTGTTTTATTAAAGATCTAGCAGACAAGAGAAAAAATGTCTTGTTTTTGTTGGTGTTGTTGTTGTTATTCATAGAATTACCCAGCTTATCAAAAGATGAATGACATGTACATCTGGCAGACATGTGGATTGATTGATTGATTGTTAAATTGATACCGAGGTAGGTCGCAGGCTTTTTGTCTCATTGTTAGTTTGTTGATGATCCGGAGTAGCAGACCCGGAGGACACACCATGTAGTTTTTCTTGTTTTTTTTTAAGGGGAGGGGGCGGGGGGGGGGTGCAAATTACTGGTTGACCATATAAGATGAGATAAGAAGAGAAGTTAATACTTGGAAGCAAAAGTAGTAAACAATTGCAATCGTTGGTGAGGAGAACGAATGAATTGTTCTGGATTAGAAATGTCGGAAAGACATACGTGTGTAACATAAATATGAAGAGTCAGTTGCAGTATTCTCTAAAAACAATGTGAACAAGTGGTAGATATTACTGTGGCAAAAATGCACATCCACAATTTTTGTGTACCAGAAGTACAAAGTTTGAGTAATATATTCAGAATAACGTGTGTATCAGTGATACAAAATTTGTGTACGATTTTTATACATGCATTGTAGACGTATAAATTTGTACACGGTTGTTTTATAGAGTACATAGTTCACAAAGATTTAGCTTTAAGAACGATAGATAAAGATAGAACGATGAAGCAAGACAATGACGATAGACAACAAGAATGAAGAAAGAAAATAAGAACGATTAAGAAATATATAAGAACGACGAGGGAAGATATGAACGATGAAAATACATAATCCCAAAAGTTACCGTGCTCCCTTTTAAACATCCCTGTGATACCCAAGTTGCTTGTATAAACGCTGACTCATCAAAGTAGTTTGTTCGGAAACAGTCCGGTTGGAGCGCTGGCTTTTCAAGCCGTACATTCAACCTTTACAAACACAACACGCCATCAGACACTCATTAATACGTCTAATAGCCAAGGCCATTAAAACGTCACCGACGGGTATTTATCGGGGAGATGATCAACAAGCAAAATCCGCTTTTTTGTTAAGGTTTTTGTAGTATACAGATTAACACGCCCGTCTTCTAAGTGTTCATTTTAATTGAATGAACCGAGAAAAACATGGAATTACGTAAATCAATTAGAAAAAGTGGCGCATCAATTTATTATTGCTTGTTTTGATGGTTCAAGCAGTTGTTCCTGATAAACACGTAGTACTCAAAGCAAGAGAGACCTTAAGTTAAGCCACGATGAGACGTCATGTAGTTCGTGGAACCTTAGAAAAGTCTGCATAAATTTGTAGTTCGAAATTTGTTTTTTTTAAATACAGTCAAATGCACTCAAATATTTCAGTTTTATAAGTGAATTTTATTTACCATATATCACGTACGTCGTAAACAAAATATTTTAAGCCCATTTTATTCTGTGAAGAAACCTGACAAGTTTTCTGACTTTTTTCTTAAGTAACATCTGTTGTTTGCCAACTCGGATAAATGGCTATTACAAGCTTGAAGCCAAAACACTGTGGCGAGGGAGGTAGTGGTCTCGTTTGCGTCATGGTTGCAGTTATAGTACAGCTTACTCCCAGCTTCAAAGTTCTAAGTTACCCCAGTACTGCTTCTAACCATACTGGTTAAATATTGTTTTCGTTTTATGCAAACTTGGAAACAATTTTGTCACAAACAATGTATATCATAGCAATATATTTTCCTTTTCTGAATTCTGTTTGTATTCTTACTTTTGATCTGTAGGTACAAGTAACTGTTGTTCAGTGGCTATAATTGTATCGTGTATTTACAGTATCATGTTCCCAGTATAACTGAGTTAGAAATAGTTCAATGTACATATAAAAAGTACGAATCTCTGAATATACTCGTCGATATTACACTCCATGTAACTATAGTTGTTCGAGTTAAAAAACACGTAACAATATAGTTATCCGAGTTAGATTACTTGTCAATGCATCTCTCTCCGTCACTGTATAGAAGTCAAGTCATGCATGTTACGGTAACACAGAATGTAGTTGCAGAATCTATAAAGCTTATTGTAACTCAGAATATAGCCGTACAAATTATATCTTATGTTACGGTAACATATAATAGACTTATATTCATAGAAACTATATATAATATGATATACGGCAACTGTAAAAGTTATTGCACACGCCATACGATAGTACATGATATATTCGTAGACGTTACACAATATATCAAGCGATAACTCTTAATATATCTGTTATTGGAAGCTGTAGCATGCTTCACAGTAAGACAGCGCATAATTATAGAATTCACATCACGTGTCGAGGTATCTCAGTGTATATTTCAATCCCCTGCACAACATACGTTTTATACAATATAGGTACATATAGGTTATACAGAATTTTCCCGCAACAGATTTTTTTCACTCTTCGCGAGTAAGTAAATCCAAATATCCACCTAATTTCTGATGTTTATACCCATTGTTTATAATGACTCTCTCTCTTGTTTTTTTCTGTATAATTGCAGCGATTAGTCTAGAGAAACGGATACAACGGCGCTGACGTATCCCCCGTGGGTTGTAAATTGTTCTCTGATCACCCTGCCCTCCCCCACCCCCAACCCCCAGATGATGTAGGCTGCTGGGGCCAACACAACGACTCGCCAGTCTAACCGTTGACTTGATACATCCTGGAGTTTTTATATAGCTGTGTATACCACTGGGACGTTTTTGTTTCTTTTACGGACTATTTTTTATTACATTTTTCTTCCCTGGCGTAAAAGCGGAAGCTGTATTAAGGATTGGCTGACCGGGAACAAATCGTTAGTGGAGTGCGGTTAGAAGTCACTCGTGCGATACTGACATGCCCTCAAGTAAAATAAGCAATTGAAAGTTGGACACACTGAGGCCAGATCGTGAGCCTGTGAGGCAAACAGAGAGGGGAAATCGCTCCGTTAGAAAACAACTTGCACTTTGGATTTCGGGATGATTTAATGTGCACTCCGAAATGATCGGCGGAATCGACCCTGGATATCGGTAGTTTCCGCCAGAACATCCTCTGATCTCTGAACGAACGTGTACTGGGAAACGCCGGTTACAGTTAACGTCACATCGGGTTTAAAACTGGCCATGAAAATGGAATCAAGGGTGATTTACCCGGATCCAGAGCTGTCCGACGCTAAACGAATTTGTAGACGATGCGGCTTAGAAAGAGACACGTCAAATTGTCCTTCAGCTGTTGTACAACAACAATGGCACCTGGCATGCACACAGATGCATCATTCGACACATCCACATTGGTGTTTTTGGGAACGTAGTACGATTCTCCATGGAAACACGTGCATTTCAAGCAGTGTGACGAACTCTCAGCGACCCAGAGCTTCGGGTTTCCGTAATCTTATGTGCACTTTCATCAACGTATTAATTTTGCTGATGATGCCGTCTTTCTTACAGTAAGTATTCACTATTATAGATTTTTAAAGACAAGAATTGCTGTTTAAACTCTTGCTGATATTTACTTAATAAATATAATCTCTACTGCTTCAAAGTTCGCCCGTATTATTGCTGTGAAGTTTTCTCAAAATTATTATTTAGCATCTAAATACTCAATACTGTTCTCGTCAAAGTAGAGAAGATATTAGAATCATTGACTTCTTTCATATCCTTTAACGGAAAATATCTAGAAGTCTTTTTCATATCTCAGAAAAAATATAGAATATATCTGACATTAACTTAATAAAGTGAGGAAGTAATTAAATACAGGCTTGTATTTTATCTAAACTTTGGCTTGTAAACATCACTTTTTGAAGCACATGAATACCCTAAAATGATAATCTTTATGAAAATGGGAAACTCGTAAACCAAAACCCCTTCCCGCTTTTAACAAATGGATCCAAAGCCGCGTGCCTCTTTGTTCTTTCTTGGTTTACGTCACACTTCTAGGTGCATTTGAGCTCAAAAAGCACTTATGTAGTACACAACCACTGCAACATCACAGCAGAAGACTATGCGTTTGGACCCTTCTGTGTAGCCCGTCCCATTAACACTTAAGTTTTTGTGACAAGAAATTGATCAGACTTCAAAAAAATCTCAAGTGGCCATACAAGGTGGATAAAAAAGTCAGAATCAAGCAAGATGTGTGTCTTGAAAAAAAGCTAAACTTTACATGAAATACGGTGGTTACGTAACTGAGAGTCCACGTGTTAGTCTCACTCCAACTGGGAATGCGTATATTTATGTCGTGTAGAGAACTGCAACCGGTAAAGAAGCTAACAAATCCAGGATGGACCTTTATCCATCGTAAGAGTTTCATTTTTACACCGCGTAAGCCGGTGAATTTCTTTGAGTTCTACCGGTTATTTTGAGAAACAAACTCAATGTATGCAGATGTAACAGAAGCTTATAAAACAGGAAGAAGAAACGGATCAAAGATAACGGAGTCATCTTATGTTAAATTAACGAAACTAACTGTTCTGGGTTAATTAATTAATTGGTTGTTGTAAGAGTGGTTTAATCCTTTGACAACCTCCTGATGGCCATGTGTTCCACCCGCGCTCTGCCCGGTTTCCTCCCAGCAAAATGCTGGCCGCTGTCGTAGAAGTGAAATATTCCTGAGTACATATGAATATGCTGTACTAATACTCTGAATGGAATCAAACAAAAAAGACATTCACGTGTCTGACATGATCTAGGGATAAGAAAAGTCTGTCATCTGGTGCAGCAAAAGCACAAGTGCCTGTATATGTACAGATATTAAACTATTGGTGATGAGGAAAATACATATTCACCATTTTCTCACCTTTGCCCGAAAAAAAACGATACATATACCCGACACAGGCCTAGAAAGTGCGACATAGAACAGGAAGTTTACTACATATATATACATGCCCGTACACTAGAATGCAAACAAGGTGTCTGCTGTTTCGGGTGTAAAAGAGGCAAGACAGTAACTGCTTGTTACCGCAAACTGCGCTTGATTCAGAAGTGCAGAATCCGGCGAACACTTAGCAGTGACATTCCTGTGGTATAAACTACAGTTAATGTAGGTTAATATATATAATTGCTCTGACGCAGATTTTTCTGGAACTCTCGACTGAGACCGACGTGATGGCGTGTAAACAGGCTAACAAAATGCCTGATTGAAACAAAAATTAATACTATCTTTTACAAACACCTTTTATTCTTGTATATATACAGCCCAGTAGTGCATGTTTGAAACTGTAATGGTAACCGGAAACATATTTTTAATTCTACTCTGCACTGAAAGCAGCTGACAATACTGCAATGATGTAAAATGTGATAAAATTTGAGTATAATGACGTGTCATGTAATTTATTCATTTATTTATTTGCGTTTTAGGCCTACGCGTGCACGAGAATATTTCACGTATTTCCCGGAGGCCGGGTTTGTGCTTTGCTGAGGCCGGATAGGGTCTTCAGGAATCCTCCGTACTTAATCTGCTGACTTAGAGCCTTATTTTATTTACATATATAATATCCCATAATTTGAGGTAGGCACATCCGTATTATGTGTTCTCGTAGTATATTGAAATGCGATCATTGCGAGTATTTCTTAAAACTTGTGCCAGCTGTGTATACACACTTTGTAATTTTCAGGTTCAATAATGCATCAATGCATTATGAATGATATGATTGACTTTGTGGTGGGTGATAATAAAGTACGGTAGATCTTGAACGTATGTGACAAAAGATCGCCGATAGGTTTTGCCGAAACTATACCCGCAGCTATAACAGTATAACCGTACCAGTATGACAAACAATCTGTCTGTAGTTTCTTTTCTTTTTAGTTTATCTTTTTTTTCTTTTTTTTTTCTTTTTTGGTTGTTCAGTTTCTTTTCCAAGTTTTCCGAAAAGAGGGATATCCTCCCCATGACGCAGACATGATGTGCACAAGCCGACTTGGCTAAATGTTGCATGATCTGAAATCTGCACGACAGAACTTTGAAGGCTGCATTCGCCCCGAGGCACTGGGCCGGTGTATACCGAACAGACGTCTGAGGCTTTTGTGTGATGGTCGGAGAACAATAAATAGGCTAAAGAGAATGACACATAAATAACAAGTGTAAAGCTCTCTAATCAGCGAGGCCATTGGGATCAAAGCGAACTCAAGAGCAACCCTTTTAGAAGGAAGTATTATGAAGGTTTCTCTTGCCGTTGATGTTTGGCGTTCTTGTGAGGCGGCTATCTAAACCAGATGTGACCACGGTCTCGATCATAATGGCTGTTTGTTTGGTGAAGCAATTTCTATTCTGTACTTAACAGTATTTCAACCGTGTGACACTGAGGTAATTTACACACTTTACGAAAGGCGAAGGAGATCTGGAGGTCTACGTCATGAGATAACCGGTAGCCAATGTTTGACCTCCGACAAAATGGCTGGCAAACGGACGACGAAATAAAAAAAAATGACGATAGGATTACTCGAAGTCAAGACGTTGAATCTCAAATTGAATACGACATCAGAAACCAAGCGGAACAGTATCACCTGAAAACTGACATTCACAATTACCTTACATTGCCTTTTAAGTCACCTGATTTAGGTTATTGTATTATACTGACCTAGAATGTGACCAAATTGTTGATCCAGCATCACCCAAGTCATGGAATTTTTCCTGTAAAAATAGGTTTATTCTACAACGTAACCTGCTCTTGTTATTTGAGTTATTTGGTTTCATTTTGATTTGGGTGTGTTGATGACACGATTACGAAAAGCCGGGTCTCGTAGCAATTGTTGGGAGCCCCTTTTCCTGAAAACCCCTTAAAAATGTAAGTGTACTTGCACACCCAAAATTCTGACCAGTAAAGTGTAACTAAAACCACACCGTTTGTGTAACACCATAAACACAAGTGTAAACACAAAAGTCTACATACATAAGAATACAACAGAAATTTATGACCCAGCAAATATCCCACAACATAAAAATCATACACATTAATTGTCTTGTCACATACTTTAAGTACAACTATTTCGCCTTTTGTATTGTTTTCTTCAGGCTGTTCACAGATACGTACTAGTAATTTCTTATCACTGGCCGAAGTTAACTTCAGTTAGAATTTATAAATCTCTACTGCATATAGAGTAAAACCAGAGCAGCGATGGCAGTGTGATTACTCGAAGTCAGTGTGAAATCTGGTCAGTTTTACCTCAGGGTTTTATTTTATGCATTTGTTCATATAAATGCATAAATAGTGGTAACTTACACGCCCGCTTGATTCATGGTTTACACATAATTATGTAAAAAAGCAGTAATATTAATATTAATTTATTACACAAATTATATTTTATCGTCACATTTAATAGAAAATAACATACTAAATGCACAGTTTAAAACTAAAGCTTTGAGCACAACCATGAATCGACGCCAAGGGGGTGAGAGACCAGAGAAAAATACCTCAGTTGTAACGACGTTGTTTACCGTTAAGGAATGCGGCCGTGGTGCCAAGTAGCCACTTCACATTGCCACGTGCAGGAAGTTGAGCAATTATTATCAACAATGTTCCCTTTGTGGTCCTTTAGGTAACAACATACATTGGATGATAACAGTGCTTGTTAGGGACGTGTTTTGGAATCGGATGAGGATAAAATGGCCACTAACGGCCAGAGCCTTGCTATTTGGCGATTGAAAGGCTACAGAAATAAACTGTTTACATCTCACGCCATGGTCAATTGTTGGAATAGGCTATAAATGGTTGAGTTCCCCAGACGATGTATAAAATTATTTATGTTCGTAGACAGATGAAACTGAATATATTAGAGAACACACTTATTATACTGAAGCCTGACCGTATAATGAAGATTAACAGTGACGTGTATACATGTGTATAAAAATGAACACACGCGTTCTTTATAATGAATGCTTTGTTCTCAAATTTATGAGATAACTCATTTTCAGAGAAGGCAGAATTAATTTCGACTTCCGGTCTAGACAGCCTCAATTCAGACCACAATCCGTTGTCCACTATGGTCACAGGTTCCAGCTGATGCTAGATCTGTTGCGGCCTCAAGTTAAGAGGAATATATGGGGTCTTGTGGTTTCCTCATGTAAGTGAAATGGTCATGTGTGCCGCGTGAAGCGCCAGTCAGATATGCCAAAGGGAAAAAACATTGAATTCATATTCTCATATCAACGACATAGTTTGAAGATCATTTGAAGTTGGTTTAGAGAGAATAATGTATGAATACATGTCATACCATGTTAGCAATCTGAACTTATTTTAATTTTGTATTTTAATCCAACATTGCGTGTTTAAAAAATAAAGATTTTTTTTCTACATTCGCTTGCTTGACAACGATGTTAGACTCAGCACGTTGCAAAGTATTAAATCAGACGTTGTTGTCCATGTATAACCAACCCTCTTAACTCGTTCAATTTCTAAATGTCTCATAAACAAGTAATAGATTGAAAAAATGGTTTGATTGGATACCAAGTTCATTCCACGAAAGCCCACCCAGATCAAGACAGTGAAATTTAGAGCAGATAAAAATTATATTTTAATTTATACCAACTATTCATTAAATTTTAAAATTGTAAGGCTTCTCGGAGAGCATTCATTGTCTGGGAACTTGGCTGAATATTCTATTCTTCCTGGATTTGCAACGCCCAAGTTTCAGGTCAATATTGTGTCGTTAATAAGCATTAACAGTACAGACATGTTCCAGTTGACAAAATCATGGCAAAGTATACATACGTAAATTCAATGAAGTTTAATCAATAATGTAAAAACTACTAACAGACGTCACGATTACACCAAAATGGTATTGTTGAAGAGAATATCTGACCAAGCAAAAGGTCATTTTGTTAATTATTAGGCAGATTTTCTATGAAGTGGCCAATTGTTATGCCTTCAGCAACAATCTCAAGAAGGATTATCAACGTTTCTTTTGGGATTTATATATGGTATACTGTATTTTGATTCGCTTTTAAATATTTTGATGTCCAAAAATCGCCATGATATAGGCCTATCCAGGAAAGTAGCGTTGAACAAATTTTGTTCACAAAAGATGTCTCTTTGGCATAAAAAACAGGGCGAATATATGTTAAAAGCTTTTACAATAGGGATGTATGCTCAATGTGAGTAAGGTACCTGTTACTGTACAGACACATTGTATCAACTTCAGTATTAGCCGTGAAAATCCCCCATGCAAAAAAGCTGCATTTCTGGAGATAGGTAAAGATCACAAAATATCACTTTTGGCGCCGAACCTTCCAAACAAAACATAATATCACATTCCTGAACCCATCAGAACACTTTCAGAAGCAAGTCTAATGAGTACCTAAGTCATGAAAAAATTGTAGGGCAAACACAATATAAATGGCAAAAAAAAAATCACACAATGTGTTGATTGCGTCACAGCTGAAGTGAAGGGAAAAGAAAACACCACATCACATACACATATGTAGATAAGATATACAGAAAAACAGCTTATGCAAGAACAAAGCTGCAGACATGCAAAGTAACAAACGTTATACAGCGCAGACATATATTTTTAGTTAATAGACACTCCGGATGAGTTTTCATAGATATGTATGTTCAAATGTTTTATATAGCTTTGTCATGTGTACCGGATGTTGATTCTCTCAAACCGAGGGAGTATGGCCGAATTAAAATTCCCATTATTGGCCTGTTTACAGTGTGTGTCCATTTTTCTCAGAGACAAATAACAATTTTTTTTTCATTTACGAATACAAAACAATACAGCTGACAAAATGCTTACAATGGCTTAAAATGGATTACAATTCAGTTTTAAAATTCAAAAGAATGGTATACTATAACTGTTTAAATTAATTATAATGCGTTTTTGAAGTGCTCCTTAAAAGAATAATAATGTTAGAGAGTTACAGATGATTTGTATTTGAACTACCAGCTCAGAAAATTTAGTATGCCCTCCATTAGTTTAGTGTCATTTAATAACTAAGTCGTTACAGTGAAACGTAGAAGGAGAAGTTTGTTTCAAACAAAAGCTATATTATTTGCTCGCCAAAAGCAAATGGAAATTTAGAAAAGTTTGGACATAGGCGTGAAAGATGAATGTATAGTAGGTCAAGCACCTGGTACCATACTGACGATATATCATCCCAAAGAACACCCGCACATAGTCATTTGGTACAATCGCGATTTGACAGCGAATACATATATACAGCAGACTGATGTTGCGTAATTGTATGAAACAGAGAACATAGACTGAACACTGAATAAAGGGATTGTGAGGTCAGAGAAAAAGAAAAACTCCTACCGAACTTTCAGCGTCCATATCAACAGTAAATCCCAAGTATATAGTACACACTCCGCTACGTACACATACGGCCGACCCAAAACGCGGACTTACGTTATGGCTGTACCGCTCTCGAAACATTATTACTGAACAGTTAGGCTTTTATTTCTACTGCCGAGACCAAGATCAAAGGAACTTGGCGCTCTGGAAACAGATGGTAGTTTCTGAGTGTGTTTTGGGGGGCTTCCTTTGAAATGGGTAGATCACACAGTCCGGATACAAGACCAGCGTAATTTGGCTGAGAGAGAACTTCACAAAAACTCAGCAATCGCTCTGACATATCAGCTCCCCGACGTTTTCATTGAAGTTCCTTTACGCCGCATTTGATCTGAGATATCTGGTTCTCTGTTTTCTCTCTCTTTCTCCCCTCTAGTGCCCTTGCCAATGACATTCTGCGATTGAACATCCCAACGGAGCCAAATCTGGACCCCAACACCGTCTGCAAGACGTACCCAGACCTGACGTCACCGCAGTACGACCTCTGCTTCGAATTCCCTGACGTCACGGCGTCGGCCATACAAGGCGTTCAGATCGCCATCCACGAGTGTCAATATCAACTGAGGACCCATCGCTGGAACTGCTCTAGTTTGGAGAAGAAAAATAAAAACCCCCACTCAAGCCCCATCCTCAGAAAAGGTAAAATTTATTATTCACATGAAAGTGGAAACTAAGAGAAGAGAAGATGTTTTATCACGCTTTAATCTGACACATTTTAATCAGTTCTTTCATCCTGTAGATGGAAGGTTATCAAAGTTTGTTGCGATGCTTGGCACTGTTACAGGTATTCATTTTTTTTGTCGTGTAAAGCTCGACGAATCCGCGCCATGAGTTCATGCATTGCGAACTGAACGAGCTGCAAAAACTGTAACAGTAAATTTCACGTTGTGAACGCACGTATAGTCACTAATAACCACTGTATTCTCCACAAATAGCACATTGTGACCTTGATGTAGTTCATGTGACGTCACGAACTTTTTTCCCACCTATAGCACATTGTGATCTGGCCATGTTGACGCAGGAAACGTCACGGAAGTATTAACATGCCGTGGAATGAGAAATTAAACTATAATAATATATAGATAAATCAAACCATTCAGCTTCTCTCAAACGATAAGATTGGGAAATAACTTTGAGTAAAACTTTCAGCGTCATTCCAGCTAAATAAATTATTAATAGCTTCATATTTCAGTTATAGTTTTTATTTTCTCAAAACTTTCCCCTGTTGAGACTTCTAATAATAACACATAAATTTATTCTTTATAACATACTTCTCAAGTTGGATTAAGACAAGTGCATATGTACGTATTCAAACCGCCTTTTTCGTTGAACAAGGATATTTAAACTTTTATACGTGCAATTTGTTGAGTATAACACCAGGTTCTTATAAATATCTTTCCTTAAGAAGCACTTATGCATGAGATCGACTTGCAAACACAAACGTGTCCACGAAATCTTTTTCATGTACGCATACAGGCTCTCTTGTTCTTTTTTCTCTTCTTTTTTTGTGTCGGGAGAGACCCTTGGAAAAAAATGATCTTTTGCTTTTTCTCAGTATCCTTTTAAATGTATTAGAAAAAAACGCCATTTCTCAGTTGTAGAATTTCGATAGTTCTGTCACCAGTTCCATAGCCATCTCGTTTGCTAAAATTGTTGCCTAAGTACCTAGGGTTGTTCAAGCTTTCTGGAATTGTTGTCGACTAAAGACAAATGGAAAACTCTTGTTAAGGATCTAATAAGTACCGCGTTAGAATGCTTTGATGTTTGGCAGCCGCTGCACACCATCGATGAGCCATACCCTTCAGCAACTTAGCCCTTCTAACAGGCCTAGCGAAAGTTTAGAAGAGCGCTATTTGTGTGCGCGGCAAATTAAGCCAGTTAGCTCGTGTTAACAAATTGGGTCGCTGATGATTTTTCTCTGCGCGCTCCTTTCTACTCGAAGCGGAAAAAAGTCGGAGAGATTAAAAAAAGTACTAGTAAATGTACAAGTCGAAATATGCTCCACGCAATGGGAACTCTCTGCGCATCGTCAAGTGCCACCAGATGTCATCGTAAACACACACTGCAATTGGCTGAAAAGTTGTCGTGTTGAGGTAGACCATTTGATGGAAAGCCAGAGGCCGTGCTTTTGTTGATACTTTTCCCGTGTTTGTTCGCACAGGGGATTATTTTGCTTCTGCTCTATAGTCTCCACTGGTCTAGCTATTTAGGGTGTTACATGCTGCAGAATCCCTTGACCAATGACTTGGAGGATTTGCAGCCAGCTTTGTCAGAATCAGCCTCAACATCACGTCAGCTAACGAAAACCCTGTACCCTCTGCAAGGTTTCCTTTTGATTTTCTGGTTTCCTTTGGTATGCATGGCTTCTTTCTTTCCGAAAAATTATGTGCTTCAATTCTTTCTTTTTTATTAGTGTACCTTTATATACTTTTGTTTTTCTAGAAAGAGACCAAAAAATTAGTTCCTAACTGACCTTTTACAGCTCTTTTTTTTATAAAGTCTTCTACTTGTTTGTTTAGGCTTAAGCAACCAGAAGGATCGCTAAAGACCATAACGGGTATTGAAATGCTTCCTATATTTATCGGATAATCCGATGCTCTCCATAGCTGTAGACAACTGTCAGGCAAGGCGTGAGATAAGGCACGATGCTATGTCCTGATCTGTTTGCCTGATTCATAAACCCAGTGGCCTTCATTTAAGTGAAGTATTTTCTAATAAGTCAAAAACACTAACCATCACTTCACTGTATATTCACTGTATGTCCTACTGTACTGATCCAAAGCACAAAAAATTATGTTCTTTTGACAAAAAGGAAAAGACAGGAGAAATGGAGGCACGGTCGATAAGGAGAGCTTTTGAGTAGTTGAGTAGGCGTTAGTTTTTTTATAATGATCCTTATGATCAGTATAAAAACCAAGAACTCAAAGAATTAAACGGGAAGTTCGTAAGTGATTTCAGCATGACAAAGAGACTAAAGCAGTCCAAACTGTGTCTATGTCGTAGAAACGCCAAACTGAGATCCCACCTGTACGTAGCATCAAGGAACGTAGCTAGTTTGCTGTGCGTTTTCAGTTGCTCAGCATTTCCAGTGAAGTTATTTCTCGATCCTAAAATACAAACGACCTCTTGGTTTCTGTTGAGTTGGCGAGCCAGTATTTTGTATGGCCGTCATGCAGTATGTAGTATACCCCAAGTATGAAAACTCAAGTGCACTATCGTGCATTTCAATGGTCTTCATGTTCCAGGCATAGAGAAAGCATATATCCTATGAAATGAACGCTCTTCATTTTTCTTTCATCCTTGATTTCTCTGGTTCTACAGCATGAAGTAAAGTATTTTCTAAATGTGTAACCTACGCAAATCAAAAGATATCTACCGGGGCCTCCGTGGCTCAGTTGGTTAGCGCGCCACAGAAGCCTCTCACCAATGCGGTCGCTGTGAGTTCAAGTTCAACTCATGCTGGCTTCCTCTCCGGCCGTACGTGGAAAGGTCTGCCAGCAAGCTGCTGATGGTCTTGGGTTTCCACCTGGCTCTGCCCGGTTTCCTCTCACCATAATGTTGGCCGCCGTCGTATAAGTGAAATATTTTTGAATACGGCATAAAACACCAGTCAAATAAATAAATAAATAAAGATATCTACCCGAATGTGTTAAGGCTCTTGAAACTTTCAATCTCTCAAATGGGCGAAAATGTAGGGATTAAAACAGGCTACCAACCTTGGTGATGCTGGTATGGAAAGATAGGCCCCGATGCTCACTAATGGTTATCGTTCATCAGCTGACCACCAGGACGATTCACAGTAGAACCTCCAGGTCGTCAGTTTAGTTAACCCGATAGAACTAGAAAACACGACGGCCTCTGTTCCCTAGCTTCATAAAATGGGCAGTGGCATAATAAAACAGATTTTCCCGAACACTTTTATTATCGCTTTACTGGAGATTCTGAGACACCCTCAGGAGCCTCATATAATATTCGATTATGCCCGGCTTGTCTAATAGATATTTCGAATAGGCCCTTGTTCTCGTATGGCCCCATACTAAGAGACTATTAATTATCAGTAGGCCTATCTTAATAGCTAGGTGTAATCAGCATATATTATATATGTATATATATATATAAATATTTAAATATATATATATATATGAGCTATAAAACCACCGCTCTTTAACTCTATGGGCTTGTTTCGTTATGGTCTGTACGGCATGTATCATTCAAAATTATTATTGTTATTGTTATGTAATTGTTTCCTGTCATTTAAATTACTTAGGGGCAGTTTTATTATTACTCAAAGAATACTTGTTTTCAAATGTGCCTTTGCTGGGTGTGTGTGTGTGTTTTTTTTGGTTCTTTTTTTATTTCGTGATGTCAGTATAGTGTTGCAAGATAGAAAGTGGAGTCATGGCAGATTTTATTTGTAACCTTATACCAAATCTCATTCTCAAGCCGAGATATCATTCTTTCGCTAGTTTTTGTTCCTCAGAGGTAACTAGGAGACATTTAGAAACAAGGAACTTTACCCTTCGCCACACTGATATATACAGGCAGCATGCATAAGACACATATTAATAATGGCTGCCGTTCAAACAGAAGATAGTTCTTGTTGCACATAGACCTCACAGGACAGACATGTACCACATCTGTGAAAGTATCCCGGCTTTCTCTGGCAATCTTGAGATAGGTGATGCGTTTCCATCCGGGTTCTTTCATCTCCCCACGTGTCTCCAGCACACGGGTCACGTGCTTGAGTGTCGGGTCGCGGGAGTGCGACAACTAAGACGTCTTCAATATTTACAACATCTGTGAAGTCTACAGAGGAAACCGTAAACTATGTAGTAAGTCGTTTGGCGATAACTTTATTCCATTCATACGATATACAACGTAAAAGCGAATGGCAAAATGTGTATACGGCGTTTGGCAAAATGACAACTACATCGGAAAAGCTGTTAGATTACATGTAGCTGTAACGAGGGCATTAGTACCTAAGTAGTACCCTCTTTATTGCACCACCTGAGGAAACTGGAACGATCTTTGTGGTGGAATGTTTTGAAACTTTCCAAAGTTGCCTCAAAGGGTTGACAGAAATGCTGACAAATACTGTTTGCTTCTGACTTCATGACTTCCCATGCAGCCAGTCACATCAACTGACACCATATATGACACCAAAACAACACGCCATTCGCTCACGGCCTTTTGAAACCAGTCATTCCACACCTTCACTCATAGTATTCAGACAAACCAGGCGAAGAACTCACAAAGAACAATTTTAAAGTCTACTATAACCCGACTCGGGTTCGAACGTTGTCTCCCTACATAACCAAGACAACGTGGTGATGGAGCTCCAAAGTCCTCTAAAGAAAGACAACAAGTAACGGACAAGGGAATGAAACAGGTTTAAACATAGCCATTTATTCTGTGACACTGGGTAATTCTATAAGTTGATCTTACTACGCCGTTTTGATACGCTATTTCAGAAAATTCAGAAACACTGTATCACTCATTCTTTGCGGTCATTCTGGTAAGAAGACAAGATGAAGTTCGAGGGCTGTAGAAATAACTCGTGCCTGATTTTTTAAAAATTGATAACATGGCAACACTTCCGATTTTCTCTATGTGCGCTTTTCTCTTTTTAGCGCTCTTTGAACTGCACGATGTCTTTGGTGGACATCACAAAATGAGAAGGTTTTAAACTTTGTGTGAGACACTTTTATTGACACATAGATGCAATTCATCTAGTATTGTTTTTTCCTTTTTTAATAAGTAAAGCTTGTTCTTTTTTTTTTCTTGAAAAAAAAATAACTTTTAGAGACATAACCACAGTATAAGAAAGTGCAATGGGATATTAAACCGTGGTTACATCTCGGGCACGTGACTCCAGTAAACACACCTGTCTGAATCGACCTTTCTAATACTGACACATTGACATCATCTCTACATGGTTTGTCCTGAAGGGAGACAACTTCGGCAGATTCTCTGTTCCTGACATCAGTTTACTTACCTAAAACCTTGCCTATACGTTGCAGAAACGATTCCATGTATGCAACGACAATTTGATAAAGTCCTTCTTGAAAGGAACAGAAAGATTTGGGATAAGCGGAATAACAGTGTAGCTTTTTGATAGACGCTGCGAAACTCTTCAGACTATTTACAGGCAGAATGACAGAACAGCAATTCAGCCAAAAATTAAGGAAGGGTGTATTGTAACCTGACGTGTATGGGTCTTCATGTTTCAAAGTCAAAATAAATGTGAAAAAATATGAACTAAATTAAGGTACAGAGCTTGAACGGGACAATCCACCTCAAAAACTCTCCATTATACCAGCACTTTGATGATTATTTCAGTAACAGGCACATCGGACATGTATGCCTACGAGATAAGAAACTTGTGAAGTTATTTCAGTTCTGTTGTCGGTGTTGGAAAGTCCTGTTTTTGCTTTAACCGTGAGCGGAGAGAATTCCAGGACATTGCAACGCGCTCCTGTAGTCGGCAGCAAGAAGTCCTCATGTACACCTTGCGTTGGGAGTGAGCCGTGCAGATTTCCCATGGGTTTTCATTTCCGAACTCTCGCGAGAGTTCAACGGTAACCAGATAGTGCTGTCATGGTTACGTAATAATGGGCGTGAGGCCTAAAGTCTTAACACTGGGGGCTCGAGGGTTAAGGGGCGTTCACCATTCCATCTCCAGTGGCTTTGATATAATAGCGGTAATGACTTGATCCATTCCCCACATGTGTGGTCGGCTTAGAAATGTTTTCTGAGAGTAGCGGGAATTAAGCGGTGTTTTCTACGCTGACTTAACATATGAGTACAGACGAACTGAGCTTTGTAACAGTTTAAGATCGAGTCTGCAATTGTGCCCGGACGTTCGCCATCTTTGTCTCTTCTCTCTAGCCTTTCGTTTATAAATAGTTAATAGTTCCATTTTCATCTTAAACCGGGACTTAAATAACGTTTAGAAGTAAATTCAACTTCATTTGAACAATTCACTTTTTCCAGATTTGTCTCATGTTTCTGTCTATTAGTCCTGCTTTTTTATTAAGTATAGGTTTACTGTTGACATTCCATAAATCTGACCACAATGTATGTCGTAAATTAGGAGTGCAGCGTTAAACATCAAACAAGCAAGGAAACCAACAGACATTGTACCTAGCCCTCCAACATTGCTGACTACCACGTGATTTCTTATCTCACAATACCAGGTGCTACAAATTTTGTGCATATCAGTTAATTAGTGGTTTTCAAGATATGTTTCACTGCTTGTGAAACAAACATTAATCGTAAACGTCGTTCGCAATGCTGCAGGCCTTCTGGAAGCCTGACAATGCATCATTGTAGGATAGACTGACCATTCGCAGAGGTCTCAATCGCTATAAAAACACATAGACGTTAGTAGTAACGCCCAGGTGCCCGTATAGATATATAGGTCGCAAGTGGAGTTCTGCCACCAACCTGCAGATGGTCGTGGGTTTCCGCAGGGCTCTATCTGGTTTCCTCTCACCGTAATGTTGCCGGCAGACATATAAGTGAAATATTCTTGAGCACTGCGTAAGACCATTCAAATTAACAAAAATTACTTGTACGTCTCTTTCGTTGGCCCACATACACCGACAGCTATGCGTACTATAGGACAGAGTAAAGGCTTTGTTAAAGGCAGGAAGGAGTTCCGCATTGTTGCCATGTTGTTATTTCCCATTGTTAGCTCATTTCATGTCTCATGTCTCATTAGAGTCATTTTTTCTCCGTTCTCTTTTCCCATGAACAGGGTACCGAGAGACGGCCTTTGCCTATGCTATCTCCGCTGCTGGGGTCACACACCAAGTGTCCAAGGCGTGCAGTCTGGGAAAACTCCAATCCTGCGGCTGTGACGTCAGCGTCTATGGACGCGCCAAAAATTGGGAGTGGGGAGGCTGCAGTCATAATTTAGAATTCGGAGAAACTTTTGCCAAAAAGTTCCTGGATTTAAAAGAAAAAGGGCACGATATTCACGCTAAAATAAATCTGCATAATAACAAAGTGGGCAGAATGGTGAGTATTGTTGTTTTGTTAGTCGACAATAGTAGTAGTATTTTAGGAAGTTTACAGAGTTGCCAAAATACAAATGCTATGTATAGACGGTGATGGCTGACCGAACCAAACTATGAGATAATATAACAGGGTGCAAGGGCCAATTTTGAAAGGCTTGGGTGGAGGAAACCTTAGTACTCGGGGGAACACCACCAACCATTGGTGCCTTAGTGATGAACTTTGCTGCATTTGGCGTACACATATGCACACCACACTGGTGGAAGACACGTGGTCTTCAACAAACGGGCATACGAGCATGTCGGTTTTATTAATGTCAACAAAACCCCCGGATGTACGAATTCCGTCCGAGGCCTGTTCTGAAACTGCAACTCGTTTATCCGAGGATGCAGCTGTGAATTTGAGTTGCAACTAACTAAGCAGTTTACCCTTTAATACTAACATAATGTGACCGGAGAAGTTACCATTTGCAATCAAACTTTTCGTTCAGAAAATTTCGGTTGTGTCATCCTATGACATCACCCTGAGTGTGTGGATTACGACTCTTCATATAACAGACTGTAGCCTGCTTTTTATTTGGTCGCGTATTTATGGCCCTCTGTAAATTCACGTATTGTTACTATCGGTATTTCCTGTTTTCAGTGACGTGCAGCACCCAAAACTCTGCAAAATGACATGTATCACATTCCGTGCTTAGCATGAAAGTCAAGTTAAAGCACTTTTTGTGGTGTATAATGTTATGTTCCCATAAGCAGGTTTTCAACACCTAGTCTCAATTGCCTCGCGTGATATCACAATTATTATAATTAGCCCGGCATGATACGTAACGGGGGGAATCAGTCCTGATTGACAGGTATTGACAAACGAACATTGACATGTAATCTTGGACTACTAACACCACAAATCAAACCGGATCATCATCTCGGAATTTCAGATTCGCCATAGTTTGATCTAGTTTGTAAGTTCAGTCTCTACTTAATTTCAAAATGCAGTTCAACATTTTTGCCTAGTCAGGCAAAACAATTGTTCCACAAAGCTATTCACGGGACTGCTGAGAAAGTAATGCAAAGAAAATACATGGACCCTCCCTCCTCACCTCTGGTTTGACAGAGATAGTAGAGGTTTAAAGTTAACGGTGAGAGGAGTTGGAAGACACTTCCCGCACTGAAGCAGTATAACCTCTATTCTAACATGGCATTCACCCTGTGAGATGAATAGTTAATGCCACACGTGATTGAACCCCTCCCGTTACCCAGCATGGCACGATGATTATAACAATTGTTACGTCGCTGGAGGCAGTTGAGACCAGGTGTTGAAAACATGCTTACGGGAATATAACATTGTACACCACAAAAAGTGTTTTAGCTTGAGTTTCAAGGCAAGTACGGAGATGTGATACATATCATTTTGTAGAGTGTTGGTTGTTACATGTCACTGAAAAAAATTACACCAGCAAACCTATTAAGGTATGCCATACATGATGTTGGAAGCTAAATTGTCTACATCGAACTTCAGGTAACTTTACACGAGAGAGCAACATTGACCGCTTCTTGTCGCCAAGGTCCGGTGAACTAAGGCAGCTAGGAAAATCTTTATACCCTGTGCGAGAAGGGGATCTAATGTATGTACAGTGTGACCTCGTGATTCAAAGGCGAACACCCTAAAGTTTATTTATTTGATTGGTGTTGTAAGCCGTATTCAAGAATATTTCACTTATCCGACGGCAATCAGCAAGTTGTTGGTAGACCTTCCTGCATAAGACAGCAGACAAAGCCAACAAAGACTTGAAAGAGACTTCGCCACACTGGTGAGAGGTCATTGATAGTATAAGGTGCTAACCACTAGGCCACGAAGGCTCAAACACTCTCCTACTCGGACCGAGAGAGTTTTCACTTCTTCGGTAGAAGTTTTGTTTTGACTGCTTATGCGGAGGGCCATGCATATCATGGCTCTGAGGGCGTCCCTTGACGACTCACAAGAGAATAGTTACAATTTCCCTCCGAGCGAGGGTGTCAGGCGAATAAACAGCCGCGAGCGGCTGATAACGGAGCGAAAACACTCGGAATTCCTGGTCCACGTGCGAGAAGACTCGCCATTACCACCATCGAGGAAGGAAATGGCGGAGGCATCGTGTGCATCGCGATCCAAATCTGCTGTTAAAAGGGCTTGTTGACACTGAAGATAGCCCGCCTTTGTCAGTGCCCGCTGTGGTCTTGGAGGCATGTGGGGGAGATAATATCTTCAGCTTCAAGTTCACAACACGGAGGTATACCATCTCCCCAGTAGCTCGCGAAATTGATACAAGCGATACCGTCGCTCGCTCTTCGTTGCAAACGTTCCCAAAATAAACAGACGCAGTATGGCGTACGCCAAGGATACATACCCGCCTATGCTCTATTTAAATAACCCCGCTGAACGTAAATATATTCTCGAGGTAAGACAATATTATTGCGAGGGTATCATCTGTATTCCAACAGGGTTGCAGAGAGAGTGTCTTTTCTCTTGCTGTATATCCGGTATTCCGTGGTCTATCTACCAATACTGTCAGCAGCATTAATATGTTATCTATAAATTATCACACCATTGTGCGTTTTCATTTTGTTTATTCAGCCATTCATATTTGAGTCACTTTGCCTTTGTTCTGTGTCATTTACTTTTCGGTCTTGAGCTTTTGTCTTGCGGGATCATGAGATGATTTATTCACAATTTTCTCCATATTTTTTCTGTCATTTGCATGATCTTTATGTCACTTAGTTCTTACTTTATCTGTTTGAAACCGGAATATGAAACCAAATATCACTAAGAACTATTCATTACTTCACTGATCCATTTAACCAGGTGGTCCAAATTTTGAACGTTATTACTTATTTACATATCGACTTACATGATCAAAAAGTTGGACGTCATGTATATCAGAAGTTGTATTGGGAATAGGCTTTGAAATTATTTGAATGTCCATCAACTGTTGACCTTTTTATCTCCCGGATTTAAGAAATCATCGTGATTCACGTCACGCTTTATCACCGTCTTCCGGCTACACCTTTAAAGTGCCACTCTTGTCAGAATACAAATTGCGTGAAAGAGACAGAAATATTTTGTTTCCGTGTACTCTGACGAAACGTACAATATCGGCTTTAATACGCTGCAATATTTTCATAATTTAGGAAAGCAATTCAGTGTATCCCAGTCTTTATCAATTCGCCTTGCTTTTAAGACACAGATGTTTTGACACCAAAGCAGCTCTATAAACAGTCGCTTTTTGTTAATAATAATTAGTTTTTTCCGCCACAATGTCCTTGCCACGGCCCCTGTCACAAGCTCGAATCCCCCTTTGCTTGCTTCGGTTTTGTGTCATATTTATTTTTTCTCACGTTGTTTTCTCTGCGGCCAGTAAGGTCGCAAGCTCGAATCCCACTCTGACTGTTTCTGATCCCTGTTTCTCAACGCCCTAGTAAACTGACAGAAAAGACAACTAAAAGCGGTCTTAAACTCTAATCAGAGGAAAGAAAAAGAAAACAAGTTTGTAGTGTATGTTAACCTTTCCTTTCCCTTAAGACCTTTTCTTTTTATATTCATCTTTTCTCGATTGATATAGATCAATCTGCGAACCTATGATCTTTCTACTTAATCAAGGTACATTCGGGTATGCGTTTACTACATTGTATGGCCTGGGAGAATGTTCCTGGTCTATTTTCTGCAAACTACAGCGGATACGGGTACATCTCACTGCTTATTCCCAGTATCTCCAGTTTCCTTCATTTTCACGGGGTCATTAAATGTACATTTTCTCCTGACATAAACAGGATGCCAAGTAGACATCAATCGGCGCCAAATGATTACGTCATACTTTAAGGTTTAGCGGAAAACATATACATGTATCTCCATGTTGACGTAAGAAGGCTGGATGTTGTACCAGCCTTCAGGTACTGCGTAGTTCAGTAGGCTTGTGACAATTAAATTGATGCAGTGTGATAATTGAATATAAACATTTGTCTGACAGCGAGTCCCAATAGGCTCTCTCGGTCCTGTGTTGATAAACACTTAACTTTGATAAGCGAATGGGATAAGCTATTGATCGGTATAGCATCAGCCCTGTTCTGCATTAAACTTCGTTTATGCGACCAAGGCATATAACCTGTGACTGCTAAAAGTGTCTAACTCGGCACTAATTTACACATGTTTGCATGCGAAAATAAACAGCCACATGTATATACTATAGTTTATGACTACTAAAATTGCTTTTGACGGCCTCTCGAACTTGTAAAACGGGATGAAATCAAAATGGTAAAACGGACACTTGTGTGCCAGGTGAAAGTGTCTTGTCTAACGTCTTGTCTGGTACCAAGTCCGGTGCCATCTCTTGATATCTTACCTGGTGTCGGATATACTGTCATGCCTGGTGTCATCGGCGGGATGCTTCAGTCTGGCAGCACTGTATACATATCGGCAGTGGGACGGCCACTCGTGTGATCAGTGATTTACCCTGCAGACCTTCACATCCATGTTCTGATGAAAAATGATGATGTACCTCATTTACGTATTTTGCCTCTTTACCTCTAGGAATGTCCATATTTTTGGTTGATATGTAGCAATCCCGCTTTTCTACGGTAATCATGTTAACCTAATTCTTAATTTCCCCATCACCACTACATGAGGACAAGTAGGGAAGTTTTTTCTGTCTCACAGTATGTGGGTTGTCGCACTTCTCTCTAGTGTAATTGGAATGGCATTAAATATGGCTTAAGAAACACAATTGAAATAAAAAATAGTAATAAACAACAAGTAAAAGTAAAGAGTAAAGGAAATTTACAAAGCTGTTTTGAATTTTTTTCAGGCAGTAATAGAAAATGTGCGGACAAAATGTAAATGTCACGGAATGTCGGGAAGTTGTGAGTTAAAGACGTGCTGGAAGGCCGCTCCTGATTTCAGAGAAATTGGAGAACTTTTGAAGAAAAAGTTCAACATGGCCTACCGGGTAAGTTTAAGAAGTGTTAATAATTGCGCCGTTTAATTTCGTATGAAAGTGCGTTTGAAAACTGCCTAAATACGTGCCTCAGTGTTCGTTTGCATTAGATGGAAAGCTTTCTCAAAGTTTAAGATAGGTCGTAAGTCACTATTACTTGGTTGCATCATAAAGTCACTTCCTGTATGTGCATTGCCTCGGACCATTATAGCACAGATAATTTTATGTATAATTACTTGTTAATGTTCCGTGTCATGGAGCAGTCGCTAAATCTGCCAGCCTCTTATCCTATTAGCCTGTTGTTGAAAAAATAAATACAACAACCTTGATGGGTGAAATGTAAATCGGAAGAATACCTCCAAAATCTCCAAATTCGGACCCACTACTTCTTTCATTGGTATCACATCATTTATACTGAGAGGTTAGTCACAGGTTGAGCTGCAGCAGATGTGAATAAATGAATGAACGATTATGGCTTTACACCACTTTGGCAGTATTTCGACCATATCGTGCTCTGTGGATTTTCAGACTTCTACACCTGACTAATTAAAAGGCATTTACATGTTTATTTCTTTAATCATCCGGGGGAACGTATAGTAAATCCAAACAAACCTGACCAAATGTAACGGATCTAAATGCCGGCTGAAACCATATCTCACAGACTTTTGCCTGAAAGATCGCCAACGGAAGGGAGACCACTCTAATTGCCTCTTCCTCTTTCAATGTAGCACGGCCAGCTGGTCGCCTTCGTAGGGCCTATATACTCTTATACTTTTGGTATGTCTCGTAGAGATCAAGTCGTTTTAACAAGATGCCACGTCTAACACACAATTCTATCCTGGATGGGAGCAGTGCTCCCGAGTGTGTTGGATGTGATGCACAGTACGGCATCAAGCATATCCTTGTTGACTGTGTAGACTTTGCTCATATTCGGCAAAGATTCTGCACAGTCAACTCTGTATTCGACTTATTTAACAGCGTCGCTGGCGATGCTGTGATTAATTTTTTGAAGGCTGTTGGCCTGTATAATAGAATATAGTTTATGTATATGTGTATATATTTTAAATTGTATAAAATAACAATTTTAACTGACATTTTCTTTTCTTAACTGTTTTTTTAAAAACAAAGTTCGTCTGTTTTTTCTTTAAATTTTGAATGTTCATCCATCATGTCGAATACTATTCAAGGCTTGATGATTTTAACATGTTCTAGCAAAGATATGGCTGAGATATTGCCAATGTGGCGTTAAGCCAAAATCATTCATTCATTCATTCGTAGGGCCTATGTTACTGTAACGCCCAGCACCGGTCTTATAGAAGACCACGGTGAAAATTTCATTACCAATAACAGCTCGAACCCTACCGTACATTTGGTATGAGCCGATTTCTTGGCTTGTTTAAAATAGCAAAGCCGGCACCGGTGAACCATCTTTCAGCAGTAATCCAGCCAGTTAAAGCTTTTGAAGTGGGCTTTTGGAGCCAATGTCTTGAATTCAAACTTCTCGCAGGCGATGGGCCGTGAAAATTTTAGCCCACCCTACACTTATTCTGCACAATGCACAACTCACAGGTTTGCTATTTTTACAAACCAGTTCTCTGGGGGAATCGTCTCTTGCCAAAAGTAAGGTAGGGTTCGAGCTGTTATTTGCAGTGAAATTTTCACCGTGGACTTCTATAGGACCGGTGCTTGGCGTCACGGTAACGCACGTAAGCGACCAGCTAGCTATGTCACTGTCAACTGAGAAACCATGAGATGGCAGTGAATAAGCAGCAACCATGCTTTCAGTGGGCGATAAATCCCTCGAGGAAATTGGTGTATTTTTGCAATCGTAAAACAAATATTGCACCGTGGTAATTGGGATCTAAGGTACAGTTGTGTATTTCGTACAATTTCGTCTTCCTTCGTTGGTCAGCATTTCAACAGTCAGCCAAGCAATTAGTCGTCTAGTTGCAAAAAACAAAAGTTAGATGATAGACGCTCGTAATGTGCGTCAAATATCTGTGAACTTGCGGAAGCGATGACTTAATTAGATGAACTGTGGATGTGCATTTATATAGACCGAGTACGTCACAAGTCACAATGCGGAGAACACAAGTACCTGAATACACCCGTAATGATTGATGACTCAGTCACTGTTTGAAATTCCTGTATTACTCAGATTTTAACCATTGAAATGCTCAAAAGATGGAAAAGACTATCCGAAAGGTTTACATGTGGTTTGTAATACATGTATATTATAACAACAAAGTTGCTGTCGGATATTACTTTCCACATGTGACAGAGGGTGGATGGACATACGATGACTCTCTGAAAATGAGAAGTACCGGTAGGTTCTCTTCGTTTGATGCTGATTAATTTTGGATGGACCATATTTAACCATGCATTGTTTCAATCGAAAGTAGTTTCTCACAAATAGTTCTTCAGTAACGGCCTTGAAGAAACTGGCCTACTGAACTTATTTTTCTCTTTTAATTTAGAAAGTTTACATATTAAGCGAATTTATTCTTGCGAACAATATAGCTTGAACCGTTTTCAATCCATCCAGCTCAAGTTTACACATTAGCCTTAGTGCGCTTATCACTGTTTGTTGCCGTTTCATATTGCAGAAAGTCGACATATCAAACGAAGCCAGCGTCGACAGTTTTATCCCCGATACCGAAGTCGACCCCACGGTATACCCGACAAATTTGCTCTACTACGAGAAGTCACCGAACTTTTGTCAGAACAACCCGGAATACGATTCGCCGGGCACAATGGGTAGACTGTGTAACAAATCCAGTGACGGCATGGACAACTGTGAGACGCTGTGCTGCGGCAGAGGTTATAACACGCTCCGGGTGAGGAGAACCGAACGGTGTAACTGCAAATTCCACTGGTGTTGCTACGTCATCTGTCAAACGTGCACCTACAACGAATGGGTGACGGTATGCAAATAAGGAACACTCGTACATTTTGCCCTGTAAACTCTCACGGGTGTGCTCGTGTTCATTGAGAGTGACATCCAGAATTGAATGCTGACTGAAAATGTGAAACTGGTACATTCAAACTCAGCATCAAGAAATTACTGCGATTGACTCTGTGTAAAGGCTTGGCATTATGAATGATGTTGATGATATTAGCTGGTGATGACGTCAAAACAACCGCACAGTCTGATCACAAAAAATGAACACAAAAATTAATGAGAAAGTTAACAAATCCGTTACCAATAGTAAATTTTGTCCACAAACCATTGCTTGAACATCTAGATGACAGTTTTATCACAATGTTAAAATTTACACTTTAGAACTTATGCTAATAGTATTGATTATTTGAAAAGATGCGGATATAACACCCTATTGATGATCCTTGGCTGTGTATGTAACAAAAGTAAATAGATTATTAGAAGTTTTTTGCAAAAACAGTGAAGTGCTATAAAGTTGGTTATTCTGGATTCCGGTGATAGCGACTTTTAACGATCCAAGTTTGGTGACATCGACATTGAAAGACTGTTTTCATTTTCATTTCTTCCAAAGTTGTAAAATAGTACCCATATCTGCATTTTCTGATGTGGTAAGTAGCTTTTACGCATAACTGACCGGTTACAGTTTTTCAAAGGTTTGGACTCCATAATATATTGTCAGGCTAATTTATAATATACGTCAATCATACATCTTAATTAAGAGGTAAGAAATTCCTCCGTGTAAAAGGAAAGAGTCATTTTACTACATAATAGTTCAATTATAGTATATTTTTACTACAATTTATTATAATTAACAATCTCAGACTTTCAAATCCATACCTCCACTCGTTCTTTTAAATACTAAAATAGTTTCCGTTACAACACATATGAAAGGCGTATCAATTTTCAAAATGTGCAATCTCTCGTATTGCCTCACATGCAAGTCATTTAGTTAACGATTCTGAATGACAAAACTATATTTGCCTCACAATAAGAATAAATTTCCCATTGTGATGAAAACAATTTGGTCCTGAAAAGGATATAAATAATTGTTAAAGAAATGCGTGAGTACCAACTATTGATGTTGATGAGTGCGACAGGAATGGCTAAATAATGACGAAATGAAAATGGCTTAGCACCCATTCGACAAAACCGTAAGAGGATTTCAGTTGATGCAAGAGTTGGCCATGCAGGAAGATCATTTGGCCATTATGAGATACCTGTGCTACAAACAAACATGTTTCCAATGCTTTAAGACGTGGATAAGTTTGAAGACATGTCAACGTAGTATGAGGGTTATATCATGGACCGGAAAATCAAGAAATTTACGTTTATATCTGAGACAGAAACCTTTCACCATGAATCATCAACATCTGGGCGCTTTTTTCCCTGTCAAACCAGGCTTCTGTTGTGTTCACTCAGTTAGTGGTGATCAACGCCTCCTTTTTCTTTTGGTAATCGTCACACATTAAATATGTTAAAGTTGGACATAGTCCTACTTCAAGAGCGTGTAAATTTATCTGTAGAAGGTCAGCACTGTAGCGATCAAAGGCGTCAGTTTGTCACACAGTGTGAAGTGAAAATATGTAAACATACTGGTCAACCCCAGAACGTCAGCTATTGGATTAGAATTGAAAATAGAAAAATTTATTAAAGCTGAATTGATTTTTGTGTATTTTCTTAATTGTTTATTTCAGGCCATTAAATCAGTTTCTACCTTTTCAACATGTCTGCTTGTACGTACAAGAAAGAAGTCAAATTTCATTTACTCTATTTATTTACTTGATTGGTGTTTACGCCGTATTCAAGAATATTTTACTTATACCACGTCGACCAGCCTTATGGAGGAAGGAAACCAGACAGAGGTCGGATGAAACCCAACACCATCTGCAGGGTGCTGGGAGACCTTCCTACGTGCGACCGGAGAGGAAGCCAGCCTGAGATGGATTTTTTAACTCCTGGCGATAGAACTGGTGAGAGCCCGCTGGGTCAGTACGCTGCACTAGCGCGCCATCCCCGTCGGTCACGGAGTTCCCAGGAGTAAAATTTCAAAGCCTTAATCTAAGACAATGGTCCGAAAAGAACAGAACTTACAGGACAAAGCATTTTGTGGGCAGTTCACTGATCGTTGACCAATGGGATTACGTGTTCGAATCTAATTGTAAACCACAGTCATGGATTGTTCAATAAGCAAAGCGTGGAATGAACCAACAAGGCTTGTGTTTCAACATGGTGTCACATTGGTTAGTCGTTATTGGTCTGTGTAGGAACCTGTCAGATAGCTAAGGAGACAGCAGTAGTGTCTTACTAAATATTCAATGACCAATGAAACTGTCTGGACAGCTTAGATTCATGTAGCATTTGCCTGGCAATGAGACATTCATGAGCCATTCATCACCACTGATGACCATACTCGTAATGTGCTCGGTGTCGGATTGTTGTTTGACTCCAAAATCAAGGAGTTCTAAAGCCTGCGATCGCTGTAGGTTTTACGGCTGTGAGAGTGCTCGGGTAACTCACCGACCCTTGACAGACGAACTTTCCTACGTGTGAGGTACTGACACGAGTGGAGGTAGGAACGCAATACTGGTGGAAGACAAACTGTCTTCAACTAACTGCGCAAACGAGGGTCATCGACCTCTTATTACCACCATAGCCCCATGAGCAGTGAGGGAGGGATTATCTACAAATTTTCTGCCCAGTACCAGTTTTGAACCTGGACTTTGCGAATCCTAGCTATTTGCGAAAGGCAAACACATTTAAACCACTAGACCTCGACCCCCTCCCAATTGGGCTTTTACGCCGACAACGTTATACATTACTTAATAATTTATATTTGCATGGTGCCATTAATTTTACCCGATGTGTTCACGATGACTCGGCTGGGAGTGGTGGAGAAAGGTTTTCAGGGGTGAAGCTGCTATGAAGTTAAAAATAATAAAAATATTGCGCTTTTGTTAAACGTTGCACAGCAGACAAAAGCTATATTTTAAATATACATGGAGTATGAATCTTCCATAGGGACAAGATTCCTGTCGGCGTGTCTTTTTAACGCTCTGTTAGGCTCGTTCCTCCGGGTAGGTGGTAAATCTAGCGACAGCCTGACGTCAGCTGTCAAGAAATGACACTTGACAGTTATGGGTGTCCCTCGGGGGCCATCACGCCTATCTGTGTGGCCATCGGGGAGTATCTGTCACACCTGGCACTGATTAACTCTTCAGAATCCATTTGGTTAAGTACAAATAACGTTTGATTAAATCTAAGTATACAATACCAACCATATTTGTAACGTCTGTCCTACGTCTTCATGAAGCTGTGTGTCACAGCAGCGTAACGTCGCCATGAAAATATATGTCATGCCTGCGTTAGGTTGGCAAGTACATCTTGTTTACGCTGGATGTAACGCATTCTTTACGTCCACAGGAAGATGTATGTCACGGCTGCATTACGTCGGGGTCTATGAAACAACTGTTAGTTCTCTGGCAGCTCAAATGTACTGTTGTCAAGATTTAACTTTCTACCAGAAATTAAATCAAGGGACAGTATTAATCAGAGCAACTTTGTAAAGGTATACATCGACGTAACCGATATATGGGCATTAGTGAGCATTTATAGTCTAGTAAGGTTTATACTCTGGCGAGTCCCATGTTAGCTTAGACCTGCCATTCTCACCAATGCAATCGCTGCGAGTTCAAGCCCAGCTCACGCTGGCTTCCTCTCTGGTCGTACGAAAGAAGGTCTGCCAGCAGCCTGCGGATGGTTGTGGGCTTCCCCCGGGCTCTGTCCGATTTCCTTCCACCATAATGCTGGCCCTCGTGGCATTAGTAAGACATTCTTGACCACATGAACAAAAAGCTCAAATTAAACTGACGTTTATTCATTGTCCCACGTCCCATTATCTATTACGATGTCAGAATCAACCACATATATACTAACTCGTTCAGTGTTCTCTTTGTCAAGGTGGAAATAATTATACGATATCAACCATGTTTTTTTTCAGTGAAATAACACAGGCCAAGGGTTTTTAATTTCCATTAATTTTTGTGATTTCTTTAAATTGTGATAGCTTTCTTCTGGACGAGGGAGAGGTGGACCAGTGAATTTGTTCTCACAGTCAATAAAGATATCAGTGTTAAACCCGATAAGATTTGCCCCGAAAGGCAACTTACTGTCTGCCTCCGTTGCGGTTAAATGTGTAGATTGTCGGGAGAAATATGTCATGCCAGATATCATGTATAACAATATTCCCTGTGTCCCCCCGGCGCCTGTTACTGGACTGATCCACGGTGGGGAAGTGACTTGTTTTTATCGACCAATGAGAACCACATTGGTACGTGTCTTCTTGTTCAGCGAAGCAGCATGAACGAATCTTGGCGTAGTTAATCAGTGGTCTTGTGATTGTTTTCTGACCCGCGCCGTCCATTATTTTTCAAAATTCATACACGAATGTCTAACGTGATACAAAAGACTACAGTCATGACATACCAGTCTTTCAGTCTTATCGAAATTGGTTATATTTTGTTCTCAAAGAAACCAAGTATGGTTCTGGAAAATCAAACCTAGGATGCTTGCAAAAACTATAAGTGGTACATACAATCAACTTAGGCTAGGGTCGCTTTTCGCTTAAAGGTCTGCAAGGCGCACTGCTGCTGAATTATAAACTGGTATAATATATAACACACACATGATCGAACACTGGTGATTTCGCTTATACAACGGTTTCCAGTAATATGATGGGAAGAAACCGGGCAGATTCCGTGGAAACCCACGACCATCCGCGGGTTGCTGGCAGACCCTCCTGCGTACGGCCGGAGAGGAAGCCAACATAGGCTGGGCTTGAACTCCCAGCGACCACATTGGTGAGAGGCTGCTGGGTCATTGCGCTTCACAAAGCGTGGTAATTCCAATGAATTGGTGAAATACTGCCATAATCAGCCCAAGGTAACATACTTTCTAACCATTGTGCCGAACTGATGCGAAACACGATGACAAAATGAAAACATTTCAAAAGTTTCATAAATGTACAAGAAACAATTTATTTTTCATGTCCCTAGTGAGGAAAGTTCTCAAACAAACGATCAGGGCAATGTTAACGACAGAAGGGTTAATATCCGAGAAAGACTTGGTACAGTTTAACAATTAATTCCGTATCGTCGGGTTATTCCCTTTGAATTAATGATGCAGCTGGACGAGTGTTTGTTATACGTTTCATACGACTAGACCTTGCGCGTCTCTGTGAGGTTTGGCCCTGTACTTTAATATGTTACCCACTGTGGCTAACATTAAAGTACAGGGCCAAGCCACACAGGCGCGTAGGATATACACATGACTGTTCCATAAATACCTCCATTCTTGTTCACATTTGACTGATGTAATTAAGGGCAATGTTCACCTCGAAGAAGTTTTCGCCTGACGTCAAAACAATCAATTTTCACACATATTTCAGGTTTTCCAAAGAGAACTTTAAACCACAAATGGACACTTAAGACTGTAACAGCACTCTATTTACTAATTACAATTTAAAAAATTTCAAGTCTTCCAGCTTGCCGGATAGATCATGACTTTCTACAACCACGATTGTTGGTGGAATGAAAAAAAACCTGGAACCAGGCTTGTAATGTAGCTTGTAATGACTGCTAAGTGACCACAGACAAATATGGAAGAAAAGAAAACCACCTGTACAAGCACACACACACACCCAAGGATATAGTATTCTGTGAGCATATTATGAAACTACATGTATAACAAATTTTATTCACAATGTAGTTCGATATAAAACCAGCAGTACCTGTATCATGTAGGGTCCTGGGATTAGAATGGGAACTCCACATGATTGAGGGAAAATTCAAAAGTGAAAAAAAAATTCCATGTATTTTATTGTCATATGAGGCTATACAATAAAACAGTAAATATCTGAAATGACCAGCTGCAAATCATGGTATGTGTTAAGTCCTATCTGACAGTGCAAAGGACTGGATATGAACTCTCTGCCTCAGTAGCCAGTAAGGGTGAGGTCTACACTCTACTGGACTTCATTTATAATAAAATTGAAGTACACGCGAGTTAGAGCAGTGCATATACACATATACACATAGACAAAGGTTACAGAATGTACCAGAATAATGTAAAGCTGACTCAATACAATATATACATCTTCATCTTATTGTTCAGTGAAACTGAACAAGGAACTTCCGTTACGAAGGAACAACTTCTGCATCACAACAGAATGCCAAGAAATAAATATTACACATATATACCCAACATATTCACATTAAACAACAAAAATTTATTACAGGCAAAAAATTAAAAATAACATATGATACATTATACATATATATCCATCTGTGTCTGTGATGAGGGCAAAAGTTCAAAACTCCATTCAATAAACAATGATGAAGAAAATTTCTAGCATTTCCTAGCAAATACCTATTTGCCACATCAGCAAATCCAACTCTTTACCAATTCAGCTCTGAACTGTATATATTTGTATATATATGCATACATGCAACACCTTGTACCCATTACACAATCCATCACATCCTTTAATCTTACCATTACCTATATGCTTTAACTTGGTGACCATGCTCCAGCTGATTTTCAAGTAACAAGTACAAAAAGGAGAGATCAAACTCATGAAGTTTCATTAACCCATGCACTGAATTCTTTACATCCAAGAGACTGATGTGCACTTGTAGCAGGGATGGTGGAATGTAAAATTCACTTGGTCAAACAATGATATGGACTTATGATATAAAGGAGATTGATAAGGAAAATTACCAAGACTTTTCAGGAGCGGTAACCTTTCAGGGGAGGCAACCACTATATCCTGCTGGGTGACCAATAAACCCCTGTGCACACAAAAAGCTTGTGAATGTGCTTTGGGTTTAATATTGCTCTTAACATTTTTTTTCAGACATTTCTCAAGCTGTCAACTTGCAGGTCAGTCCCAGTGCCAACAGTTTTGTGGTGGCATCTGCCACACAATGAGACAGAATAAAGGTACCTTACCAACCAACATTTATAACTTGTCAACTTGAAGCCTTATTACAACACCCTAATGCCTCAACCTTTAACACATGAAAGCACATCTTCACGTGCAATTTATGTATATTTTTAATTTGATTTTGGAGACAAAATTTTCTGTGCTTCACAAAAAAGTACATTTTTATCAACACTGAATAATGCCTTCAAAATATGCTTGAATGAAAGTCTTGGAAACATGCGAAAAGGTTGAAGAATTACACTAGGAGCAAACAGAAAGTGGAAAACAGAAACATAACTTCAGATATGTATACTGTACATGTATATGTATAAGAGGCGAAACTGTAACATCTATTATATATCAAATACTGCTAAAAATGTTGATCATGCCACTATTACATAATGTTCTAGCACTGAAGGGTTATTTCTTCAAACATACAATATAACTAAACCTAGGAATACGCCCACTTGTACATGCAGGTTTAACCATTTCAATATATGTACAGTGTAAATTCTGAATTACGCAAATAAGCTGCATGGGTAAAGTTCTTTTCAAAAAAACGTTGCCTTAATCCATGTTTGGAAAGGGTCACAATTCCTTAAATACATGGTATGTACGTTGTTGTTTCCCGACAAAATTCATTTTACACCGACTGTATATTAACAGCAAAAAGGGAAAACTTAAAATAATGCATACATGTATGTGTGAGGTCATTATTGTACTGTACATTACATCCATGTTTAACCATGACACAAAAATGAAATATAGTCATATTTCAACAAACATGCACAACATGTGTATTGAACAAATCTGCAGTACAGGTTGCTACATAATCAGTACAAGGGGTAGGGTAGGGGTAGTGGAGTTAGTGGTGGTGGAGGTGGGATGGGGAGCGAGAAAACTTCCACATATCTACATGAGGAAGGAAATTTCCAATAGCTAGACTTTACTGAATGGAGGGAAGGTCAGACAAGCCTTAACAGTTACAAGATTCAGGAGTTTATGGAGTCTTTGTGCTGTTTTAAGACCCATAAATATGCAGGGGGGGAGGCATTTTTGTTATTGGGAATATGTTCATTATTTAAAATGCACAGAGGTTGCCACTTACGATATTTTTGCACCTGCAGTCAATTTCAGACATTTGAAAACTGACATGGCTGGTCGATTCATTTCTAAGTCTGAAAACTTGTTCTCCAGTAGTCTGGTCTTTTTCATGTGATGGAAACAACTGGCTATGTTATGTCACAAAACAGTGTTGTTTTCAACAAGTGTATTCTACACTTACTTATTAATGTCAGTACCACACCCCAATATTGTACATGTAAAGTAGACGTGGGGAAACCACAAAGCTAATAGTCGCCACATCAAGGCTTGACAGGACTTCATACATTACAATTTTAAAACTTCATTAATAGCCATCGTACTTTTGTGAAAGAAGTTAAAAGTGTTCACAAGCTACGTCCAAAGATCCAGAAAATATGCATTCAGAGAGCTTCTGAACATTAAATGAAGAATAACTTTGCACGCACCATGCACCATGGCTTAGCAGATTATGTGGACAGCTTAGCACTGTATCCAACTGAGGTATTAACTTATCACTGGTACACCGTTTCCTCTGGAATCGTGCCCCAGGTCCAAGTTGGACTGACCAGTGTTCGCTTTTAACACCTGAATGTATGTGACCAGGATAACTCAATGACATTGCCATGGCAGCAATAAACAATAGAATACAAAGATTTGGCTCAAATTAATTAAAGTGGGAAAAATTAGCTTTTATTATTATACCAGTAAGGAACATGTTAAGTAACTTATTCCAACCTGTTCAAGCAATGTACTTTTATGTCCATCTTGATGTAAAGCTGAATTTTAAAGCTCTTGTTGTTGTTGTTGCTATCTGTTCAGGACATCTCCAAGCCAGCCTCTTCTTCCAACAAACAGAGAAATTTTGGGATTCTGTTACCTTCTCCCATCTACAACAGCCACACACTTAAACATGAGGAATGATACAAGCAGAGAATTGTTGGGATTCTTTGACCTTCTCCCATCCATAACAAACCAAAAATAGAAACATGAGGTATGATACAAGAAGGGAAATTTGGGGATTCCCTGACCATTTCCCATCTAAAAACAAATCAAAAACAGAAACGTAAGGAATGATACAACAAGAAGAGAAATTTGGGGATTCTGTGACCTTGTCCCATCTATAACAGCCAGAAACACAAACATGAGGAATGGTACAAACAGCTTCATTGCTCATGAGACAGTAATTTAAAGGATTAGTGTCCAGATTTAGTATTTATTCATAATCAGCTCCCCCTGTATACACTGTTATATTGAGATAAAAAATATATTTAAATAGCGCACATTAATCTGAGTAACACAACACATAAAATCGCAAGATAATGTATTATGTATTTTTTTCCTGAACTCTCAGTAGTCTCCGCCGAATGATGTCAAATAAGCACAATCTTTATGAGCTGTCAGAGCTTTGCCATTAAGTTCAGTGTTATATTAGAGCTACAAGAGTGACAACAGGCATCGTCTGAAAACTCAGAATCTGAAATCTGGCCACAGATGTCAGGTTCATAAATCGGAACTTCAACATCGTCCACTATGGGTTCAAATTGATATGGCAGTATATCTGCTTCTGTGTAGCTGGAATCCATCTTGCAAATGATACCATTCTGATACAAATTCCCAGCTTATATAGCCCAACCAACCTTGAGTTTGCTGCCGATGGCGTCACCTGCTCAGCCATATCGTGCGGCGGCTGGAGATCAGCTGGGCAGTAAATCTATTGTTTTGTTAGGTTTAAAGTCATTATTACATTTTTCAGAAGCCCTCCTCGTAATATGCTATGTGAACATGTTATAACCAGTAGCAAAATCTGGACACTAATCCAGCAGTGCTTTATAACATCATACAACATGCAAACTCTAGGAACAGTAATAACGTACCCCCAGTCAAACATGTGCCCACATTCACAAAACTTTGAAGTAAATTTTGCTTCCCTCATAAATGCATCTTAATTCGCTTCCCTCTGTGGTTGGGTGTTTGAGTGTTCTCAAAAAGCTGGCCTGATCATGATTTGAGAGTAATGGGTAGGAAATATTACCAAATTTAAACATTCTTACAAGTTTTTTTTAAATATTTTGCTACATGATCACAACACTCAAAGGCACACTCACAAGCACACCCACCAACAGGCAGATGTAAAATCAACTCAAAGGTGCTACCATTGCACTTGCAAGGGGGAATAATCATGTGTTTGACAAAAAAGCTGATCAAAATATTTTACAGTTAGCTGAAATACTGACTTGAAAATTTTTTTTTATCAAATGAATCATCCGCTACAAAGCATAGCCACAACTTCAACTGCAAAACACTTCATCAGATGCTGTTTTGGACTACACATGGAAGCTCTAACCCACAATATACCATAAAATGATACTGACCTGTTTTGCCATTTCCACCAAATCAACCAGTTTCTTAATGCCCACCCACAACCTGAAAGGAATGAGATTCAATACACACATAGAACACTGGTTAAAGTCTATAAGCAAAATTTACTTGCGAACAAAATCTTATTACTTTAATGACAAAAACTATTTTAAAAAAATCTGATCCACTTAAAATCCTATACTACTTCACTTGACCAACATGTAAAGAAAACAGATTCCCTCAGCAAACGTACTACAGATTCCTCATTGAATAAGTGCAGAGTCATGCCTCAACTTGCAGATCAAAGCAATCACAATCAAAACAGTAATAATTTATTAGTTTGATTGTTATTAAATGTCACCTCAATAATTTTTCACATATAAGACAGCGGGTTGGTTTTATGGGTGGAGGAAACCAAAGTGCCTGGAGGAAACTACAGCAAATTACTGAAATACTTTCAAATATGTGACATACAGATATACACACACTACACTGGTGGATAACATGTGGTCTTCACCAAACAACAGACTCAGCAAACAGCCAAATAAGTGTCAATGACAGCTTGTCCCCAAGGCGCCAATCTACAAATTCCCTGCGCAGGGTTTGAATCCACCTCTTGACAAATCATACCCACTGAAGACTGAGGTGGATCCAAACACATGTAATCTTATTGGACAAACATCTGCTGTCTTCTTCTTGCTTGATGAGCTAGCCAATGATAGTGTGAGTAACCTTAATGTTTGGACCAAAATTAAGATAGCGCAGATGGACATTGAACTTGGTCACCTCTTGCCGGATGTTTTCTTCTGAATCCTGTCCAGCTCAGCTGCTGTGAAGGCTTCAAGACCCTCTAGAGCCGAGATCAACTGTTCGTCTGTACTGATGTTTGACACGTGAACCACAGAGCTGAAATTACTGATCATGCCCATTTCCTGCAGAATGTCTTTCTGACTGGTCGTACCAATCACCAAGAGTTTTCTTCCCTGAGAAGATGTCAGTAAAATAAATAAGGCTTTGAGAAGATAAAACGAAGTTCTGCATGAGTGAAACCCAGTTTGTTTATTTGATAGGTACATGCACTTAAGACAAACACAAAAGCTGATTTTATATGAAGAATATCGGCTTCCTTAGAGCTGGAAACCACACAGAACAAGTATTTAAAACATTTATGAAATGTAGCCCTGAAAATTACTTTCTCATTATTTTATTGTCATTTAATAACATGCTTATGAATTTTTGCACTTATACAATGGCAGTCAGTATTTTGGGTGGATTAAACTGCAGTGCCCGCTGAATGGCAAGCTGCAGATGAATCTCCCACACGTGATGCACAGATACGCGCAGCATATTAACAGAAGACAAGTGGTGTTCAATAAATGTTAGACTGCCAACATGGCCACATGAGCATCATCAACCGCTTACTGTGAAACTGAGGCTAATAACAGAGATAAATAAAAAAGTTAAACACAGCAATTTGTAATTTTATAGCATATTTGCCATAATGAATCACCATGCCTGTTAGTGATCCTCATCATTATATGGGAATTTCCGAGAGAGGTATTAGGTGATAATCCCTGGTAAATGCATGCTTAGTCGCCTCCCCATTCTAGTTCCTAATCAAAGAATTGCTCCATGAGAAACTGACAGAGGAGGATTAACCTACAGACCAGAATAGTCTTGGGTAGGTTGTATCAAAAAATACAACTGAATTCAATAATTACCAATGGTGGGGGCTTCTTCAGCAGAACCAGTAAGCATTGCAACACAAGGTTAGAAAACCTGGGGCCAATTGGCACGTAATCTGTAATGAAAAGCATCAGGTATTTTTGGTCCAAACTTTCTGTGAATAAAACACTACAATTTATTTAGGTTTGGAAGACGGTTGATGGAGAAGTCTGAAACAAAGACCAAGTTCTCTGGCAGTGATTGGCATGGACATACTGTACAGGGCATGTTTATTTCAGACACTGTACTGAGTGAAAAGTTGGATTAAAATATGGAATATGGCAGCAATGTTGGCTTGAAAAAATTATACCTGGCACAATAAACTATAACAACGGCAGAAGAAAGTTTATGAGCAAAAATCATGAAAGTTCTCACCCAGCAATCTCTCAATGTCATCAACGATGACACAGCTGAGTGGGGACTTGTAGGCATCATCAAAGATCTGGCAGAAAAAATGACACCAGTCATGGCAAGTGACATGATAGAAGAGTTCATTACTTCCGTCCTGTTCAAAAGATCTGTAGTTTTTGTGAGCCTTTCTTATTCATAAACCAATCCATCTGTAAAAATTTTATTTCATCAATAAACGTTCATCGATGAATTCTTCAGCATGATTCCAGCCTACAATTTCTCTTGGTCAGGAGCCAATCAGCTTCGGCAACGAAAATGCTTTATCAACAGTGCGTGTCAGGGCCCTCTGGCACTGTGTTATGTAATAATGCATGAGTAATGTAACACTCACTGTGTTATGTGATACAATTTGCTATGTTATGTGATAAAACCAGTCCCCAGCTACTGTACTAAAAATTTTGGCATAATGTAACAACATGCATAACAACAGGTATATGCATTATCCTGTGCTTATTCAAGTGTTTGGGAGTTCTCACAGTGTGTCTCTTATAGTTATTTCAAATAGAACATAAAGTAGTGCCAGATGGAATCCTTAGACCTTCACTAAGTTGTTTTCGCACATTGAAACATACAGGTGTCCCCATCAAAAGCAGTTGTTTTCAGCATTACTTTAATCTCCTATCTCACAGTCGTCTCTTGGTTACAATTACCTCCACTGTTTATTTGTTTGCCTGATTCCACTTTATGTGGTGATATTACATAACACAGAAATTATTATTACATTGGTGGGTATTACATTACTCGCACAGTATTACATAACATGGTGTAACAGGCCCCCAGGAGAAGAAATAGCATGTGCATATATGCACCAGTAAAGTTATGTTATTGCTATAAGTTTTACACTGAATTATGCTCAACAGTTATAAAGCTGTCAAAAATGTGGATGTCGCAGGCCTGAGACTTGACTTCTCAAAGTTCCGTGCATTGATTTGTCCAAAATGTGAGTCAGTGCACTTCATTACATTCAACAATCACATCCGCATATATTACATGCAGATACCCTAAATTGACTAAAATTACATTCATGACTAATTTGCATATTTTTCATAAAATTCTCAGAGATGATTTTAGACAGATATTTTGAGGTTTGTTTGGTAGACAGGATGATACCCTACTGGAAAAGTGTAAGTTTCAACATTAAAAATAATATTTACACTATTTTGGGGACAGAGTTTTACGGTCATTTGGGGTAATTCAAAATTATAATGTTTCGCCACAGAAATAGTGGTATCTTATCATTCACCATTACCTTAATGTAACTCGAAAGCTTTGCATGTACTGCAACCTTGCCTATGGATATAGTCTATAGACATAAACAAAGGCATTACAAACAGACTTACCTTTTTAATGGCCTGGCATTTTGCGGGCTCTGTGAACGCTATCATGTTCTCCGGGGTACACATTTTCACAAATGGGAATTCGGAATTTTCAGCAATTCTGGCAGCCAGGGCTGTTTTTCCACTACATGGGGGACCTGGAAGATGAGGAAATAACACTATTGACTTGAGACAACCATGAACTTCAGCTGCTTTTCTATCATTACGACATCAATCGTCATTCTCCATATGTGCTAATCTCTCAGAAGGAATTGCCGATTGCTGAAAGTGGCATAAAAGATTATGTTGTGTGATGAAACAGTCCCCTTCCTTGGCCTAAAGCCAATGAGTAACTGGCTTGATTGATTGAATTCAAGATATCATGTTCACAAGGACACAAATCCATTACAGGCATGCTGCATTATATGCAGTAACAGAAAGTTATTGATTGGTTTAAAATTATACAATATATCGTGTTCATGGGGGACAAATGTATCAATGAATGGAGACATGGAGAGCATTTCCATATCTGCTCCCAACCTTCATGACTAGGGGCAATACAATTCATTCTTCTCCATCCCTTATTCCTCACATGGCTGATGGTTGTGTGAAGGTCATGTCAAGGTCTTACCCTCAAGAAGCACTGTGACCAGAGGCGTTCGCTCGCTGGCTTTAGCTTGGGCGGCTAGCAGCTCTCCATCCTCCAGCACCCTCTGAACAGGCATCCCCCAGCTGATGATTCCATTAGCAACATAGGACAGGAATTCTTCATTGCTGGTCCCAAATGCCTGACAACAGAGTAAACATGTACTTTCAGTTGAGAGGATAGTCAGTAAAAGACTGTCTGAGTGGGAAAATGGCTGATTGACTGACTGAACAGATATATGTACTGATTTGATTGTTGTTTTAACACCATGTCATGCCTGTAAATAGGTGGCTGACATTTCTAAAAGTCACCATTTGGACAAAGTGCTATGACCATGTTTTCCATGTTATATAGCACTGAACGAAGTTCACTAACAGTTAAATTTATGGATGGAAGAAGAAAAGAGTGCCCCTGGCTAAACCACCAACCTTTGCTGAAAAACTTTTACATGAGTGGCCTACATATATATTCACACCACGCTGGTCGCAGACAAAGTTGTTTCAAGAAACAAAATACTGTGCAAACAGCCACAATAAGAATCACTGACTGCTTGTGATCAATGCTTGATGAATTGTCAGAGCCTGACATTTGTTGCGAACATCGGCTTTAAAATAATGTATTATATTTTTTCATTTTTTGTTTTTGCCCTAACCAGAACTGACCTACATTTTTCCCTGGGTACCTTGTAGCCAACATTGGAATTCAGTCATGTGTTCACAAAGACTTGGTGTTTATGCATTTCGTGTCATTGTACATACAGTGTACATTCTGGAAAGATGTACCTGTGTTGTAAACATGCTTGCGATCAAATCATCCAGAATTTTCTTTACATTAATCTGTAAATATCAGCGACGACATTTCGCAGTCATTTTACTTAT
The DNA here is from genome assembly GCA_016165875.1 of Acanthopleura granulata. Taxonomy (NCBI): domain Eukaryota; kingdom Metazoa; phylum Mollusca; class Polyplacophora; order Chitonida; family Chitonidae; genus Acanthopleura; species Acanthopleura granulata. The sequence continues at coordinate 11,184,712 of JABBOT010000016.1, forward strand.
ATCCACCTGAGAGCACATTTACTCTCCTCTACTCATCAGGATTTTGTGGGATTTGAAGATACTGGCTTTCATGCCATTTGACATGTCAATTTGTACTCCATTTTTCATTATGTAGCACTTTGTGAGCTTGGATGCTATTGTCACCTCATCCGCCCTGAGAAGTTACACCTTCACAGGCAATTGGATATCATCGGGGTACCATACCCACTGCTGTTTTGTCATTTACAGGACTGTCATCCTTCGACTCAAGAATTCCCAAGAAGTGTGGATTCTATATTTATGTGGACTGCATTTGGGAGCCGGAATATTCCATCCAGATTTGGACCTGTCATCAGTAAGAAACTATACATTTTGTAATTATCGGTATTGTTTTGGTATATTATTGTCAGTTGTACTATTTGTATATTTTTTTCAAATACATGTATTGAATTTTTTCAAGTGTCTTCGTGTCTCTTTGTTTGATCTTGTGTAAGGTTTATAGCTGTCTGAAAGTTGAACAAGCCATTTGTTTATCATTTTTCCCCTCTTAGCTGATTAGATGACAAAGATGTCTGACTGAATGGTAGACAGATAGACGATAAGAGTTACTCCCTGTAGGCCATGAGACCTGATTAACCAAGACAAAAAATCATTCACTGAATGGTTGAATGGCACAGACATAATAATTACATTAATATAATACTCACATCCAAAATTAAACTACAATGATAAGTTCTGATGCCAGTATTCAAATGAAACATTCAAATCACTGACTTTTTCTCTAGATTATTATATCTTGAATTTCGCGTATTATATTCTTAAGACGTTATTGTTAACTCACGGGTTTGATGTCATTTTCCAAAGCATTGAGGAAATCCTGCTTTGTGACTAGAAGTTTAGCAGGAGCATCAGGGTCAACTTCCACTTTAGCTGACGCCTGAAAAGTTAGAATGTTCAGTAAGTCTTTAAAGCAAAAGTCTTCACATCTATATACATGAAGAAATGTAACCACAGAAAAATTAGCTGATGTAATTGAAAATCAACCTGACAAAATACTTGCAGGATCATTCTTAATTTTCCTCTAAAGAGCGAAAAAAAACCTGTTAATTTTGTATCATACTGAACTCAAACAGTTCGATTCACATGGTCTCTCATACAATAATTTCTTTACAACCCATACATAGTTTTTTGAAAGTCACATGAAACATAAATACCAACATTCAACAAAACAGACAGTGATTTTCATCACATTTTTGACCAAGGACATTACACATATTTCCATATGCCGTTAAAGTAACTCTTTATCTTTTTCTGTCAAATTTATTATTCAGAAACAGCCCTAATCCTCAACGGTCACCTTAATGAGTCTATTCATGGCGGTGGAGGTGGCTGCTCGAACTAAACCCTCGATTTCTGCACCGCTGAAATTCTTGGTCATGGCTGCCAGTTCGGCTATATTGACATCTGGGGCCAGTTTTTTGTTCTCTCTCATGGTGGCCGTGTGAATGTTCAAGATCTGAACTCTGCCATCTTCATCAGGTAAACCTGCAACAAGTCAGTGAAAAAATTGAAAAATTTAATTGATTGCCAAATTACAAGCATAATGAACACTATTTTAAGTTCTCACACTCTGTTATCCTTGATGAATCTCTATGGGTGGAGAAAACCAGAGTGCCAGGGTTAAACCACTGACCTTTGACAGGTACCTGACAAATCTTTCAGTTTTAGGCAGGGCTTGTGTCTGGGTCTTTCAGGTACAAAGTAGATGTTCTAATGCTTCATACACTGTCCTGCTGTGGATAAGCAGGGGTCTATCAATTATTACAGTTCTATGATCCTATGTTTCATGTTGTCAATTATTACAGTTCTATGATCCTATGTTTCATGTTGTCAATTATTACAGTTCTATGATCCTATGTTTCATGTTGTCAATTATTACAGTTCTATGATCCTATATTTCATGTTATCAATTATTACAGTTCTATGATCCTATGTTTCATGTTGTCAGTTATTACAGTTCTATGATCCTATGTTTCATGTTGTCAATTATTACAGTTCCATGATCTTATCACATATGGCCACTTACTGATCTCCATCTGTACCTCCAACCTGCCTGGCCTGAGAAGTGCCTCATCTATCATGTCTTTCCGATTGGTCATTCCTGGCATTGTGAGAAATTTAGAAAGCGTTTCACATGAAAATTTTTGGTTGACATGTTTTGCTTTAATTTTATCTATTTTATGCAACTGGAGTTAATTTGACTGAAATCGTTGTAATTTTACGATTAAATTTGTTACTCCTTTACTGAACTCCTGAGTTCAGAACTCAGAGCTGGAGTGTCTCAGCAAAATATAGTTCCTAATTTGAGCAGACTTGTTCCCCTTTAGCTACATCACTCACCTATCAGCAGTATGTTATTGAGCTGTTCAACACCATCTATTTTAGCCAGCAGTTGATTGACAACAGTGTCATGGACACCTGTGTTTCCTGCCTGAAATCAACAACAACACACTAAACATTTGATTTTAAATCTTCCAAACTAATACCTATGTGACTTCCTAAAAATTCTCAGCACGTATCCGTAAAGCCACACACACAGGTATGCTACTTATGGTAATTGGCTAAAATTTTGTCCCATGGCTAAAGTTTAATGTGGCTAAAAAGGTGACTGACTGCTCACTGATAGACTCACTTCCACATTATGACCGTTTTGCAAGGCGAAATATTTCCATCAAAGGCTCTTGTTTTCACAAGCTTGCAGTATACATATAAGGCACCAAAAATCGTTTGGGACAAGTTCGTGAGCTAGTTACTACCCATAAACACAACTTCAATTCCCAATTGACGAGACCCTACCCTGCTAGTATATATATATATATTTGTCTGGTGTGCATAGTTAGACACAGATCAGTACATATATCAGCTTTTAGGTAATGTGCAGTGTTTCGGAATTCTTTTAGTTTAAATATCCTTGTGCCAGAGAGTGAGGCAAGGGAGGTGCATCTACTTCTGTGGTGTAATAAGTAGATAGTAAAAACTCCATGGTGAATGTCCATTAAAATCAATATTGTTTGTCGCTTTGTTAATGCCAACCCATGCCTTGTCAGAGTGGGAAATTGGGTGCGTCCTCTGGATGCATCAATAATGAGTTTACTGCGTCCTATTTGATTTACTGTGTCAGAGACACAGGATGCTTACCTAACAACACCATTCACTCATTTGTCATCTTGAGACGTTGACAACGAGAATGTCTTCCCATTGTTCCCTTAATTTCTTGATAAAAACTGCTCGCCAGACATTAAGTTTCTGCCCTGTACTGTACTAGAAAATCTAAGCTTCAGCACTGAAAGTATTATATTGACTTCTGCTTGCACTTTTGGGGTCAAAATTTTCGATGACGTATAGCTATATACACCCAAGATGAACTTACCACAGAGCCTCTGGATTTACAAATAGCATCTATCTCATCAAATATGATGATGTGAAGTCCGCTACTGGAGCCAAGCTGTGGTAAAGAAAACAGGACATACACGTGAAGGAATTGGACAAATGTCAATGAAACACAAGACAAATGAGAAAATAGAACAGCGACAGAGGTGTAAATTGCTGTTTCTGAAATAAAAACAGAGTATTACAAGTAAAAGAATAACAAATTGACAATCATTTGACCACTGTACACACTAATAAACAATTTCAGATTTCACAACTTAATGTGATCTTAAAAGTCTTAATTTTTGCAATTCAGTTTCTACAGGACTTTAAATCTCTGATTATCACATGTGTCAATGTCTTCATTTACAATTCACTCATAATATATTTACATGCCTAAATAAGTAGCATATTAAATTCTGGAAGAGGTTAACATCTTACTGACAATAACAAATGACACACATATATCTAATATCCTGCCGCATTCAAGGGGAGTCACCCTGGGGAATAAGGGGAATAACTCACTCTTTTTTCTTCCTCTTCTGCCTCAGCAAACAATTGTCTAATGTTTGCCTCAGATTCGCCCACATATTTGTTCAAAATCTGGGGGCCATTTATAATCTTTGGTTCTCTGGCATTCAACATCTTACCGATTTGCCTGCAAGAGGAAAATATAAGCTGAATTACACTGAAAGGTCTAAAATAGTATTGAAAACTTTTTGTATTAATTTGATTCGTGTTTTTTGCTGTACTCAAGAATATTTCACTTATATGATAGGGACCAGCATTATGGTGGGAGGAATCCAAGCAGAGCCCAAGGGAAACCCGCAACCATCTGCAAGTTGCTGGTAATCCTTTGCGCAAACAGCCGGAGAGGAAGACAGCATGAGCTCAACTAGAAGTTACAGACAGGCTCCTGGGACACACTAACCCCCTTGACCATGGGCACCTCTGTAATATTTTAGGTAAATTTATTTTAAGAATCTACGGATGCCACGAGGCCACTTTCACAAAACTTTGAAGTCATTTCTTTTACAACTTTTCTCACAGTGAATTATATGAGTTGGTTTCAGTTACAGAGACAAGACGATCTTAATGAAATTTTACTGGGTACAAAATTGCTACCTGTTTTTTTGTATGTCACCCCACACCCCACACCCTTTCGTCTCTCACAAGCTTAAATAATTACCCCTTGTCCATGTCACAAAGGTGGTGGAAAAAGAGTTAATGTCATTATTTGAAAGTGAAAGGCGAATTTTTCTGAATAAGAAATCATCACATTGCTTCCTACCTACCTGGCCATGAGTGTTTTCCCTGTACCAGGAGGACCATACAGCAAAATACCTCGCACATGCTTCATACCTGTGGATGAAAAATAAGTATCATCAATCATGATAAACACAATATATGCTGAATTCTGCAATAAAATATCACAAATATTGCTCACAAACTTCATTCTCAATTTTCAATTAGTTCCTGTGTTTTTCCCCCAAACACATGGTTAGAACACATGATGTGTAGGTACAATCCCACCCTTTGACCAGTTTGATCTGTAGACTCCCCTGTTCTCACTGTTCTTGAGGGTTTGGTGTCAGACAGCCAGTGGTTAGCAAGTCTAACATTCACTGAAGACCACCATCTATGTCACATGTGAGGAAGGTTATCAGTAACTTGTCCAAGGTCAATGGTATAGACTGGGCATTACTATTTCCTCCACTCATTAAAAGGGGTTGCATGTTGTAAATAACAACCCTATAGCATGGCATTAAACAGCATTCAAATAAGTAAATAAGGTGGGAAAGTTCCTAAAGGTCTCAAGTTCATTTCACGGTTTCAAATCCAAATGAATTTAAAAGGCAACCTTGTGAAAAAGTATTTACTAGGGGCTTTAAGCCATTCACAGGAAAATTTCACCTACTGTGTGTGATGATAGTCAAAGAAAAAAAGCAGTAACAAGAAACCTTCACACTTTGCCAAGAAAAGGATTTGCAGAAGCTCAGTTTTAGATGGAGTTACAGATGGTGAGTTTTAAATGGAGTTAGAGACAGAGTCTGAACAAACAAACTGATTGGTCTCAGGCCAGTGAGACTCAACCTTAGCCACACCTACCCAGCTGCTCAATGACCTCTGCGGGGAAGACTCGCGAGGCAAATGCTCTTCTGAAGATAGCAGAGAACTCCTTGTCCAGGCCTCCGATGCCCATCTGGTTGAAGTCCCAGTCAGGGTTGATTATTGAGGTGCGGGCCGTGGCTCTGGTGAAGACAGGGGAAAGAGATTTCAAGCTATGAACAGTAACAAACAATTTGGCGAACAGATCAATAAGCAAAAATGCATGCATTTAGAAAAACAGAACGAAGTCACACAGCTAAAATCAGATGACAACTTTGTGGGTTTAAATGATAAGTGTTAGATTCAAATGGGTAAAGGAGGGAATTCCATCATTTTAGCTGCCACAACCTTCCGCATAATTCTCTCTGTCACTTGGACAGTCACATATTGGACAGTCTCCTTTAAAGTTATTCCATTTATTAAACGAGGAGTGTGATTGCATGACGCCATGGACATTTTACAGGATGGCACAACAATTGTCAGCTTGAGGTTGTTTTCTCATGAGTATAATAATTCTTTAAATCTTTTCCACACAAGAAAGTCATACTTGAACCGTACAGTTTTAGAGAGGCTCAACATTTCCTAAGAACAGCCCAGTGGCCAGCCACTAGCCACAATATATCTGTTGAAGGATGGTGGAACACTACAAAAAATGTACTAGACCGCTGTTCAGCGCAAACTCCTTGAGAAATACATGTAAGCACGAATGTGTCCATCGACTTCATTTACATTTCAGTTTAATATATTGCCTTTTCCCCACCCGTGCACTCACCCTTTCGCCTTGCCTGTGAGGTTCAGAGGAGAATTTTCAGCTTTCTCAAAGATAATTGCAGAATTCCCGGTTAACAAACCTATTTGCACCTACAGCATCAAAGAAACCAAAAATAAACTGCTCATCTGTTTGGTTTTCTAAATGACTTTGTGTATCAACAAATTTTAAGAAATACTATAATAATTTCTGACTTCATTTAAGTTTTGTTTTCTTACTCCAGTTTCTTTAAATTTAATGTCACTTTGAAGGTTATTTGTAGTAGACTAGTTTGCCATGCATACATAGAATGATCACTAATGCTGCCTCATTAAAGTTGCCATATCAGGGACACCTGATACAATCAGACTTTTGGACAGGACACAAGCTATTAGTGTCAATAGGTTCTCTCTTTACCTTTCTGGCCTTAGCACTTGTCCCTCCTTTGGTGTTTGTGAAATCAACCGCTATGGAAAAAAAACCCCAATTTCAATTAAGTACTTTAATGCAAATTTTTGCTATGAATACTGTTTAATACAGATTTCAGTAGTGAATATAATAGTTAAATTTAATTTTGATTTCTTTAAAGTCAAATCAGTTTTTCAGTTCTATGTTTCCTAAAACAACACACCTTCAATTTCCTTCACAGTCAACAGGAGCATTTTCTTATCCTGAAAACTGAAGGCCACCGGCTGCCCCACAGTGAACGCCATGTTGGGGAAGCTCATGATGAACTCAGAGGCCATCTTGTCAGAGTCATATGGTTCTGTTGTAGTGCTGGAAACACAAACAAAACACAAGACGAAATCAGTACAGTTGTTATAGATAATTTGCATCAAGTAAAGTCATCAATTAATTATTTATTCGATTGGTACCTTACGCCATACTCAAGAGCATTTCATTTACACCACTGTGGTCAGCACTATGGTAGGAGGAAACTGAACAGAGCTCTGGGGTAATCCAAGATCATCTGGCAGACATTCCCACATAATGTCCTCAAGTTGTTAATGTTGCCAGGGTGTGCGTTAGTGTTAATGACAGGAAAATTTGGATGAGATAATCTGCTTAAAGTCCTCATAACATAATACACAATACTCCAGTTACCGAGGTCACAGTGCAGGCAGAAGTGTAGTCACTCAAATGGGGCAACCAAATGGGCACCCAAGTTCACCCAAAAGTCACATGCACACAAATCAGAAGGACTTTCAAAAGTGTGCATATCTGATGATGAAAATGTGTGATTTTATATCACAAATCAAATCTTTGTCAGTAAAAGGCATACTAGTAATTCACATTATCTATAGTTTAACATTTTATAAATTAAAAGGGGGTTAGCTCACTAGTGCTGCATAATGAGATGTTGTCTCTCACTAATGCGATCGCTGTGAGTCTAAGCACAGCTCATGCTAGTTTCCTCTCCAGCTGTACGTGGGAAGGTCCGCCAGAAACCTGCAGATGGTCGTGGGTTTCCCCCAGGGACTGCCTAGTTTTCTAGCATCATCATGCTGGCTCCAGATTACAAGTGAAATATTCTTGAGAATGGCAAAGAATGCTGATCAAATAAATAAATAAAATAATTATTTCAATGCAAATTATGGGATCCAAAAGGTGGCCAAATTACTAGGTAGAACAAGAAGTCTATCCTTCTTCTTTTTCATTTCGTATGTTTCATCTGTGAAAAATTAAGCCAGGCCATGAGGAATAACTTTTAAAAAGGCTAGATTAGAGACAGCAACTTTCTTGCTCAGGTGTCAATCAGGTGTGAGATGTACGATCCACTAAGGCCAGTCTCTAGCTCACCTTTTCTTCTGCAGGAAATCTGCCTCCAGCACGATGGAGCCGATACACTGTGTCTTGCGGTCAAACTGGTATGGCTGGATATCAATTGGCTGAGCCAGGGTCACAGTCGTCCATTTCCTCTGCAAAAATGGTTTAAGGACATTTTTAAGAAATTTCACATTTAAAGCTAAAAGAGTGTTCTGAGCAAAACAATGATCTTTAGCAAATTACTGGTAATCTTTCCCACAAGTGACATATAGATTACTTGTGGAAAATAAGTGGTCTTCAACAAACTTTAGGCTGCATAAATGGTCACACAGTTATTGTTGACCGCTTATTGTCAACAGTGAACTATGACAGTGAGGGATTCTAAGTAGCAAGTCAGGACCTTTAACCACTCAGCCATGTAGAATCTGGATTTAAACCACACAGTGGCTTGGTGGGAGAACGCATTGCACCGCTTGATCAGCGAGGAACCCGTTATGTGTAGCGCCATGGTGTTTAGAAGTATTATACTTCAGGAATGTACCACACAGTTAATTACTTCGCTTGAGTACATTTGTGTGTGAATAACATTTTATAAAGTACACTGTCTGACTTAGGTCAAAGACTGTTGTATTGGAAAAACTGATTAACTTTCTGACAGAGCTGAACTGAATATCATAATCTGATTTTTATTACAACAAATCTAGTGACCCTCTAGTTCCAAATGATTATTTCGTGCGGATCAAAGGCAGCAATATAAGCTGACGACCTCTCCTGGTTCACTGACTCGGATATTAATTACTCCTAGCTAAGTATTCATAAGCTTCATCCATATTCAAGCAAAAGCCATCGGTTACAAGCTATTCTCTGTTTGCCGCTGCCACTGACTCAGTTTTCATTTGTCTGTGTTTCATGCACCTTTGTGCTTCGCAAGGAACCAGAGGTGATAAATAACACTGGGCAAATGCTGATTTTAGCCGATTTCTAATGTTTAATGAACTGCAGGTCACAGAAACTGAAGGCTGGAGAAATTCGGATTACTTTTCCAGAAAAATTATTTTCCTAAAAGCTTGATTTTTCATTTCTTATGGCAAAGTCTTATTCAAGGCCTATCTTGACTAGGTAAAATTTGATTAGTTTTCACCTCTAGTAGTCGAGAAACATGTGCAAAGACAGTGTTGCTGATTGGTTCAGAGCTGCTGATATCACTGCAAACCTACAAATAAATCTGGACTACTTCTATGAACCTTGTTAAATGGAAGTGAACTCTAACTGCTAAACTCCAGGATTATAGCTGATTTTGCCTTTACCTACCTACATAAAACTGCACTCACCTGTACCAGGCTGAAGCCTACTGTCCCTGGCTTTACTCCAATATCATCTCTTAAGGTGAACACGTAACGATGGCCAGGTGAGGTAGACATCAAAGCATGCCTACAAGGGAGATAATTCACTGGTTATTCAAAAAACTTCCCGGGTATAAGAGCTTCTCCAACAAATCAAGAGCGGTACAAGAAATGGAATGCTGGTGGCCTGGTGCAAGTGAGCTAGTGCTGAACTAATAGCTTGCCACAAAGAAGCTTTAACATGGCCTTTACATTACCGTTTATTCTTTTAGCTGACACAAGGAGTGTAAAACCAATCTTGATTGTTTTTTTTCACGCCCTGAAGAGTAGAAACTTACGGTGTTCTTTCTGGATCTATATCAGCACGACTGACAATGGCACAGTTTGAGAGCGATAATTCATCCGAAGGACATTTGGCTGCCTTCAACGTAATCTAAAAGAAGAAAAACGATCAAACGGAAATGACAATCAATGAAATATTGTTCATTACTGTTTTTCTTTAAGGCATTTGTACAGGCTCAAAACAAGTTTTGTTATCTTACTAAATAGGATATACTGAAAAATTTTTAAAAAACTTTTTATCAGATTTGATGATTTCTTTGTTCATTATAAACAGAAATCTAACAAATGAATGTGCATGTTTAATTTCATAAAGCGATTTAGGTACTGTGTTATTTCACAGTTTTAAGCAGATAACATAACAATGAATAATGATCACTCAGTACATACACATGTAAATGTACTTACAAACATTACTATATTTTATTAATTTATTTATTTATTAGATTAGTGCTTTACACAGTACTTTACATGTTGACTGCCCAAAACGTGATATCTCGTAGTAAGGGGTGTCCCACATTTTGCCAAGTATGAGTGAACTCATATCAAATCATGACTTGGTAAAAGGCTTGGAGAAAGGTCCTGGTGTGTGTTGTTGGCATGATTTATACACTATGTAGTTTACTGGTGATGAAAATAAACAAAAATCAAAAATATAAGAGAAAACCAATCCAACTGGGCTTTACTTTTCACATAATAAGTGTATCGGAAATTAGTCACGTGACAGCCCCACTGTTTTGAAGTAGCCCATTCATGGCCATGTAAAGTAACTGGAAAATATTATAAAAACCACGACAAATTCTTTATCTGTGAATACCACTGTCCATAAGTCAAGGTATTAGGTGAATTTTATACCAAACAAAGACGGAAGGATTACCCATGGATACAAGTTATCTCTTAGACTGGCAGTATCACATGCACTATCAATTACATATGCCAGCTACGACTTATCTCATACCCAATGTGCTACAAGATAACTCGTGTCTGGCATACGAGGTCATTTGCTTCTATCACACCATAGCACAGGAATTTCCCTCCCTCTGGTTACTTGTTACACCGAATTCACTTTGAGGAAATTGAATAATAGGCCAGGAACTAATATAATCCACACCTGGTTTATGGGTGTGGTCAGCAGTCAACGTGTTAAAAATGCTTCACTTATGGAACGGTGGAAAGCACTAGCCAGGCAGAGCCCAGGGGAAACCCAAGATCATCCCGGGGTTGCAGACAGACCTTCCCTTATATGACTGGAATATTCTTGAGTACGCCATAAAACCCCAATCAAACAAATAAATAAATCATATGACTGGAAAGTAAACCAGCATATTCTGAACTTTAACTCACAGTGACCACAGTGGTGAGAGGCACTAGAGGTAATTACGCTGCACTAGCACACTAATGCCTCAGACACAGAGGGCCCCACAAACACATACATACATGTACATGTAAATACAGAACATGTACATTGCAGCATGTGTTTTATCAAATGAGCAGGTAATTCTTCATCTGGGATGCAATACTTAAATACAACTACATGTAATGCAAATTGGAAGCCAATCCAAGATTTTCCATTTCGAGCTGCAGCATTAAGCCTATGAGTTTATGTGCTGCCACTTTATAGTGTTATCTTATAGACTGCTGGCACCACAATTGATCAGATGGTGGAATTTCGCTGGGTCACCAAAAACCATTACATTAATGAAGTCTGGGAAGCCTGCAGAACAGTGATAGATAAATCCATTTTTCCACAGGGTCATAATTAGTTCTACACAAGCAGATATTCTGCTTAAATGTGAGTTTTCTGGCAAAAAGTATGAACAGCAAGGCCCCACATTCTCATAGAACACATGTCGCCGTACGCTTGAAAATGTCTTCTATATGTACATGACACAGGTACAGTAATTGGTATGCAGGGCAACTCAACTCCCATCAACTCTTACTGAGGCCTTCCAAAGGATTTCTTTGTTTCTTTTGGTAAGCTGTTGTAACTGGTCACTATCAGAAAAAATATGGTAGATCAGCAGAGAATTTTCTTCTAATAATTCTGGCTAATGAAAACTATAGGGATTTGAAAGAATTTAACATTAAAGTGAAAGACAGTGCAAAGTTAACTTTGCCACAAAGGTTGGACAATATATGTTCATTTTGGTAAAGTGTTTTTTCTAACAGCTACTACGACGGTGGAAATTTGACTAGCATAAAACGCCAGCCATTCTGTGTAGGCTGTGACATCACTGTTCCAAACACAGAATGTTCTTGTCACCTGAGACTGTAGTAAGCTGCTAGGGTTGTGCTTGAAACTTAAAGAATATATACATGTAAATTTATAACAAGAAAGTAAACAAGAAACTTACTCTCACCACAACATAATGGTCTGGACATACTCTGCAGTGTTGTTCACACATATACTTGTTATAAATAAATATAAGTTTTATAAGTTAAAACAGTGTGCTGTCCCTATATTATTACACGTCACATTAACAGTCAACCCAGAACATTTACATCACAGCTTATGAACAGCTGATATCTCCTAGCTCTCTGACAAGGTCAATCCCTCACAAACATGAAAGCATGGGCGCCTTCAGATCCTCAGTTAGCAACACAATATTCCACACATCAAACAAGGAAAACTCACCAACGAATAAATACAAATTCAAACAGGTTTTTGCATTTAAGAGAGAATTTTGTGATCTTTTAAATGAACAGTGCCTCAGTCAGAAGCTGAATTTCACTTCAAGAAAAAAGTAACAGAAAATAATGCTTTTTTTTTTTAAACATTCTACATAGAAACTTTCAAGTCTATCAATCTAGTAATGCCTAGTGAACATATTTGTAGTGATGGCATCCACTGGTTGTACAGAGACTGTCAAAGTTGCCAAATGGTCATATAACTTCAAGATTTCAAGACTGAAGACAACTAACAGCAACTTTTTCTCACAGGTTTTTTTTTTATAGCAGCCACAATCTTTCCACTGTTACTATTTGGGATGAAGTGTCATGAGTGAAAATGAGTAGTGATTGGCTGGAGCCCTTGCCATATGAAGACTGATGGTCATGCATGATTACAATGTGACTACACTCCTTAGTTGGCGATAGTGTCAGAAAACTACCACTAGGTACAATGTACATGTAGATTCTAGTTAAATCGCGTTATTTGGCACAGGATACTTATGACCCCAAGTAACAGTCACTTCACACTGAACTGGATCTTAAGCTTTCGTGCACAGCAAGCCAAAGAGACTTTTCTTGCACTGAATTCAGCCCATGCTTATGCACACGATCTGACAATATGCACACGATCTGGCAATAAGCTCACTGGCATGGAAGCTGCATGTACACAGCAATTATACATCACACAACAGGTTCAACATTCAGTAATCAGAGGTTTTGGAATTTGTGGTCAGCAGATTTCACTTCAAATGTGGATTCACTAAAGCCCAAAGTCCACACAGTTTCAACAGACAGTCAGTATCAATGATGATTTCACTTCAAGTGTAGACTCACTAAGCCCAAAGCCCACAAAGTACCCAGAGACTGTCAGTATAAATGATGCTTTTACAAAGGAAGTTGGAAAACTGATATTTTCATTCTTTGAGAACATGCATTATTTTCTAAGCAAACCTAGCAAACCCATGATGCAATATTCTGCTGTTCTTCATCATTGGGTGCAACAAGAAAAAACAGGGCGGGTGGGATGGGAACTTTTCCTTTCCTAATTTGACTGATGGTTGGGATTTTAAGGAAATTAATATTACAACAATAATAATGAAGATCATTTTCCATACTCACTATAATCACAAATATTACATGCACATTTGCACTTGGTTTATAAGAAATGATAACAATGGTAGCAGTGAATCACTTTCACCAAGTGTGACCATGTCCTGTTCTGGATGGTTTGGGCAGATTAAGCCAGGTGGTTAGCGGTCTCTCAGGAAAAGTCTGATGCTTTCCTTCATCCAATAAACCGGAATTGTGAATGAAATATTCTTGAATATAGAGTAAAACACTGGTCAATGAAATACAGTCATCCTTGGTTATAGTGCCTGTTTGGGAACCAATGCCTTGTTGGCAGTATAACCAGTTTGGTTACACATAAAGAGGAGTTATATACATGTACAGGATGTACATTCCAAAATGAGATGCTTCTCTAAGGTGTAATTTTCACCTTTACATTAGGCAAAGATGCATGTGGCCAACATCTGCCATTTCTACAGTACCTTGTTGGCTAGCATTATGCATAAAAGAGACCAAAGACTTCCGGGGCCTAGCAGCAGACCTAAAGACGTCCAGTTTATTTATTTATTTGATTGGTGTTTTGCTTTGTACTCAAAAATATTTCATTTATACAAAGGCAGCCAGCAATATGGTGGAAGGAAACCAGGCCTCTGCGTCATTGACCTAATTAATAGTTGCACTTGATGCTGCAGAGAGAGACATCGCTGTCGGTGTAACCAGGGTAAAACCAGTGTTATATGTACTGTTTGTTCAGAAAAGGGGCCCAGCAGGTGGCAATGAGTCAGGGTGGTGGGAGCTTATGGAGAAATGCATCAGGGATTTTTGTAAGCAGGCGTTAAACGAGGGTGGTGCTATAAAGCCAGGGTTGGTAAAGCCAGGGATGACTGTAAATGCTTCCCCTTGTGATCACTTGTACATGTATGAAAGGAACATTCCCAAGACCCATAGACCACAGCATTAGGATTTATGGTGATTATTGCTGTACTGAAGAGTGGAGGAAACCCGAGTGTGCTGAGTGAACCACCAACCTCTGGCGAGTGGAGGAAACCCGAGTGTGTTGAGTGAACCACCAACCTCTGGCGAGTGGAGGAAACCCGAGTGTCCTGTGTGAACCACCGACATTTGGCGAGTGGAGGAAATCCTGCAGTGCTGAGTGAACGACAAACTTCTGGCAAGTGGAGGAAATCCGAGTATGCTGAGTGAACCACCAACTTCTGGTGAGTGGAGGAAACCCGAGTGTGCTGAGTGAACCACCAACATCTGGCAAGTGGAGGAAATCCTGCAGTGCTGAGTGAACGACAAACCTCTAGCAAGTGGAGGAAATCTGAGTGTGCTGAGTGAACGACCAACCTCTGGCGAGTGGAGGAAACCCAAGTGTGCTGAGTGAACGACCAACCTCTGGCGAGTGGAAGAAACACGAGTCTGCTGAGTGAATCACCAACCTCTGGCGAGTGGAAGAAACACGAGTCTGCTGAGTGAATCACCAACCTCTGGCAAATGGAGGAAACCTGAATGTGCTGAGTACAGCGTAAAACCTCTTGACTTAAAGCCACAGCCAAAACAGCAACAGCTGGAATCAATAAGCATCCTCATTGGTCAAGGGCATGATGGTAACCGTGAACCTGAGCTTTTTACTGTCTGAGCCAGTAAGGCCATATGACAGAATATTTCTGACTGCACACATGTATAGATCCGAAAGATCTGACCGCACATCGACTGGCTTGAAGGTAGCACCAACAATCACACTTGAAAACTGGGTGCATAAAAGTCTTCTGTACACTAAGTCGTGTCCAGGTTCTTGATGAAAATCAATGACCAACTGTTGAGAAAATCCACTGTGAGAATCTGTACAGCTACATAAAGGCAGAGTTAGATCATTTTGGACAAGACCTGGAGCACGTCCATTCCCCAGATGTATCAATATTCAATAATCAGGAGACAGAATTACAGAAATGACCACTGATATTCATCAATATTCAATAACAATCAGGCCTATCACAGAGCCAGTCAGAGATACAGAGATGTGTACTATCCCAAGACACAGGTCGAATACATCAGTTGTATTGTAAGTGAACAGGAGCACTCTGAGTACATGTACTGCTTCCTGTACATGAACAGAACTGCATATGTACTCATGGAGATCAGACTCTTCATATGCGTAATGAGCTCTTGCTGACCACTGACAAGGAAGTTATTCTTGAAATTTTCTACATGTCCACCTTCACAGACTGGAAATGAATTAATTTCACTGACCAAATACTTTTGCAGATGACAATGAAATTTCATACATGAAGGAGTACTTGTGAAGAGAAACTTAAATGTATGCGTACATACATACACTTCCTATCCTTCGTAGATGTAAATGTCTAAGCAGATGTACGTGTGTGAGCATCCTATCCTTCTTACTTGTACGTGCGTGCACTTCCTATCCTTCTTACATGTACGTGCGTGCACTTCCTATGCTTCTTACATGTACGTGCGTGTGCGTGCACTTCCTATCCTTCTAACATGTACGTGCGTGCACTTCCTATGCTTCTTACATGTACGTGCGTGCACTTCCTATCCTTCTTACATGTACGTGCGTGCACTTCCTATGCTTCTTACATGTACGTGTGTGCACTTCCTATCCCTCTTACATGTATGTGCGTGCACTTCCTATCCCTCTTACATGTACGTGCGTGCACTTCCTGTGATTCTTACATGTACGTGCGTGCACTTCCTATCCTTCTTACATGTACGTGCGTGCACTTCCTATGCTTCTTACATGTACGTGCGTGCACTTCCTATCCTTCTTACATGTACGTGCGTGCACTTCCTATCCTTCTTACATGTACGTGCGTGCACTTCCTGTGATTCTTACATGTACGTGCGTGCACTTCCTATCCTTCTAACATGTACGTGCGTGCACTTCCTGTGCTTCTTACATGTACGTGCGTGCACTTCCTATCCTTCTAACATGTACGTGCGTGCACTTCCTGTGCTTCTTACATGTACGTGCGTGCACTTCCTATCCTTCTAACATGTACGTGCGTGCACTTCCTGTGCTTCTTACATGTACGTGCGTGCACTTCCTATCCTTCTAACATGTACGTGCGTGCACTTCCTGTGATTCTTACATGTACGTGCGTGCACTTCCTATCCTTCTAACATGTACGTGCGTGCACTTCCTATGCTTCTTACATGTACGTGCGTGCACTTCCTATCCTTCTTACATGTACGTGGGTGCACTTCCTATGCTTCTTACATGTCCGTGCGTGCACTTCCTATCCTTCTTACATGTACGTGCGTGCACTTCCTATGCTTCTTACATGTACGTGCGTGCACTTCCTATCCTTCTAACATGTACGTGCGTGCACTTCCTATCCTTCTTACATGTACGTGCGTGCACTTCCTGTGCTTCTTACATGTACGTGCGTGCACTTCCTATCCCTCTTACATGTACGTGCGTGCACTTCTAATGCTTCTTACATGTACGTGCGTGCACTTCCTATCCTTCTTACATGTACGTGCGTGCACTTCCTGTGCTTCTTACATGTATGTGCGTGCACTTCCTATCCTTCTAACATGTACATGCGTGCACTTCCTATGCTTCTTACATGTACGTGCGTGCACTTCCTATCCCTCTTACATGTACGTGCGTGCACTTCCTATGCTTCTTACATGTCCGTGCGTGCACTTCCTATCCTTCTTACATGTACGTGTGTGCACTTCCTATGCTTCTTACATGTACGTGCGTGCACTTCCTATCCCTCTTACATGTACGTGCGTGCACTTCCTATGCTTCTTACATGTACGTGCGTGCACTTCCTATGCTTCTTACATGTACGTGCGTGCACTTCCTATCCTTCTTACATGTACGTGCGTGCACTTCCTGTGATTCTTACATTTACATGCGTGCACTTCCTATCCTTCTTACATGTATGCACGCTTCCTATTCTTCTTAAATGTGCATATGTACGCTTTCTATCCTTCCTACATGCAAATGTGTAAGATTCCTATCTTTCTTTACATGTACATGCATGGGAAGGTCTGCGAGCAACTTCTGGATGGTCGTGAGTTCACCCTGGTTATGCCCGGTTTTCTCCCACCGTAATGATGGCTGCTGTTGTATTAGTGAAATATGTTCAAGTGAGTATGGCATAAAACACCAATCAAATATTATAAATAAATAAATACACAAACATACATGCCAGATAACTAATGAGCAGCTGGTTGGACAGAAATACATGTACCTCTTATACTATGTATATGTTGTTCGTAGTTTGAAAATCACTGTACAGAAGAAATGGTGGGTTTTCCTTACTGATTGTCACCATGATTCACACCTATCAATGAGCACTTCCTGATGAGCACTGATGAACAACATCCATTAAGGGGACATACATCATTGAAACACATCAAAAATTATACACCACCTCCAGATGATTTATCCAGAATTCATATAAATGTACATATAGTATTACATGTGACTTATGTTTCAAAACAGTCATGTTTGGATTTGATCACACAATCCTTCATATTACATGTCTTGGTATTCAGAGATGACAGCAGAGGGCTGTTAAAAATCAGGAAATGCACAATGTATGCGGGCAAAATTTAGCACTCTGGTTATCTCCATATACAAATGAGGCTGCCATCATAAAAGTGAAATTATAATGAGTGTGGCATTACCCAATGAAATGAAGACCAAAATATTCCAGTCTAATCCATGTAGATCTATATACATCATAACATGTAGTATATCTCACAGGTAAATTACAGCTTATTTTTTATTCATCATACTGGTGATGCAGCAGAAGTTATTAAGTGTCTACAGACCACAACCTTGCTGCTGTGTTCTAATTCACAAGTACATGGTTAGACATGCCCAAGCTCATCCCATTTTACTGCACTTCGGTAAAATCAATAACCTGAAATCAGCCTACACAATGACCTGACTTAGTATCCACAGCAATTCTATCACACTGGGCTGCTGCCTGCTTTTAATGACATTGCCAAATACTAGCAGTGTTAGAACTGAGCGAATCTTAAAAGTAAAAGATGCATGGTTGTGAACAGACACCTCCATGTGTCACTCTGTTCTGACGTATGGAAATACATGCATGAAAGTAACAGAGATATATGTGATAGACATGTACATACATGTGTATGCACATGTACGTCTCTGTTGTGACAGCAGTCTTATTTTACACTAAAGCGCTGTGGTTGTAGCTAGAATAGAAGCCTAGAGGTCTCCTCCTGATATTGTTAAAAAAAACCCAAAACATGGAACGAATTCTTGTGGCTTTTACTTATTCATAGACTATGATGTAAAAACTATTAAACATTGTTAGCAAGTCAATGTCTCTACTGTACAGGGTTGGCTGAGTCAATGAAATCCTCTTGTCGCAGATTTTTGTTGATCTATACAAAAAAAAATGGAACTGTACGTTTCTTGTGGCTTCTCCTTATTCATAGACTATAACACAAAACCTAACATCATCATTAAGTCAATGTCAGTATTGTACAAGGTTGGACAAGTCAATGGACCATTTTCGTGTTTGAAATAAAACATATGTAATCTGACTACACGTAGAGACCTACTGCACTTTAAGAGTGAGATCATCTTAGATTGGCAAGTCATGTAGTTTGAAACTTCGTCATATTCTGGGGAGCGTCTGGAGGTGATAATTAATTTAGGTCAATAACATAAGGGACCTCGGTCCTGATTCACTTAGCTTAAGACTGCTCTGAAATTACTCTAAATTTTGTTCATTCAAGAAGGCTCCAAACAAAAGCAGTGCTATATTAAAAAACCTGATGCAGATCTCTGCCCTTGTCAAAAAAGTCTTGTGAGTACAATATGTTACTGCTGTGGTGATGTATTTGACGAAAACAGTTTGGTACTACATGCCTTAACAGCCATTGCAACTCCATCAGACTTTGCATGGGACACATCCCGATGTTGGTTTTCTCCCCCTTTTAATTGCACAAAATCAGCTAAACCTAAAAGCAATATAAATCATGATGTCCAGCACTACGACACTTCAATGACATTTGTGTGTGACTTTTCCACTTTCTCTCAATAATGCTTCCTGTTGTTTCACACATCGCACATATCTGAAGCCATGGTGTAGTCCCTATCTACATTTTATATTCTCATATTTACTTGTTTCCTGTTATACATGCCATAGCAAGGGTGTTTTTTTTACTGATACAAGTCATGTTTACCGCACATGTAGTTATCTGCTATAAATGGTGTAGAGTACATGCACATGCAGATAAACACAGGGCTAACTGCAGCTGTGCATGCCAATATTTATTACATGAAATTATCTTTAAGTGTAACTCTGAAAATCCACATGGCATATAATAATAACAAGGAAGGCTGGGTGTCCAGGCCTTCGCACTACAAGTACTGTACAGACTACAGTACATAGTGGGCAGAGGTGCAAAGCTGTATGTACATGTATGCGCTTTTTGATTTGAGGACGATCGTGTGCAAGCCTGTATCAACATTTCCGAATTGATGATCACCTACTTGTTGCGACTGAAAGCCACAGAGTCGATGAACTGTCAAGGTGTCACACAAAACAACGCAAAGATGTGAAAGTTGTGAATGTGTCAACGACATTATGATACAATTCGGCTTACCCTAGTCGCCATCTTGGTTTGATCGGAACCCTCCTACAAATTCCTTCCGTGGGCGGAAATTTCCTGCACTTGGGCCTGCACTGTATCTGTAACCTTCTCTACGGACGCTACAATCGGTGTAAATTTACACCTGCTCTTGCTAACGACCTGTTGATCACACCATTTCAGCCACAGCTTTCATGTTACGATGTAGGATTAAAAAGCCGACACGCTGGCCCAAAGTGACGTAGTTGCGGAGGGGGAGTTCCCGCTGACTCACGCGCTCTTGCTGCATATACATGTCAGAAAGTAGGTCAAGTTATTTATAGCATCAATGCACTGGAGGATTCCCCTAACCTGTCTTATCTCGTGATTCGCATTCCACTCAAGAGTGGTCCAATGTTGACATGGCTTAATAACTTAAGCGCCATGTTAGAATGATAAATATAAACGTAATAAGCTACGGGAAATTTGTCTTATCTGTCTTTACGTATTGCACGTAAATTTTTATAAACCCAGTGCTCGGCAAATGCCATGAGTCAGGTCGGCATGGAATTAATAAAACAGCTTTACACCGTATCATCTCAGAAAACCAATACTAGTAAATTATTGATGGGTTG
Source organism: Acanthopleura granulata (assembly GCA_016165875.1). Classification (NCBI taxonomy): domain Eukaryota; kingdom Metazoa; phylum Mollusca; class Polyplacophora; order Chitonida; family Chitonidae; genus Acanthopleura; species Acanthopleura granulata. The sequence goes on from JABBOT010000016.1 coordinate 11,205,396, forward strand.
GTGTCTGACCTAGTAGTTTTGAAATTACTGCATTGAAAACATATACTTCATGCTCTCTGTATGAGTGGTAACAGGAAACACTTTGGGGCAAAATGTCACTTTTGTCAAATGTACAAATAAAAAATATATATAAAACAATAATAATAATAAAAGAAATAATGAAATGATCTCATTTCGCGTCAGTACCTTTTAATTGTTTTCAAAGGATCCATATAAAGGTATGAAATGGAATAACCCACAATGATGTGGTTTTTGATTTTCAATCCAGCTGAGAACTTGTAGGGCAACATTTTAAACAGAGTAATGTAACAATGGAAGCATAAACACATTTATTTTTATCTCCATTATTTAGCAAAATTATGAATTCGGCCTAAGTATCTGTTATTCACACTGGAAAAATTCTGAAATATTTCACGTGCCGCTTACCGAGTGAGTTTTATATAATATGTTGTTTTTTTCTTCAGCACGCCATACTTTACATTGTACAGGTAGCGGCATTTTTCACTGTGGCCGAGAAAACACGGTTTTATTAGGTACATTTAGGTAAGTAAATTCGACTACATAACATCAATACAAGTGTCGTGCTTTAATATGTTTTTACATGAGATAGTTTTAATTAGATACCTAAGCCTCACCCAAAATCCTTGGAATCCCTCATCCCTATCCCATTCTCTCCCAATATTCCCATAATAAAGAGTAAGGGACAAGGACAATATTAATTTGCTTAAAATAATACACACTGAAAATATTAGGCCTAAAATTCAATTATAGGCTTTATGCTGAAACAGGTAGGAAGAAACTACTTCATTTTTGCACCAGCTCACTGTACTTTAAAATTTTTGACAGTTTGGTTGCATCAGGTTTTGTATTGTCTACCAGTTCATCTAGTACGGGTAACATTTTCGTTATGTGGCACTTGCATATTAAAAATTTTGCCTGAAGCAAGATACAATTTTTTATTTGGCATTGCTTACGTATTGCCAAAAACAAACCATATAAAACTGAGGAAGGCTTGTTGGATATGTGGAAACCTACCCTGACGAATAAAACGATATATCCTAGACGGGCACCAACCGTAGACAGTGTAAAAAACAGTGAGCAGTGACATCTTCCCTGCTACAAAATTCAACGTCGGATGAATCTTTAGCTTTTTGACGCGTGTGTGTATGTACACGTCACAGGGTACAATACAATAAAGTATTTTATTCTAAAATTGCTTGAATCTCTTTTCAACCGACAGACTTTGTGTGAAATCACAAACGTTTTCGGGATCATTAGTTTTGTCTCGGTCTTACCATTTATCATAGTTAAATTCCACTGTGTTGCCTACCTTATCTGGTTTCTCCAAAATGCACTTTTAAGGATCGGCAGAGTTCGTCAAAGCAATATCCATAAATGAGATGGGATTGTTTTATGTTCGAACTGAGGAATTCTTATTAAAAACAATATAGCCTACAAATCGCTAAACTGCTGTTATTACATTGTAGTAATCATTTGGGTCGCAAAGAAACAAAAATTTTCTCTCCAAATTGGGCATAGAGAGTAATCTTCCGTTTTCGTCGAAGATGTCCCCGATCAAGTTAATACCAGCATTGTGCCATTCATTAATGAATAGAGACTTTTTGCCTTTGATAATTTTTCTGTTCTTCCAAATAATTTCGTTATACATATCAAATTCAGTATCTTGGTTGTGCTCATCCAAAATTCGGTATTTTAGTCTTTATCGTAGGAGTAATAGCAACGCATTAAAGAGTTTAGTCCGCCAAGATCTTTAAATATTTCAGTCGCCCTTAGTTTCCATGGAGAGACCTGACCACCAAAGTATCGAGATAGGCAAGTTAACTTCAGTGCTGCGTAATGGTTGCCAAAGTCAATAGATTTTATACCAGCCTCAATTATAGCAGAACACAGAATAGCACGTTTTATCTTTTCTTGGCAATATCCCCGCATAAAATGAATGAATTCTTTGTTGATTTCTCTGATCAGCGGAAACAGTTTAGATTTTTGCAGATTTAAAGGAAATATCGTGCAGCTTGTGAATGTTTTGTAGGCCTATTCCTTTAAAGCGTTTATTACAGATTTAATGTCAAAGATTGTCAAATTGGAATAATCAGCGTAATATACACCTTTCACTGCCTGGTCATTTACTTTTACTTCTTTAATGTACACACCACTGCGTTGATAAGTCCGATAGCCATCAAAAACAATCCAAAATGGAATAAAGGAACAAACTTGCCTCGTTCATCTCTCATGATTGAACCAATGGCTTGAGTTATATTTATTAACTACACAACCACAAGACTCTTCATACAAAGTCAGAATATATCTTTTGAACATAGGCCCAAAGTTAAATTTATCTAATGAATAAATCATGAACGACCACTCTGTGGAATGAAAAGCCTTTTCTATATCGAGCGACAGAAGCCCATTGCCAGAATAATTTGGATTTTCCATTGAGGATACTAGAACAGGTCATAAGCAAAATGTCACAATTTGCCTTTGTAGCCCAAAATATTGATCAAATATGGCCATATGTTTACATATTCTGAATGCTATATGACTGCTGATTTCAAAACAAGCTTTCAAAATTTACCCAGCTTTAATATTAATCACAATAAAGAGAAAGTCAGCAAAAAAATCAGAGCTATTTTTTACATTGCTATTTTTTGCCAATTTCCAAATTTAAAATTTTTTTTTTGCCCAAGTAGATAATGTACTATTTAAGCTAAAAGACGGTCCCATAGACTTTTAATATTCATCTTAGATCATTCTAAGCGGTCATTTAAAGTTTTCAATTTTCAAAAATGTAAAAAAGAAAAATTCGAAACTTTGATGTTCTTTTACTAATATCTTTAAAACTAGAAATGATGTCAAAAAATCTAAACAGTATTTCTGGTTTAAGTATTTACATGTGCGCCAAGTTTCAAAGCACCATGTTGAGAAATAAGCGAGATACAAAAGTTTTACACCACACAACCGTCTCAAAAATAGAAATGGAGAAAAATATCAAAATGTCTGGAGGAGCATTATGTGTGAAAAAATTCATCATTAATTCGTTTGCCAGTTGATTTTAATCAAGAATTCTCCTGTCTCCACTTAAAATGTGAACATACCAACCTACCTATGTCAAATTTCAAAACTTGTCATGCTCCATGAAAGCGTAAATGGGTGTTTTATCTTGACCTTTTTAAGCAAAAACCTGCTAGAATGTGTTTACAAACCCCTTCCTCAAATGGTATCCCGTATGGTGGGATGATTAAGGCTGTTGTTTTAGTTAATAGGTCTGCTGGAGTAGTCTGTACAAGCAGCCATGTACAGATTATAGTAGGAGGCAATATACATTTACGAGAGGCGGGTTTATTCACAGCAGGTACCCCCCGCCCAAGTGAGCTACCCCCCCCCCCCCCCCCAATCAGAGGGAACTAAGAGAACAGACCTGCTTTGGTTCACAACATGCTATACTTTTTGTCAAATTTAAGGTATTTACAATTCGAAGTTGGTTTTCATCTTTAAGTGAGGAAAGAGGGGAAAGATAGGAGAATGGAGAATAAGAATGTGAAATTTAAAAAAAACAACAAAAAAAAAAAATGACCAATTTTCACCTCTAAGGAGTTCTAGTACCCTTAAGTTCAATAGAAAACAAATGTTTTCGCTAATGCAGCGACCTTTCAAGTCAAACATCCACTTTGGGTATTGTGTATTAGACTATTCAAACATGCTTTAACTCGGTTGGCAAGTGCCTTGGCCATACTTTTATAATCGGTATTAAACAGAGTAACTGGTCTTCAGTTTGAGATCAAAGTTGGATCTTTGCCCAACTAGAATACCCAGTTTAGCCCGAAACGCCAAACTTTTCTGTGTAACGTCCCTTGCTTGGGAAGTCTTCTGTGCAAGGAGATAAAAATTGGCTCATAAAGTTTGGAAGGGTGCTTTCGGTTTGGAAAATGTCACTTAAAGTTTGTTTTCTCGCCTCGGCTGTGTACCTTGTCGGCTTTTCGGCTGCGAGAGGTATGCGGCAGATAGAAAAGAAGACGGCCGACCTAAAGTCAATCGACTGGATAGAAATAAAAAGTAAGAACTCAATACAAAGATGTTTGCATGCATTGTGCGGCATGCATGCTAATCTAGTATCTATTTCAACTTCCCGGTTAATCCATGTTATCGTTAACACTAAGTAAGTACGGGTTTTCCGGTATAGAACCCGTGTTGCTTGAAACAAAATTGGTTTGCAATGTGAACATTAGCAGTCTGAATCGAGTATATGCCATTTAGGCCATCCAGATGGAGTCAATGACAATGTGTAATTGTAAAATTCCACCCTTAGACTGTGGTGTTGGGCTACAGAGTACAGTACCGGTACCTAAAATCCTGTAGTTCCATTTACAAGTATTCATGATGCACAAGAGGTGTAACTGTGAAAAACAAAGACTTCAATGTGACCTCATTGTTACAAATGAAGACATCATTTGGACATCATTGTCTAAGCAAAGACTTAATTGTTGTCAGAGTACGTAAACAAAAACTTCATTGTGACATCATTGTTATCAGAGTACAGAAACAAAGACTTCATTGTGACACCATTGTTATGAGAGCATCAAAACATGCAAGGACTTCATTGTGTCATCATTGTTATCAGAGCACCTAAACATACAAAGACTTCATTGTGTCATCATTGTTATGAGAACATGTAAACATGCAAACATTTCCCAGTGACACCATTGTGATCAGAGCATCAAAACATACGGAGACTTCATTGTGTCATCATTGTTATCAGAGCAGTTAAACATGCAAAAACTTCATTGTGTAATCATTTCTGTCAGAGCACCAAAACATACACACACTTCATTGTGTCCTCATTGTTATCAGAGCACCTAAACATACAAAGACTTCATTGTGTCATCACTGTGACAACAGTTTTATTGTTCATTACGTCAATCTGACAGAATTCAAAACTGAATGCATTTAAACTCTCTATGAAGACATCAAAATAAATAAATAAAGGTATTTTTTAGTTTTTTTTTTCGCTTTAAATTCTTCTACATGTAGTTGGCCTTGCCCATTGTTTGAACTGAACAGTTATTGACTAAGTGCCAGTCACAAATTTGTAAACCGTGTTGACTGGTTTCACTTTCACATTTGAAACTGTTGTACATGTTGCATACAGATAAAACTGCTTGTGCAAAAAAATAAAGGGAAGCAGGCTATGGTCTAGTAGTGAGAGACGCTTGTCTTTCAATTGGTAAGACATGTGAGGAGTGAGTTCATATCCAGTGCTGGACAGGGAGTTTGTAGGGTGTTGTTGACAACCAGCTGTTGACTAGGATCTTGTGACCATTTGTGCAGTCTAACTTTTGTTGAAAACAACTTGTCTTTCACCAGCATGTTGTGCTTGTTCTGTATGTCACATATGGAAAAAGTATACCAAGTTGGTGGTTTACACTGGGCACTTTCCCCATTCACTAAAGTGATGGTCATCAGATAGGACTAAGTGAAATAAACACTTATCAAATACGTGAATAAATATCGTTGAGGAAGGATTTATATATTTGTTGTTAACATTTATATTCAGATTGTAAGATGAAACATGGCTTACCAGTTGAGCCTGCAAATGGGTGCTTGACATTTTTGAAATTACCCTTTGGATGAAGTGCTGTGACCATGTTGTCATTGTTGTATATTACTGGACAAAGGTCTCTTGGGTCAAACCATTTTCACCAAAGGGGTGTTTTCAAAAATGTCTGGCAACTATTTGCAAGGACACCAATGTAATTGTTGTGTTATTTGTTATATTTCCAGAAGCTATTCGAGAGCAGTCCGAGTCTGCTAGTGGAACGGGTTGTAGCTGTGTGGGCTATCAGTGTGGTTGCTGTGCCCACCTGAGTGTGCCCCAAGTGGAGCTGGATGCCACAGGTGAGGTGGCTTAGACATGTTAGATACAGTGTAGTAGCCAAATACGTTGGGAGAGAGTACAGATAACATCAAAATCCTGGTGTGGCAGTACCAAATGAGATATGTCAAGCTCAAATAAGATAGTGTGCATATACATGGTCACAGTCTTGGTGAACTACTGCAGATTTTATGAAGACCGAAGTAAGGTAGTACAAATATAATCCAAACCCAGGTGAGGCAGTACAGATATGATGAAACCTAGGTGAGGGAGTGCAGATAGGACACAAATCCATCCAGGTGAGCTGGTGCATAGGTGATGAAAACCCAAGTGAGGTACTACAGATATAATCCAAACCCAGGTGATGTAGTACAGATATGATGAAGCCCAGGTGAGATATACAGATATGGTCCCATTCCAGGTGAGGTAGTACAGATATAATGAAACCCAGGTTGGGCTCTACAGGTATGATGAAAAACCATCTGAGGTACTACAGATACATTGAAGCAGTGATCTGGGAATTATAACGTCATGATGGTATTGACATTCCATTTTGACGTTGTGTTGTTGGAGTCATTGTTGCATGACATTATAACTGTTACGTCATGGCGTTCTCCCTAGTGCTGAGTCATCAGATGCACATAGAATCTGGTGCAGGGTATAGAGTTATACATGTCTCCCATGTGACCATTACCGCCCAATGAAAAGCAGTGGATTTTGTCTCATGCAGGAGAGTATCCAAATTGAGGTGAGGTAGTGCAGATATGACCTGACCTAGGTGAGGAATTATAGATATGATCCAAATCCATTTGAGTTCGTACAAACGTGATCCCAAACCAGGTCAGGTAGTGATCTGTAAAATGCTTGGGAAATCAGGTAATACTTAATGATATCAAAAGCTTTTTCAATTGTAGTTTCGAAGGAATTGCCTGTAGACAAACTTTTGTTTTGAAATCATTGTGAGATTCTTTCTCACAGGATTGTTAAAATGAAAATTCTGTACTTATGCAAATGAAGAACATTCCTTGTGAAACTTACTTTTGCTTATATTTGCAGAATTCACAATTTGAAATCTGTTCTATATTTTGTTTATTAGGGGTAGTGTAAATATGACTCACACATTGTACAAATTGTACAGTTTGACAGAGTTGCCCTGTTTAAAGAAAGGTTTCAATCATTCTCATGCACATGCTAACGCACCCTGCCAGATGTTCATGTTCATGTTTACCCAAAGCCAGCCCACCCTGCCAGATGTTCATGTTAACCCATAGCCAGCCCACCCTGCCAGATGTTCATGTTAACCCATAGCCAGCCCACCCTGCCAGATGTTCATGTTAACCCAAAGCCAGCCCACCCTGCCAGATGTTCATGTTAACCCAAAGCCAGCCCACCCTGCCAGATGTTCATGCTCATGTTTACCCAAAGCCAGCCCACCTTTGCCAGATGTTCATGTACATGTTAACCCATAGCCAGCCCACCCTGCCAGATGTACATGTTAACCCATAGCCAGCCCACCCTGCCAGATGTTCATGTTAACCCAAAGCCAGCCCACCTGCCAGATGTTCATGCTCATGTTTACCCAAAGCCAGCCCACCTTTGCCAGATGTTCATGTACATGTTAACCCATAGCCAGCCCACCCTGCCAGATGTACATGTTAACCCATAGCCAGCCCACCCTGCCAGATGTTCATGTTCATGTTAACCCATAGTCAGCCCACCCTGCCAGATGTTCATGTTAACCCATAGCCAGCCCACCTTGCCAGATGTACATGTTAACCCATAGCCAGCCCACCCTGCCAGATGTTCATGTTAATCCATAGCTAGCCCACCTTGCCAGATGTACATGTTAACCCATAACCAGCCCACCTTGCCAGATGTTCATGTACATGTTTACCCAAAGCCAGCCCACCTTGCCAGATGTTCATGTTCATGTTAACCCATAGCCAGCCCACCCTGCCAGATGTTCATGTTAACCCATAGCCAGCCCACCTTGCCAGATGTTCATGTTAACCCATAGCCAGCCCACCCTGCCAGATGTTCATGTTAATCCATAGCTAGCCCACCTTGCCAGATGTACATGTTAACCCATAACCAGCCCACCTTCCTAGATGTTCATGTACATGTTAACCCATAGCCAGCCCACCCTGCCAGATGTTCATGTTAATCCATAGCTAGCCCACCTTGCCAGATGTACATGTTAACCCATAGCCAGCCCACCTTGTCAGATGTTCATGTTAATCCATAGCCAGCCCACCCTGCCAGATGTTCATGTTAATCCATAGCTAGCCCACCTTGCCAGATGTACATGTTAACCCATAACCAGCCCACCCTGCCAGATGTTCATGTTCATGTTAACCCATAACCAGCCCACCCTGCCAGATGTTCATGTTCACCCATAGCCAGCCCACCTTGCCAGATGTTCATGTTAACCCATAACCAGCCCACCCTGCCAGATGTTCATGTACATGTTTACCCAAAGCCAGCCCACCCTGCCAGATGTTCATGTTAACCCAAAGCCAGCCCACCCTGCCAGATGTTCATGTTCATGTTAACCCATAACCAGCCCACCCTGCCAGATGTTCATGTTCATGTTAACCCAAAGCCAGCCCACCCTGCCAGATGTTCATGTTCATGTTAACCCATAACCAGCCCACCCTGCCAGATGTTCATGTTCACCCATAGCCAGCCCACCTTGCCAGATGTTCATGTACATGTTTACCCAAAGCCAGCCCACCCTGCCAGATGTTCATGTTCATGTTAACCCATAACCAGCCCACCCTGCCAGATGTTCATGTTCATGTTAACCCATAGCCAGCCCACCTTGCCAGATGTTCATGTACATGTTTACCCAAAGCCAGCCCACCCTGTCAGATGTTCATGTTAACCCATAGCCAGCCCACCTTGCCAGATGTTCATGTTAACCCATAGCCAGCCCACCCTGTCAGATGTTCATGTTAACCCATAGCCAGCCCACCCTGCCAGATGTTCATGTTAACCCATAGCCAGCCCACCCTGTCAGATGTTCATGTTAACCCATAGCCAGCCCACCTTGCCAGATGTTCATGTTAACCCATAGCTGGCCCACCCTGCCAGATGTTCATGTTAACCCATAGCCAGCCCACCCTGCCAGATGTACATGTTAACCCATAGCCAGATCACCCTGCCAGATGTACATGTTAACCCATAGCCAGCCCACCCTGCCAGATGTTCATGTTAACCCATAGCCAGCCCACCCTGCCAGATGTACATGTTAACCCATAGCCAGCCCACCCTGCCAGATGTTCATGCTCATGTTTACCCAAAGCCAGCCCACCTTTGCCAGATGTTCATGTACATGTTAACCCATAGCCAGCCCACCCTGCCAGATGTACATGTTAACCCATAGCCAGCCCACCCTGCCAGATGTTCATGTTAACCCAAAGCCAGCCCACCCTGCCAGATGTTCATGCTCATGTTTACCCAAAGCCAGCCCACCTTTGCCAGATGTTCATGTTAACCCATAGCCAGCCCACCTTGCCAGATGTTCATGTACATGTTTACCCAAAGCCAGCCCACCCTGCCATATGTTCATGTACATGTTAACCCATAGCCAGCCCACCCTGCCAGATGTACATGTTAACCCATAGCCAGCCCACCTTGCCAGATGTTCATGTACATGTTTACCCAAAGCCAGCCCACCTTGCCAGATGTTCATGTTCATGTTTACCCATAGCCAGCCCACCTTTGCCAGATGTTCATGTACATGTTAACCCATAGCCAGCCCACCCTGCCAGATGTACATGTTAACCCATAGCCAGCCCACCCTGCCAGATGTTCATGTTCATGTTAACCCATAGCCAGCCCACCCTGCCAGATGTTCATGTTAACCCATAGCCAGCCCACCTTGCCAGATGTTCATGTACATGTTTACCCAAAGCCAGCCCACCCTGCCAGATGTTCATGTTCATGTTAACCCATAACCAGCCCACCCTGCCGGATGTTCATGTTCATGTTAACCCATAACCAGCCCACCCTGTCAGATGTTCATGTTAATCCATAGCTAGCCCACCTTGCCAGATGTACATGTTAACCCATAGCCAGCCCACCTTGCCAGATGTTCATGAACATGTTTACCCAAAGCCAGCCCACCCTGCCAGATGTTCATGTTCATGTTAACCCATAACCAGCCCTCCCTGCCAGATGTTCATGTTCACCCATAGCCAGCCCACCTTGCCAGATGTTCATGTACATGTTTACCCAAAGCCAGCCCACCCTGCCAGATGTTCATGTTAACCCAAAGCCAGCCCACCCTGCCAGATGTTCATGTTCATGTTAACCCATAACCAGCCCACCCTGCCAGATGTTCATGTTCATGTTAACCCATAACCAGCCCACCCTGCCAGATGTTCATGTTCATGTTAACCCATAGCCAGCCCACCTTGCCAGATGTTCATGTACATGTTTACCCAAAGCCAGCCCACCCTGCCAGATGTTCATGTTCATGTTAACCCATAGCTAGCCCGCCTTGCCAGATGTTCATGTACATGTTTACCCAAAGCCAGCCCACCCTGCCAGATGTTCATGTTAACCCATAACCAGCCCTCCCTGCCAGATGTTCATGTTCACCCATAGCCAGCCCACCTTGCCAGATGTTCATGTACATGTTTACCCAAAGCCAGCCCACCCTGCCAGATGTTCATGTTAACCCAAAGCCAGCCCACCTTGCCAGATGTTCATGTTCATGTTAACCCATAACCAGCCCACCCTGCCAGATGTTCATGTTCATGTTAACCCATAGCCAGCCCACCTTGCCAGATGTTCATGTTCATGTTAACCCATAACCAGCCCACCCTGCCAGATGTTCATGTTCATCCATAGCCAGCCCACCTTGCCAGATGTTCATGTACATGTTTACCCAAAGCCAGCCCACCCTGCCAGATGTTCATGTTAACCCATAACCAGCCCACCCTGCCAGATGTTCATGTTAACCCATAGCCAGCCCACCCTGCCAGATGTTCATGTTCATGTTAACCCATAACCAGCCCACCTTGCCAGATGTTCATGTATATGTTTACCCATAGCTAGCCCACCCTGCCAGATGTTCATGTTCATGTTAACCCATAACCAGCCCACCCTGCCAGATGTTCATGTTCATGTTAACCCATAGCCAGCCCACCTTGCCAGATGTTCATGTACATGTTTACCCATAGCCAGCCCACCTTGCCATATGTTCATGTTAACCCATAGCCAGCCCACCTTGCCAGATGTTAACCCAAAGCCAGCCCACCCAGCCAGATGTACATGTTAACCCATTACCAGCTCACCTTTGCCAGATGTTCATGTACATGTTAACCCATAGCCAGCCCACCCTGTCAGATGTTCATGTTGACCCATAGCTAGCCCACCCTGCCAGATGTTCATGTTAACCCATAGCCAGCCCACCTTGCCAGATGTACATGTTAACCCATAGGCAGCCCACCCTGCCAGATGTTCATGTTAACCCAAAGCCGGCCCACCCTGTCAGATGTTCATGTTAACCCATAGCTAGCTCACCTTTCCAGATGTTCATGTTTACCCATAGCCAGCCCACCCTGCCAGATGTTCATGTTAACCCATAGCCAGCCCACCTTGCCAGATGTTCATGTACATGTTTACCCATAGCCAGCCCACCTTTGCCAGATGTTCATGTTAACCCATAGCCAGCCCACCTTGCCAGATGTACATGTTAACCCATAGCCAGCCCACCCTGCCAGATGTACATGTTAACCCATAGCCAACCCACCTTTGCCAGATGTTCATGTACATGTTTACCCATAGCCAGCCCACCTTGCCAGATGTTCATGTTAACCCATAGGTAGCCCACCCTGCCAGATGTTCATGTTAACCCATAGCCAAACCACCCTGCCAGGTGTTCATGCACATGTTAACCCATAGCCAGCCCACCCTGCCAGATGTTCATGTACATGTTTACCCATAGCTAGCCCATCCTGCCAGATGTACGTGTTAACCCATAGCCAACCCACCTTTGCCAGATGTTCATGTACATGTTTACCCATAGCCAGCCCACCTTGCCAGATGTACGTGTTAACCCATAGCCAGCCCACCCTGGCAGATGTTCATGTTAACCCAAATCCAGCCCACCTTGCCAGATGTTCAAGTACATGTTAACCCATAGTCAGCCCACCCTGCCAGATGTCCATGTTAACCCATAGCCAGCCCACCCTGGCAGATGTTCATGTACATATTAACCCATAGCCAGCCCACCATGCCAGATGTTCATGTTAACCCATAGCCAGCCCACCCTGCCAGATGTTCATGTTAACCCATAGCCAGCCCACCCTGCCAGATGTTCATGTACATGTTAACCCATAGCCAGCCCACCCTACCAGATGTTCATGTACATGTTAACCCATAGCCAGCCCACCTTGCCAGATGTTCATGTTAACCCATAGCCAGCCCACCTTGCCAGATGTTCATGTACATGTTTACCCATAGCCAGCCCACCTTGCCAGATGTTCATGTTAACCCATAGCCAGCCCACCTTGCCAGATGTTAACCCAAAGCCAGCCCACCCAGCCAGATGTACATGTTAACCCATAACCAGCTCACCTTTGCCAGATGTTCATGTACATGTTAACCCATAGCCAGCCCACCCTGTCAGATGTTCATGTTGACCCATAGCTAGCCCACCCTGCCAGATGTTCATGTTAACCCATAGCCAGCCCACCTTGCCAGATGTACATGTTAACCCATAGCCAGCCCACCCTGCCAGATGTTCATGTTAACCCAAAGCCGGCCCACCCTGTCAGATGTTCATGTTAACCCATAGCTAGCTCACCTTTCCAGATGTTCATGTT